>JASPKZ010008111.1:0-608867 GCA_030220185.1 Diploptera punctata | reverse complement strand
TAAAATATCCTTCTTTCATTTAGCCTCAACTGATTTTAGGAAAATTTTTCGATTTCAGTACACAATAATCTTTCAAAGTTTTCCATACTTTGCCAAAATTTTTCATTACTCCTAATTTTTAATATGGCAAGGCGGTAAATATATTTTTCAGGATTCACTAAAGGGACATTGGCCGCAAATTGGTTTTGGCCAGGGATAAGAGATTCAAGTTTAGGTCATTTTTTAACGTAGTGAGACTGACCACATCAGAATGCAGATTAACAGGTCTGATCAACGGTACAAAACAATGAATGAACCTGAGCAGTCCTGTCTTTTCATGTTTCAACTGACTTAGATAATCATTTCCTCGAATACAACTTGAATAAATAGCTAAAATAGACAAAAGGTTCCTATGATCTGTCAAAGAGAATGCTAAATAATATTTTAAAAGTATTGTACACAAACAACTGTGCCTGTTGGAAAAAATTTCTGACTACATTTCCGATTTCAGTAGACAAAACTGCACTAAGATCACTAATTCAGATTTCTTGTGAGAAAACCCTGTTGACCATTGTTATATTAACGGAGTATTATAATTATAAGAAGATAGGTTCGCCCTAATGGCAGTATGTTCTTTAGCGCGTTGCTGTAGTTTTCATTTAGCGTTTCGTGTTTCTTTGTGGCATTTCGGTATGATAAGCGGTCCGCACTGTCCACCCACGCACTTCTCCCTAGGGTTCGTGATCATTTCTTGATTCTGCACACCTTATGATGAAAGCCGGGGTACACACATTCTAAGCTCTTGGTTGGTAATTCGGTCCAGTTTTTCTGTCAGCACAGCTCCTGAGGTGTAAAATCACACCTATCATTCGTCTGGTTTTTTCTCCTGTTGTTTAAAAGTTCTTGGTAAAGCTAGTAGCATTCGCAGTCGTAGATCTTCCATGTCGTTAGTTCATAATGAGGCCGTGAGGGGGCCAGTTTTTTCCCACCCTAGTGATTTTTTAGGAAGCGGACTTCCACTTTTTCATCCTTCCTAGGTCGCTGAAGTCAGTTTTTCCCATCCCATACTATTCCTAAGTTTATAATGCGGAATAGTGGTTCCAATAGAATCATAGCTGTCGCCGGGATAGTCTTGATGCTGTAGATGCTTTGTGGTAAGCTCCCTTTTTTGTCATGTATAATAATTATAATAATATCAAGAATAATAATAATCAATAATAATAATATTTTTTAATTCTGGCAGAGTTAAGGTCATAAGCCCTCTCTTCCACTCAACGCACAAGTACAAATAATAATTTGACAAATATAGATCTACAACTATACTATTATAAACAGTTAAAGATACAATAAATGAGGCAAATGGTAATGTTCAGTACAAACAACATTTTATAGGGTAATAACAAGCAATGTACATAATCATTAATAATAATAACTAATAATAATAATAATAATAATCATAATACTTTATTTATTCTGGCATAGTTAAGGCCTAAGGCCTCTCTTCCACTCAACCCGCCACAAAATCCCAATAAAGTAATACACTATAACTAATTATAAACATTTAAGATCAATAAATGTACATTAATGTCAGGTACAAACAACATTTTCATGGGTACTAACAATAATATACGAGATAATATAATATAATAAGAATAATATAATAATAATAATAATAATAATATATTTATTCTGCAGAGTTAAGCCCATAAGCCCCTTCTTCCACTCAACCAGCACAAATACAAATAAATATTTGACAAATATAGATATACACTATACTAATTATAAACAGTTAAAGATACATTAAATGTAGCAATGTAAATGTCATGTACAAACAACATTTTATAGGATAATAACAATAATGATACGATAATAATAATAATAATAATAATAATAATAATAATAATAATAATAATAATATAAATATGATACATTATACGGGATCTAGTACATGTTGGCTGAAGGATTTCGCTGTAGTCTGCAGGGTCCGTCCTAGATATTTTTAACGGAGTGTTATTGAATCTACATTTCTAGCTAAATATTAGGCATATTTGCTTTTGTGTATAGTTTTCCAAGAATAAGATTTGAGAAAAATATTTCACGTCTTCTGTTTACTAGGAAATTGTTTATTGTGCTACTCTGACGTGATATTATTGGCTTTTATTTCGGTATGCAGAACACAGGTGGAAGAAGTAGAGCAAGGGGGAAAAAAATCGCGAGAGACCGTCTCCTTTCTAGCTGTCACCATTATATATTCAAACAGATCTGTCGAATAGAGGGATGAGTTTCTTTCTCTCTCCCTCTCTCTCTCTCTCTCTCTCTCTCTCTCTCTCTCTCTCTCTCTCTCTCTCTCTTTTCGCCAAATCGCATATGCATGTGTTATATCCACTTTGAAACCATTGATCTTAGTATTTCTTTGTGTTCGGGCTGCTTTCAATCTTGTAATGACGTACGTATGATGCCATACAAACGTTCTTTGAAATGGAAAATATATCAGGATTACCTTACGAATCATAAAAATACCTACTAAATATTTTTTTCCAAGTTAGGGAAGTTTCGAATTGCGTCGAAACTGAAATAAGGTAGTTATTTATTCTAGAAAATATGTTATACATATTATACTGTGCTGCGAACTGCACATTTTATATGGAATTTAGTTTCCTTAACGTGGATTTAAGTCGTTCCTAGAGTTAGAATTGATTTCGAATTAGATCTTATGCTTTCCAACGTCAGAGAATATCGTTTTTAGCCTTTTCGCTGCTGAGATATTTCCAGCCTTTAAAACCCTCCTTGATCAATGCAGGGAAAAATATGGAAAAAGTTTATTTAGGTTCCTAAGAGATGGCAGTATATGCCTGCTGAATTTGAAAGTAATGCAATACGTATTATATAACTAGCAGGCGTTTGAAGTTGAGAATGGATATACACGCCCATAGCACAGCAAGCATTTTCTTTGCCAACGCATATACCCGTTCGTAGCAGTGTAAAGGTTAAAAGAATATGGACTATTCATTATGTCACTAGTTGTATGTATTTAACAGGCCTAATTAATTTGCATTAAATTACACTGGTCAACATGATTTTTGTCTCATGAGTACAAACAGTTGTACTTAATGCAGATTTTTATCGTGTTTCACCTATAAAGTAAGAAATGGCGATTTTCTGTCATATTTCGATGTGGAGCATCCCACTTGAAGATCCAACAATAATCGGCCAGCATATTAGGATTACATTTGCCTTGATATCTCTTTTCGATAGTTGAAATCCCGTGATGGAAGTGTTCCCCGTGCTCATCGCTCAATGGACAAATGGACGAAAAAACGTTTATTAAAAAAAATAATTATTTAAATCCATTAATTGAAATTGAAATAAAAAAACTGTGGGTGATGGAGAAATTCCGAATACATATTTGAGAACACGATAAAAACTGCATTAAGTACAACTATTGGTACTCATGAGACAAAAATCATGTTGACCAGTGTTAATTATATAACATGAATTGACGTTATTCAGGATTACACACGATAGATGCTCTAAAAATTTATTGAGCAAGAATTTCACTAGCCCTATTGCATCCGTAAGTTCCTTGGCCATACGAACGTACACCCTTAGACAAAAAAATGAGTCATCTCTTGAACGCATATTTCTTCTAGGTCCTACTCGACACAGCGCTGGGTTCACACTAGTAAACTAGTCATAATTGTGCAGCCCCTGAGCTACTGCGTTATGTGGCATGAACTGAGTGAAGATACTCCTACGTGCCCTGTTAGGTCAGCGGTAAAGCATGCAGTCACTGTTTCTGTTAATGAAGGTCGCAGGTTCGCGTCCTCAATTATGTAGTCTTTTTCGTGATATTTGATTTAAAATATTTCATGAATTAAATACATTTTATTTAGACAATTGAACTAAATCAATGTTAATGTCGTTATTGTAACAATTATTTTACCACATTCAGGGTTTCTTCTAGGTGATGTCAATGTATTGATTTTAATAGACTGATGCGCACAAGTTCTGCGCAAAAGCAACAGCCTCTAACAAGTTTGTTTTTAATTAACTCTAATTGTCCTGCAGATGCACGGAAAACGAAAGATGGCTTATGGGTACAAATTCAGTACGTCTGGGATGCTCTAGCCGAAAGTCCACGTGACTGTAGAAATTTTATTGCATCAATGCCCCGCAGATTGAGGGCGGTAATATATGCTGAGGGTTGATACACCGGATATTATTTTTTTAAAGTTTTCATTTTAGAAGATATTATTTTCTTTCTTCATTTAATTATTAGAAGGTTTTCATTTATGTGTTTTGTGTATGCATTAAATCCATAAAACTCAAATATAAAATTAGATATGAAACTATATTACAGGCAAAATGCTATCCTAACATTTAGTAAAAAAAAAGTAGAACGTAAGGTTACTAACGCAGATGTTGTGTGTTGAACCTCTCGACCACGTAACACACAAAGGCAAGCTCTCTCTTTTATGTTACTTGAGTGTGCACTGCGTTAACTAGCAAACAACACAGTCCAATTACTGAAAACGTGTTAATGTGAATAAGGCTTCTGCGAGTGCTCACGAAGTTCCCCGATCGGTTGATAGAATCAAGAGATGGCCTATTTTTTTGTCTAAGGGTGTACATCCGTATCCCTCAACAATTTTTTTTCAATCATCCCTTGTGTAATCTACTTCCCTCAATTCATGATTAATGTTATTCTCTCACCTCATTCTTGATCTATGAACTGGGCGATTTCCCTCTGGTCTTCCTACAATAATTTCTCATGCCGCTCTTTCATTCCCCATTCGTTTCTCCCACCTCATTTCTGGTCTACCAACTTGGTCCTTTGTGTCAGATTTTCCAACAAGAACTTCCCATGACTCTCTTTCATTCCCCATTCGTGCCACATGTTCTGCCCAACGGAGTCTTTGTAACTTAATTGTTCTTATTACGTCTGGGTTCCTATAATGATAATATAGCCCAATATTATGTAGTCCTCTCTAAGAATTTCAAATTGACTATTTAACTAATGCCCCAAATGGGAGTCAATGAGCAATCATGCTTCAATGAATTTTGTTGTACAACCAATCACAGTCGTGTTTCACCTCGATATTTATCGAATTTTGATTACCAAAATAAAGAATGCTCCTACTTTTAATATTCTGGACAGGTCAGAGCATTATTTCGCAGTGACTGACTCTAAAAAAATACGTTGAATATATCAAATAATGAACAGATTCCTTCGAACTACACATTTTATAATCGTGTGTTCAAAAATTGTGTTTTTAAATACTGATTTTACTGAGTTGTTTCCGAAAAAAATTAATAACCTATAATATTGCTTATAATATACAGTTTGATGTGTTCCATTTCCCCCCCCCCATTAGGATCCATTATTACAGTATTGCGATCCTATTTGGCAATAAATAATATGATCAGGTAGCGGCGATGAACAAACGAAACATAACTAAATATTTCTCATATTTTTTTTTTCAAAATCGCCGTTTACATTAAATATATAAATATTTGAAAATAATTATATTTAAATGATGCAGGAAATAAGAATTGGAATGGGAGCAAGAGGATTGGAGGACATGGATTGGATGGAGAGAGACGAGTGGAGAAGAAAAATAAAACTTTACGCACAGAAAGATATGTAGATATTAAAATTCTGTTTATAAATAAATAAAAAACTATATTTAATAATGATATATGAGTAAACAGCTTCAAAATAGTCCTAACAAATGCCTCTCTTGATTTCCAAATTCTTTAGATAAATTGAAAATCACTCGTAGCATTACTTATGACTATTTGGCTCATGCCCCAAATGGGAGTCAATGACCAATCACGTTACAATGATTTTTTATTTACAACCAATCACAGTCGTGTTCGCCTAGAATTTACCAACTGAAGTTTATCATAATAAAGAAAGAGCCTCCTTTTTATCATTCTGAATAGGTCATAGCATTATTTTGCAGTGACTGACTCTCCAAGAAATACGGCTACCAGATTGTATATATAGTGCATGAATGTCAAGCACATACCGTATGCGGGAGTTAATATAAAAACATTTGTAGCAATTGATTATACCACAAAAAAAGAAAACCACAGTCTTTACTTTCTTATACGAATTATTTTCCAGGAAATGAAGTTCCAGAAAAATATAATTGACATATTTACAATGGGACATCAGAAAGTAATAATACCTATAACGTTGGTTATAAATTTCTCCACTAGGGTGCATTCTTACAATATTGCGTTCATTTGGCAATAAATAATATGATCTGGTTGTAGTGATGAACAAATGAAGCGTACCAATCGTTTCTCATTTGTTATCTAACATCGCCGTTTACATTAAATATATAAATATTTAAAACAACTATAGTTAAATAATGATTTGTGAGTAAACAGCTTAATTTTATTCGTTAAATAGTCCTAACAAATGCCACTCCTGATTTCCAAATTCTCTAGATAAATTCACTCCTCACTTCGTGGGTTGTGAATAATTTGGAAATCACTCGTGGCATTACTTATGATAAATTTGTTTATTCAATTTATTTTAATTATGAGCATGTCCCCATGTCTTTGTGACGCAGTATTAATTTATTCGTTATTAATTTGCGAATAAAGGGAAAATAGCAACTTTATGATTTTTATATAAATCGAAGATTTCACGTATGTGGGAAGCAAACAATATGTGTTGAACCGTATTCGCTTGGAAAAGCTATATAGCATACGATTACTTTGTTCGGATTTATTGCCGTCTAAATTCGCATTTCAGAACCATCTTGCCCATAAATCACGATCACAATGTAATTTCTTCCACTTCAGTAACGTTTTACAGTTCTGAAACCTATGATACGAGAAGTTATATATTCAAATTCATAGAACTTGGAGTGTCTCAAAGTTTAACAAAATGCAGTTCCGAGATAAATATTCCATTAGTATTCTTGTTATATCTTTATAACTTTGTGAGACTATTATGAAAGTTTAATAGCCATTTGTCCACCGCAGTGGTCTGCTTTGTCACGCAGCGGACCCGGGTTCGACTCCCGGTCGGGACAGGCTCCTGTGTGAGATTTCTTCGGAGTTTTTCCTCACCTGTAAGACAAATGTCAGGACGCTTAGGGCCCAACGGTCCCCGAAAATCATCCTCATCATTATCATCCTCATCATCATACTTCACCAGTGTGGAAACAACGGGAAGCTACCACACCTACAATTCCCTAGTAAAGCTGCAAAGCATAGCATGGAAATGCTATGACTGCAATGAAAGACTTGCCCTCGGGCAGAATTACTGTGGATAGATGGAATAGTCATTTACGTTTCGAGAATTCAAAGTAAGGTTTTTCAGGTAAATTGCGGTACAACGGTCGGAATTTCGAAAAACAATTTGCAAAACATTTTCATTTTTTTTCTGCGTACAGTTAATGACATTAAACCCGGCCTCTTTTCTTAACCTAGAATAGATTTAGAATAGATTTATTTAGCCTGGTGGAGTTAAGGCCATGTGGCCTTCTCTTCTACTCACCAGGACAAACATATGTTACATAAAAATACAAAAAAATTACAATAATAGTACACACTAAACAATTAATTATCTGTCAAATTGAATAATAATGAAAATAATGTCTAATAATACAATGAAATTCAATAGAATTAAAATTAAACTAATCAAAGAATGTATACACAAAGGAATAACAACTCAAATCTACTGTACATAAAAAGAAAATAAAAAAACACAAAGAAAGTGAAAGTAATAAATTATAATGAATTATTTAAAACTATTCTGCCAACCTGAAGATGCCTTGAAATCGTTATCCCCTAGGGATTTAGCAACAGCTAGAGCTTGACGTTGGAGCATTGGTCCGGAAAATTGGAGATTTATCTTCAATCGTTTTCACTTTGTTTTTTAATGAGTATGATACATACGTTTTAGCCATCTTTATTCCGTAAATTCAGAACACAACTCTGTAACTGTGAAAGATCGATGTCAGATCTTAAAAAGAATTTAATATTTTACAGTTCAATGGTTATTTGTAAGGCAGGTAACTGTATTTCGCATAACGGGTGTGCAGTGAATCCGAAATAAAATTTCAGGTACAGGTAGAATCTATAATTCATCCGGCGGCAGGAATCATTCCTTGTTGTTTTTTGTTTTGCCTAACGAGAATTCAGTGAAGTGGAAACTCATCATCATCTGCATTCATAGATTAGGTCTGTTGACCCGTTCCGACTTCAGCCCATCTCTTTCTAGGTCTGCCATCAATCCGGCTTTTCTTCTGCTGAAGTTTATGAGTAAGTTATTTTTTACTAGTAGAGGTTACCAGCCTCTAGCTAAACCCCTCTTCCTGGAGGGCAGGGAACTGGAATTTCGGAGTGTTCGTCTCCTAGAGAAGTTGCCTTCACTATGGTTTTATTAAATTAATTTAACTATAATCGGCCAGCATATTAGGATTCCAATTGCCTTAATACGTCTTTTCCATAGCTGAAATCTCCTGAGTTAGCACATTTGGTTTTAGTTTACAATGGACGAAAAAAATGTTTATTAAAAAAATAATTATTTAAATCCATTAATTGAAATTGAAATAAAAAACTGTAGGTGATGGAGAAATTCCGATTACATATTTGAAAACACGATAAAAAACTGCATTAAGTACAACTATAGGTACTCATGAGACAAAAATCATGTTGCCCAGTGTTATTTCTACATGTCTAAACCATCTGTCTCTCACATTCTTCGATTTTATCATTCAGTGGATATATATATATATATATATATATATACATACATATTTAAATCTGTTCTTATATCTTCATTCTTTATCCGATCCAATCTTGTGCAGCCTTTTGTTCTTCTAAGGAAGTTCATTTATACGCTTTGTATTCTAATTTGTCATTTTTTGGTCATTACCCAAGTTTCACACCCATAAAGTAATGCAGCAACGTCCAATATTTTATAAAATGATGTACATGTAAAACAGGGAATTAAAAATCGTAAGCCGGCAATCAAAATCTCTTAACTCAACAATTGGATAAATTTCAGGATAAAATGTAAACTTTATAAATGGTTGATTTTTAAGAATTTTAAGTCAAAATCTATCTTCTTCTTCACTTCCTGGTTTAGGCAAGAGTTGCCTGTTCACTAATAGATCTAAGACCATCTCTTCCGAGGACGTCCGACATCTCTTCTTCCTCTTGGAAAATAATGGAGGATTTTATTTGGTAATCTACTTTCTTCCATTCTTTCTACATGTTCTTTCCACTGTATCTTGTTGTTAAATATATTTTCTTTTATGGAGTAGATCTGCAGTTCTTCACGGATATCCTCGTTTCTTATCTGGTCCATTCTAGTGCAGCCTTTTACTCTTCTTAAAAATATCATCTCGGCTGCTTGGATTTTACTTTCTTGTTTGGTAGTGGTAATCCAAGATTCACTCCCATACAAAAGGACAGGGACAGCCATTGTTTTATAAAATTTTAATTTTGTTTGTTTATGGGCTTTATTATTCAATGTTCTATTTATTGTACCACAAATAGCTTGAAACTGATGTGTTTTATGTTCAATATCTTTATCATACCCATAGCTGATGTCACATCCTAAATATTTAAAGTGGGATACTTGTTCAATAATTTCGTCTCTAATTACTATTTTTGCAAGCAGAGTATTTCTTCCACAAATGCCATTACTTTTGTTTTACTTATTGAAATTTTAAAATTATAATCGCTACATATTGCATTTAGTTTGTAAGCAGCCAATTGTAACAGATCTTCATCATGGTGTAGTAAGACTAAATCATCGGCGAAAAGTAAGTTATTAATACTTGAGTTATTGTTCAATCTAAGGCCATTGTCCATTATAATTTTCCATTGTTTCATAATGTCGATATATATATATATATATATATTAAAAAGAGTGGGCGGTAGTCTACACCCTTGTCTAACAGTCAAAATTTATTATATTATTAATTAGTTTCTGAAAAAAATGTTATACTGGAGATGTGGTAACACTAATTTGCCCATCGACACTAATATGTCAATTTTCTCACCCTAACGTGCCCACTAATGTAGATAGATTTCTGTGATAAGAGTCCCTTTATATATGAGCAAAACATATTGGCAATTGAATCTAATCCGGGGTATATTAACTCGCCCATTTTCTAACTTTCCCATTTTCTCACCCTAAACTATGTAGGTGGACTCGTGGAATAGAATCCCCGTATACGTGAGTAAATATGTTGACAATTAACTCTAGCGAGAACGTGTGTTATCACATTGACCAACATGACGCTAACAATCACTTATTCTCAAATCGAATGTTCACTGGCACTATCGAAACCGTAGGTTCATGGCTGCGCGGGCATAAGCTCTCCATACATCCCTATCCTGAGCTAATGCTTTCCAATCATTTTCTGTATAATCTATTTGCCTCATATCATTGTTAATGTTATTCTCCCACCTCATTCTTGGTCTACCAACTGGGCGTTTTCCCTCTGGCTTTCCAACAAGAAGCTTCCATGCACGTCTTTCATTCCCATACGCGTAACGTGTCCTGCCCATCGCAGTCTACGAGACTTCTTCTTCTTCTTCCTTCCAAGTATAAGGCCAGGTCTATTTCAATCCTATAGAAAATTTTTCCTCCAGCGTTTTATAGGACGGCCCAGTGATCTTCGTCCTCTTGGTATATAATTATAAACAGCTTTGGGGATCCGATTTGAACTCATTCTTTCAAGATGGTGTTTCCAATTTAGTTGGTACTGTTTAATATATTCCAACATTGGCGTAGTATTCAATTCTTTTAAGATATCGGTGTTCCTTTTCCGATCCCATCGGGTGTAACCCGCTGTTCTGCGCATGAATCTCATTTTACAAGCCGTTATTCTTCTTTCATGTTGTCTTTTTTAGTGTCCATGCTTCACTACCATAGGTCAACACTGGTCTAGCGAAAGTGTTATATAAACGTAATCTGGTGTTTTTTTGTACAAGGGATGGTTTCATAACTTGATTAAAAATTCCTAAACTTTTATTATAACTAGTAATTTTTCAGGAATATCCTTTTCATCCCAGATAGAGAGATAATATCCGGCGCAACGTGCCGGCTGGAGTCCCCCAGGGCAGTGTTCTCGGACCTCTTCTTTTCTCAATCTACATAAATGACTTGCCAACTGTACTAAAGCACTGCCGTTATCACCTCTACGCTGATGATCTCCAAATTTACCTACATTCACCTCCTCATTCTCTCTATAACAGCTTGACAAAAATGAATGACGATCTCATATCCATCTTTAACTGGTCTTCAAGTATCGGTCTAAATCTAAATCCTAACAAGTCACAAGTAATTCTAATGGGACAACAAAGACTGCTTACAACCTTTGACATATCTACACTACCAAACATTACTATAAATAATATAATCATCCCTTATTCTTCTTCAGTAATAGATCTTGGACTACATCTAGACGCCAAAAATTTAACCTGGCAAACACAAGTGAAAACACATATGTAAAAAGACTTTCTCCAATCTTACATTATATTAGACGTTTTAAAGAATTTTCTCCCAGTTTCGTTTTTGAAAACAAAAAGCCTTGGGCAGAATCTTGTGTTACCACACTTCGATTATTGTGACATTATATATAATGATCTAAACTATGACTTTGTCGCAGAGACTGCAGCGTGTTCATAATGCTTGCGTTCGATTCATTTTCAATATCCGCCGTTATGACCATATTTCCGAACACTTTAATAACCTCTCTTGGCTCCGTCTTACTGACAGACGTAAATTGCACTCTCTTTCACTACTTTTCAAGCTTCTGAATTCCTACATCCCTACTTACCTGGCGTCTAGATTTGAGAAGTTATCCTCTTACCACAAATATTGACACTAGATCACAAGATAGCAGTCTGCTAACAATTCCTCTTCATAGCACTTCCTCCTATTCTACTTCCTTCACAGTAGCCTCTGCCCGCTCCTGGAATCTCCTTCCTCAAGATATCAGGGGTTGCCGCACACTTGGTACCTTTAAGTCACGCTTATACAGTTACCTGTTGTCTAATAATTAATTTTTCTCTATTTATTTAATTTTATACTATGTCATTAATCTTTTCCTGTTTTTTATATATATTGTACATATTATATATTTAATTCGTTAAATTTAGAGTAAATCAAAATACATTATAAATATTAATTGTATTGTATTCATAACTTGTAATCGTTTATATATATATATATATTGTAATTTAGATTTAAGACTATTTTTTGTTTGTATTTTTTTTTAAACCTGGTTGAGTGGTAGACAAGGCCTTAAGGCCTTAACTCTGCCAGGTAAAATAAAGCTATTATTATTATTATTATTATTAATATCCAAGACTATTTAACTCATGCCCCAAATGGGAGTCAATGACCAATCACGTTTCAATGATTTCTGTTTTACAACCAATCAGAGTCGTGTTTCACCAAATATTTATCAGTGTTATAATTACCATATTAAAGAAAGCTCCTCCTTACAATATTGCGTTCCTTTGGCAATAAATAGTATGATCTGGTTGCAGTGATAAACAAAAGAAGCGGTAGAAGCGTACCTATCGTTTCTCATTTGTTTTCAAACATCGTCGTTTACATTAAATATATAAATATTTTAAAATAACTATAGTTAAATAATGATTTGTGAGTAAACAGCTTAATTTTATTCGTTAAATAGTCCTAACAAATGCCACTCTTGATTTCCAAATTCTCTAGATAAATTCACTCCTCACTTCGTGAGTCGTGAATTTATCGATAATTTGGAAATCACTCGTGGCATTACTTATGATAAAGTATCTACGATACTTAACTGTTCTTATTATATCTGGCTTCCTATAAAGACCATGTAGTTCATTGTTATGAAGTCTTCTCCATTCACCTACAGCCAAATCTTATAGTCAAACGATCTCAGTGTCAGGATTCACTTTTGTGAAGTTACTGTACCATACAACATGAAATTAATACATTCTTCTTTCTAAAATACATGACATCGTATAATTGCTACAATAGATATCACTTTCTGTGCGTATTTATTGCATCGCTGAAACTACAGCTACAACTGACAATTACTCTTCTATTAATAGCACGATATTTCAAAATGCATTTTAATTTTGTATGACGTCAGAGATCACGGAGACATTGAAACAGTATGATGAATTGTTTGTTCCAAATTTCACTGAAATTGAATAATTCCCACCCTTCAGTAATAACAAACCGATAGCTATCTAGTTGTAAATGCCAATTAATTCTCACCATTATTTTAGAGGTTAAATTTCACAATTGAAGGCATAACGAAAAAATCAGCAAATATTTTTTTTATATTAGGAAATGTGCACTCAGTTGAGCATTAGTGGTGGGACAGGACAGACACGCAGACCCAAGGTGGAGATTTAAAAATGCTTTACCCCGCCGGGAATCGAACCCGGGTCATCGGAGTGGAAGGTAGGGACTCTGCCGACTACGCCACAGCTATCAGAGCTAAGTTCTAGTTTCATTGTAATAGTACATTACGATGCGAGATTGGGAACTTTTTTTACAGAAGCGAGAAAAATGTTTAAAAACCGAGCGATAGCATATGGCGGGTATTATTTTACGGATAACTCACAAAAACGATTTTTTTTCCTTTAGCTCATTTACGCCAAGAAGATCGAGGTTAGTAGATTCCCGGACAACACCGGGTAATGAGCACGGGAAATCTTAAAATAATTACGATACACATTTATAACTAATTTTTCATTTTACTCTTCTTCTTCTTCCTTCCAAGTATTAGGCCAAGGCCTGTTACGATCCTATAGAAAATTTTCCCTCCAGCGTTTCATAGGACGGCCCAGTGATCTTCGTCCTCTTGGTATATAATTATAAACAGCTTTGGGGATCCGATTTGAACTCATTCTTTCAAGATGGTGTTTCCAATTTAGTTGGTACTGTTTAATATATTCCAAAATTGGCGTAGTCTTCAATTGTTTTAAGATATCGGTGTTCCTTTTCCGATCCCATCTGGTGTAACCCGCTGTTCTGCGCATGAATCTCATTTCACAAGCCGTTATTCTGCTTTCATGTTGTTTTTTTAGTGTCCATGCTTCACTACCATAGGTCAACACTGGTCTAGCCAAAGAGTTATATAAACGTAATCTGGTGTTTTTTTCATTTTACTTATTTAATTAATTATTTAATTAATCATAAGAAGTACATCAATTGTTGTCTTCGAGCTGATTTATGCCAAGAAGATCGGGATGAGTAGATTCCCTGACAACGCCGGGTAAACAGCATGGGGATCTAAACATAATTACAATTTTTTTTTCATTATATTTATTTAACTAAACATAAAACGCATTCATTTTCGTATTTCAGCTCATTTATATCAAGAAGATCGGGATAAGTAGATTTCCGAGCAACGCCGGGTAATCAGCACGGGGTATCTAAAAATATAAATGTATAACTATTTTTCATTTTACTTATTCAACTAAACATAGAAGTACATTAATTTTATTTTATTTAGGTGTACCCGCGCACGCCGGGTATTACCTACTTTATTATACTTTGAGATTTTATATACAACATTTTCATCACATGAATTACAGAGTGATTCAGAAATATGGCTATACATTTTGTCGCATTTTGTCACGAAAATATTATCATTAAAGGAAATATGATATCATTGGAAAGGGAATCCTTCAAATTACAACAATAGAACAAAACAAAACAAATCACTGCTCACGTGCAGCTTGGCGGGTTGATTTTTGTGGGCTAGCGTCGAACGCCTCCACAATTATCTTCGTTGTTTCTACATCCGTGGTAATGCGAGGCCTTCCAGAAGGTTTGATTTTATGCATCCTTCCCGTTTCCAGCAGTCGTTTTCTCCACTTCCCCACAGTCGACGGCTGCAATGCTATGTTAAACTCACGTCTTGCGGCCTCACGATCATTAGCATACGTTATTGCCCATGCAGCAATTGTAATTTGCTGTTGCATATTCAACGCCATTTTGACTAATGACGTAAGTTATACACTGTTTTGTTTTATTCCGTTGATTGCTTTTCCAACGGTAATTTCATATTTCCTATAACGGAATATTTCCATCACACAACACGATCAAACATATAGCCATATTTATGATTAACCCCGTAATTTTGGAGGGTAGCCATGTTTTTCCATAATTTTCCATAACTTATCTCTATAAATGCGATCAAACGCTTTTTCAAAACAGCTATTATCATAAGTAATGCCACGAGTGATTTCCAAATTACCGATAAATTCACGACTCACGAAGTGAGGAGTGAATTTATCTATAGAATTTGGAAATCAAGAGTGGCATTTGTTAGGACTATTTAACGAATAGAATTAAGCTGTTTACTCACAAATCATTATTTAACTATAGTTATTTTAAAATATTTATATATTTAATGTAGACGGCGATGTTTGAAAACAAATGAGAAGCGATAGGTACGCTTCATCTGCTTCTTTTGTTTATCACTGCATCCAGATCATACTATTTATTGCCAAAGGAACGCAATATTGTAAGAATGCTCTCTAGTGGAGAAAAAATGAAACACATCAAACTGTATATTAATTCATTTCTGATGTCGTATGATGTAAATATGACAATTATATTTTTCTGGATTGTTACCTGGGAAAAAATACATTTAAGAAAGTGCAAACAGTTGTTCTTTTTTGGTGGTATAATCAATTGCTACAAATGTTTTTATATTAACTCCCGCATGCGGCATGTGTTGACATTCATGCACTATATATATAATCTGGTAGCCGTATTACTAGCGGGCTTTGTCACTGCAAAATAATGGTCAGACCTGTTCAGAATATTAAAAGGGAGGAACTTTCTTTAATATGGTAATTATAACACTGATAAATATTTCGTAACACGAATGTGATTGGTTGTGAAACAGAAATCATTGAAACGTGATTGGTCATTGACTCCCATTTGGGGCACGAGTTAAATAGTCTCTATCAATACGATCGAACGCTTTTTCAAAACAGCATTTATTTGTGAATAAAATGTATTCTTACTTTTATTTAGAACTTGAAGTATTATGAATGTGGTTTTAATTTGTTCGCCGATTCAATTAAATGAAGTCAAGCAATTAATTAAATACGATATAAGCCATAAAGTATTATAGAAACTTAAGAACATTAACTACTTAAAATTTTAATTAAAATTTATAATCCTTCAGTAATAAATTCTGTCCAGTAAAAGGGATTTATTACACAGCCATTCTATAGAAAGTGAGTTGGTGCATTCGCAGCTCTTAGGTCAAGGCTAAAGTATACAGCGAAACTTTATTTCTATTATTTTCATGTTGCTAACAGAATTTAAGATATTAACGTAATTTCATTTAATGCAAAATCTAATACCACACCTATACAGAGTGTTCTGAAAAATATTTTCCAACATTTAAAGAAGAGATAACAATCGAGCAAACAGGGAATGACTGTTATTTACGTATCAAGGGTATTGTCATACTAAGAGCGACAGGTTAGCAGACCGAGGGTCTTTGGTATGAGGTTTGATAAGTTGCAAGAAGTTGTAATACCTAATAATACCCTTGGTGCATACATCATTTTATGTCTTGGTACTTTAACAATAATAATAATAATAGATGTAAGTTATACGATCTAAAGATCTCTGTAAGGAAAACGAAGACCATGGCTTTTAGAGGAAGAGATCCAGTGAGATCCAAAATTATTTTAGAAAATCAAAGTATAGAACAGGTGTCTAGTTTCAGATATTTGGGCTGTGATGTTGGCTACAATGTGGAAAGAGATATTGACTCAAAAATAAATAAGTTTCAGACGGTGTGTGGAACAATACAGAGAACATTCAAAAATAAAATTAGAAAAGAAACAAAGATAAAAATGTATAATGTTATGGCGGTTCCCACAATATTGTATGGATGTGAAACTTGGGCACCAGTGAAAAAACAAAAGGATAGAATACAGACGGCAGAGATGCGGTTCCTAAGACAAGTAAAAGGATGTACAAGACTTGATAGAATAAGGAATGAGGATATAAGAGAAGAATTGAAAGTGCAGCCTTTATTGGATAAAGTCACGAATTACAGACAGAAATGGATTGATCACATGGATGGAATGAGTAAGGAGAGATATCCATTGTTAGCAAGAAATTATCAAGCAAGAGGAAGGCGTGATGTTGGGAGACCTAGAAGACGTTGGGCTGATGCATTATGAAGTCGGAACGGGCAATTGCCTAATCCCTGGAGTGATGATGATGATGATGTAATAATAATCTATCTATCTTCGGGTTTTTACAGCTGCTGCCGTCTTCCCGTGCCAAACCTCCAAAGCCTACGGTCTTGGGCATCTTCGATGCTTAGCCCTCTAGCTTGCATTACTGTCTTCATGTTTCCCTCAGCCATGGCCGGTCCCAAGCCCGGATGAGAAAGGAGGAGGGGGAGGAGTAACAACCTCGTTAAAAAACCAGGGTTCAGTTGGCTCCGACTGATAGTACTCTGTAAGGGTCCCTAGCCAGGGTTACGGTGAAGACCTCAACGGCAGAGTCGGCGCAGAAGGAGTCCTTCATCACGGCGGATCTGGCGGAAGAGGCAACCCTATCTCTAAGGGAAATAGAGAAACGCTGCCTTGCGGTGAAGAGGGATCTTCAAAGGCTATGAGAGGAAAACCCAGACAGAAATTTTCCTGGTCCTCCAGGTTGGGAGTTTATGCTGTGGGCCAGCTCCCCACACATTAGAAAAAAAAATGCTAATAGACCAAATCATAATAATAATAATAATAATAATAATAACAACAAAAATAATAATAACAGTAATAATAATAACAATAATAATAATGATTTATTTATTGTAGCAGAGTTAAGGGCCGAGTGGTTAAGGCAAGATGCCTTGGCGCAGAGCGACAGGACTTGCGCTGGTTCGGTCTCCATGGGAGAAGAAATTGTGTCAATGGAATTTCGGTCAGTATGGGACCGGTGCCCACCCATAATTGTGAGGCATAAGTAGCGACTCCAAGTTGAGAAAACCAGTTATAACGGCTGGGGGACCCGACATACTGACCACATGTCACCCTTACACTGGCCATATAATCCTAACCGTCTGTCATTAACACATGTGGATATGAGGCCAGCAGACGGCTGGTAATGCAAGGCATTCCAGGCCTGTCACGCCATGGTGATTATCTACAATATTCTTGAATACTAAAAGAAGATTTTGCATATTTTGAGAATTTTGCATATTTTGAGAATTTTGCATATTTTGAGAATTTTGCATATTTTGAGAATTTTGCATATTTTGAGAATTTCGCAACCTATAGGCTTAATTAGGTATCGTGTGTGAAGCAATCATTTACCCCCAGGAGAAGAAAGCGAAACAATTCTGATAAGGTAGGTAGACATCTGATCATAGTGGAAATTGGATTAAATTGGATTTGAGGTCATGACACACAATCTATTCGATTGTTTTCTTCCATCCTGTCGTTCCATTAATCAACTGTTGTAGCTTTCTGTTGATCCATATACCATATATTGCATTATTTACCATTAGTTGGCCTAGAATCCAAAATTCGTCTTGGTAAAGCATTTTTATTTATATACAGAATTTTAATGTTTACACATCTTTCTGTGCCTAAAGTTTTATTTTTCTTCTCCACTTATCTCTCTCTCCATCCAATCCATGTCCTCCAGTCCTCATGCTCTCATTCCAGTTCTTATTTCCTACATCTACGAGTTTCGAGGTCTTCCTCTCCTCCTTCTTCCAGGTAGACACCATTCCAATGTTTTCCTGGGTAATCTTTCTTCTTGCATTCGTCGTACGTGCCCATACCAATTTAATTGCTTATACCGTATATAATCTACTATTGAATAACCAATATTCATTTTTTTCTCTTATGACAGTATTCCTTATTTTGTCTAATTTTGTACATCTTGCTGCTCTCCTCAAGAAATCCATTTCCATCGACATAAGTTTTTATTCTAAGATTTTGTTGAATTTCCAAACTTCAGCTCCATATGTGACAGTACTTCTCACTATTGAATTATATATTTGTAACTTATTTTTCCTGGTTATAAGTCTGTTCCATAAGACTCCATTCATCATTGCTGTTATTGCTCTACCTTTATTTATTCTCTTCTTAATATCACTTTCTTGTTTGTCCTCTTTATCTAATTTTACTCCCAGATACTTTAATTCTTCACATCTTCTAATAATAATAAATAAAAAAAATAACTCAGGGCGCGACAGCCTAGAATTCACTTTGCCTGCCATCCGACTGTTGGCCACATTTCCATACGTGTTAATCAGATATGTATACCGTTCTAAAGTATAATTTATGATTAAAAATACTAAGTACCGGTACTGGTAAGAGTATAGAATAAGGTAAAGTGAAAGTACAATAATCAGAACATCATCTGCGTAACATATTAAGTGAAATCAAGTGTTTCCCATTTTATAACCCAAACGTGGTGGTATGTTTTCAATAATTTTATCCATTATAATATTAAATAAGAATGGACAAATTTAATAAAAGAAGCAAAGAAACAAGCTGATAAAGCAGCATAAATATCAGGGTATATGAAAGATATAATTTGGCGCAACAAACATATGTCAATAGAAAGCAAAACCCGCTTATATTACTCATTCAAAATATCTCTGCAGGCGGAAGAATTAAGAAGCTCTGTTTGTTGCTACACGTGTCGTCATGTAAGGCAGTGTACACTGTCAGCGTCCCACGTCCCATTCCCCTCTGCACTCATAGATAGCAGTGTCACGTGTTCTATTCCTGCATAAACACGACTGCAGTGCCTTCCGTCAACAGCTGCGCTTACTCCTTAAACGGGTAATACAAAACGATAGTTCGACTAGTTATCGTATATGGCGCAGAAACTAGGGCTGATACAACAAAAACTAAACAAATAATAAGCGCAGGCGAAATGAAAATCTTAAGAACTATTCAGGGGAAAACATTATTTGACAAAATACACAACACAGAAATTAGGGAGAATGCCATATTCAAGACATAACCAAATTTATTCTAGATAGACGAAAATATAGGAAGGGTCATATAGAAAGAATGGAATAAAACCGGCTTTCAAAAAGAGATAAAAATCGACGTGAGAAGAACAAGAGGAAGACCAGTCAAGAGATGGATAGACAGTGAATGCACATCCAATACGTCTTCCTCCGAGGAGTGATTTTGGAAATAAACAGGATGAAAATCCTACAAATTAAGTTTAAGAAGTAGAAGAAGAAGAAAGTACAATAAATTTCAATCCAGCCAGTTTATATGCGACATGTGGTCAGCATAATGGGTACAGAGCTGTTACAGCTGCTTTTCTCAACCGGGAGCCATTATTCATTGCAACTACCCAAATTCCTGACGATGCTGGGTGGGCACCGATCCCATACTAGCCGAAATCCCCCCATGGAGACTCGAACCAGCGCAAATAGCGTAACTCTGGCCAAGGCATTTTTCCTATCCATTTGCGTAAGTAACGGAACATTACAATAGAAACAAATTAAAATAATTATAACATTAGTAACAAAAATAACAACAGTAACAATAATAGCAATAATAATGATTAATGATTAATGACGTAACCCATTGTTAAGCCATACACTGTTCTTTGTCAGGAGTTTATAGACCAAGTTCATTTTTAGTTACTTTATTTGTCCAAAGATGTCATTAGTGGCATGCGTTCAACACACCGGGTCAATGAGACATCTAGCAGGCATCTAGGATGTTGGAGATCGGTAAACGTTGCTTAGAGGCCTCTTTGTTCAGGCTTAAGGATCTTTTACGAAATCTTCAGACACGGGACGCACGGCTTAAAGTCCATCCCGGAGGACTTGCTCCTTGCATTTTTCCATCCTAAAAAAAATCCATCGATCGTAACCCAATTCTTAGGTTGGGGCGCCTGGAAGACGGAGTTGCGCTTCCCTGATGATATATGATAGGGGATGACAATTATAATGATGCGCCAGGAGAGACCTTAATCTTAAAATTAATCTAATGAGGGAATATGACCATAAGATGTTGGGATACAGTTTGGTCTTTAAGTTTCCTGAAATTTGTTTTACAGGTGATGAGAAATCCCGAAAAAACCTCACCCACCAGAGGATCGAACTCGGGCCCGCTGCGTGACAAGGCCTTAAGTCTGCCAGGTAAAATAAAGCTAGTAATATTATTATTATTATTATTATTATTATTATTACTATTATTATTATTATTGTTATTTTTATTATAATAATTATTATTATTATTATTACATATTTTTATTATTTTTATTTTTTTAATTCCAGTGTTAGAGAGCGAACTACATTTCTTACACGTTTAAAGGTAAAACCACTATTCGACTAATACATACATCTGATTTGTTTAGATTAGATTTAGAATAGATTTATTTAGATTAGATTTATTTAGCCTGGTGGAGTTAAGACCACGTGGCCTTCTCTACCACTCACCAGGACAAACATATATTACATCAGAATATAACAATCACAATTAACTCTAATATTAAACACTAAATAAAAAAACGATCAAAAGGATAATATCTATTATATTACGATCTATAATGCAACCAGTTAATGTTAGTTAAAATTAAGACTAAAACTAATAATAAAATGTATACAAGCAACACATATTAAATTGTCCCTGTCTAATGTGTATAAAAAACTAAGAAACATAATGAGATATAGAAAACTAATTTTACGTTTGTACAATATTTAAAACAAAACAAAAGAAAATATTTGTTAATCTTAATATTATTTTCATATATAATTAAATGTATTAATTGTTAAAAGAATACTATCAGTGAGGTGTATAAGTTAGTTTGTTATTAAATAATTCTTTAGTTTGTTTTTGAAGGATGTTATAGTTTGACAGTCTCTGACATAGGACGGAAGGGAATTCCATGTTTTGGTAAGTGACACCGTAAAAGATAATGAATAATATACAGTGTGATGAGGCGGGATATAAAGGACAATGTGCTGATGGGATCGAGTATCAAGATTATGTGTGTCGGATAGTCTGATGAAGCGGCGTGATAAATAATTAGGCGATGATGTGTGAAGGATTTTATAGAGAAGGGATAGAGAATGGACAGTTCTACGATCTCTTAGACGAAGCCACGATAATTGTTCCAGGGACGGTGTAACATGGTCAAATTTGCGAATACCAGAAATAAAACGTGCGCAAGAATTATGAACACGTTGAAGTCTTTGAGTGGAAATAATATTTAAGTCTGTAAAAAGAGTGTCACAATAATCAAAATGGGGCATTGCAAGTGTTTCTACTAACATTTTCCTAAGAGCGAATGGCAGACAATTTCTTACGCGATTTAATGAATGTGTTATTGAGAAGACTGTTTTGCATGTATGGTATATTTGTGTATTCCAATTTAAGTTGTTGTCAATAAATACTCCTAGAATTTTTACTGTCTCGCTATAAGGGATATGAACTCCATTTGGTGACACATGCGAGACTGTGTTTAGGTTAATTGTAGATAATAGTCTCTGGTGACCCATAATGATTGATTGTGACTTTCTAGGATTTAATTGCAGTCCATATTTAACTGTCCAAGTCATTACTGAGTCAAGATCCTCGTTAATTTTGGCAACAGCGTCATTTAGAGAATATTTGTGTTTGTGGATGTAGATTTGCACGTCGTCTGCAAATAAATTATGTTTGCAATGCTTCAGGCAGTTAAATATGTCATTTATGTAGACTGAAAAAAGTAAAGGTCCAAGCACCGAACCCTGCACATAACTAGAAATTATTTCGGAAGAGGTATAGTTCATAGCTAATGTCTGTCAGTAAGATGACGCAATAATCAAAATGCGGCATCGCGTTAGTTTGCATAGTGAACTAGAACGCTAGAAGCAAATAGATGTAAAATTGAATCTGGCACTCGCTTCACAGACTAGCAGAATTGGAAAAACCGAGAGACTGGGCGGCTTTGGAATTCAAACCCGGTGCCTTGGAAATGGAGACTAGCAGCCATGACAGAGCTATTGTACAAATTATATTAAACACATAGTAATTAATGCAGCTTTCATTTACCTTTGGGTTAAGTAATTACATACGTGTTCTGTATGGATCACCAGATGGTTAATTCCATGTTATCTGGTGTGATAAGGGAGGCATTACACCTTATCAGTCAGTTATCTGGCTGCTGTGCAAACAATGCACGTTCATAACATGAAATGCATATTATTAAGCTATTATTTTTCCAATCAATAATAATTTTCTGTCAACGATAGAGTGCACAGTTTGTTAATGGCATTGTAATTACATAAAAAATAAATTCAGATGTTTAATGATTGTTTAGTAGGAATAATTCTTTTCATTTAATTTATGTTGTATTACATTTATATATATTTATAGCTGAAGTTTGGAAATTCAACAAAAACTTAGAACAAAAAACTTATGTCGATGGAAATGGATTTCTTGAGGAGAGCAGCAAGATGTTCAAAATTAGACAAAATAAGAAATACTGTCATAAGAGAAAAAGATGAATATTTGTTATTAAATAGTAGTATATATACGGTATCCATCCATAGTAATTCTATCCGAAAGCAGGTCCTTCACTGCAATCATAGCATTTTCATGCTATGCTTGCAGCTTTACTAGGGAATTGTTGGTGTGGTAGCTTCCCGTTGCTTTCCACACCGGTGAAGGATGATGATGATAATGATAAGAATTATGATGATGGCCATATGATTTCGGGGACCGTTTGGGCCTTAAAGTTTTCCTGACATTTGTCTTATAGGTGAAGAAAAACCCCGATAAAACCTCACCCAGAAAAATTGCCCGACCGGGGATCAAACCCGGGCCCGCTGCGTGACACGGCAGCACGCTACCTCGAGACCACAGCGGTGGACATATACGGTATAAGCAATTAAATTGGTATGGGCACGTACGACGAATGCAAGAAGAAAGATTACCCAGGAAAACATTGGAATGGTGGGGCACGCCGTAGCGTAGTGGTTAAGGCACTGAGCTACAAGCCGGAGGGTCGAAGGTTCAAGTCCCGTTGGGGTCAGGATTTTTAAACTGACCCAAATCCTCTGGCGGCACTATGGCCCTGGAGTCGACTCAGCCTCTAACGGAAATGAGTACCAGACGCTTGTTATGGGGTAAAGGCGGCCGTCACGCAGGGCTGACAACCCGGCTGACATAAAGGGCCGATTGTCTAGAAAAAGTGGGAGCCTTAACCTCCTACTACCCCAAGGGCCTCCGGGCCTGTTGTGGGATCACTTTACTTTAACATTGGAATGGTGTCCACCTGGAAGAAGGAGGAGAGTAAGAACTCGAAACTCGTGGATGCAGGAAATAAGAACTGGAATGAGAGCAAGAGCACTGGAGGACATGGATTGGATGGAGAGAGACGAGTGGAGTAGAAAAATAAAACTTTAGGCACAGAAAGATGCGTAAACATTAAAATTCTGTATATAAATAAATAAATTTATAGTCCAAGATCCGGCTGCAAGATCACTACATTCATCGAGTGTATGAACAAAATCAACTTTTTTCATAAATTTGTGAATTACTGAATACATTTTTTGCTGAGTTGCTTATTAAAATTCGGCCGCCGGTATGTTTAATTAAAATATAATTTATTTATTTATTAGAAATACTTTGCTTCGCTTGTTATTAAAATAAATTATAATCCAGTTCGCAGAAATAGATGTATAGAGCTTGAAAGTTTTGGTTGTCATTGCATACTTGGCCGTAAACCTCCTCGCGGCTACAGCAGGCTGTGACACCAATCAGTAATAGATGGCGGTAAGTACATATTTATTGTTTTATATTGTTCCCTCGCAGCGGGAAGTAAAACCACTGCCCTTTATGTATACTACGTACAATGTATATACAAAAATATATCCAAAAGGTAGTGTTAATATACATTATACGAAACAAATCACTGCATTTTAAATGAACTGAACTTTATTTGAAACAATATTTAAGGCTATTAACCCGGTTCAATGCATATAGAGGCTAGTGCTGCAACTATACAGGGTGAAAATTATTTAAACCGACAAACTCTGGGAGGTTATAGGGGACACCAAAACAAATGTTTTTCCCTAATGCCATTTTTTCCTATGAGGATTTTTTTAAATCGGTAGAGGGCGTATTACGCTCTTCAGTTGTCATTACTGCAACTGCTATTGATGGTAGGAATTGTTTTGTCCACCAGTGTAGTAGTGAATTGTATCTGTTTACTAACGGAGCGATACACCTGGAGTGAGTACACTGATATGTGTGGGTCGGTGTTGTTGGGGACTGTTTAATTGGGACATATCTCCCAATTTTTAATTCATAAATAATAGGGTATCTAATCCTAGTTTATTAATTAGATTTCATAGCCTCATCAATAATAATTAGAAATAAATTAAAATTTAAATTTCACCCAAAAATTTCTCCTACCTAGGACATTAAATGGCAGGCACTATTACAAATTTCTCGCCAGAGCATTGGCAGAATTGCTGGAAGACGTTCCCGCTTCCTACAAGACAACGCATGTGGTTCCAACATGACGAGGCGCTGGCACATTTCAGTCGTCGTGTGCATCGATTCTTGAACCAACGATTTTCAGAAAAGTTGATTGGCAGAGGTGGTCCTGTACCATGACCTGCTCGATCTCCAGATATGACCCCTTTGGATTTTTTTGTGTGGGGAGAGATGCGCAACTTTGTTTACACAACTCCTGTTGCATCAGAAAAGGATCTGTTTGCCCGGATAGGAGCAGCAGCAGGAGCAATTAACGATACTCCTGGAGTTTTTGCCCGTGTTAGACTGAACATGATCCGCCGGTGTAACCTTTGTTTACATGTCAATGGAGACATTTTTGAACCTGTACTGTAATTTAAGTAATTGCGTTGTTTTAATGTGTTGTCTCTTGGTAATACAGAATGCAAAAGTGTTTGATGGTTTAATTAATTTGCCGCTAGAGAGATCTTCCTCTAGCGGTTTAAATAATCCTCATAGGAAAAAATGACATTAGGGAAAAATATTTGTTTTGGTGTCCCCTACAACCTCCCAGAGTTTGTCAGTTTAAATAATTTTCACTCTGTATGCAGTTGAGAGGCGCGGAGGTGAACACTGACAAGAACTAGTGACAAAGTCATGTCAAGGACCCAGTCTCTAGGAGTATAACGAGCCCCTGCCCAGTGATACGGGTGAAGACCTCAACATATAGTGCAACTACCCGGAAGAAGTACCTACAATTCAAGGGATAAACATGAAGACCCATCTCCGGAGTAACAAGGAGAAATCCTCAACGATCAGTACAGCTGAAGAGGTGCCCCTTCTGTTGGGGTTAATATATGAGACGGTTTGATGTCGAATCTTAGATGGCAACCCCATCAGATTCTTACTCTGCGAGACATCGTACACTTTTCGACAGGTGTCAGGTACAGTACAACAGGCATTTTATGAGAGTTCATGAAGGTTAGATCTGGTCACCGAGGTGGCCATAGAACAGTACCAAAGCCACCAATCCATTTATCGTGATCATAGCGATGGACATTTTGAACAATTACTTTAAAGAGTGTAACAATTTAATTTGGAAACAATCAAATTCCGAGTAAACAGATACAAAAGTGGTTGTCTTATACAAAACAACAATAATGAAATTGCTCGATAACACAGGTCAACATGATTTTTGTCTCATGAGTACCAATAGTTGTACTTAATGCAGTATTTTTATCGTGTTTTCAAATATGTAGTAGCAATTTCTCCACCACACACAGTTTTCTTTATTTCAATTCCAATTAATGGTTTGAAATAATTATTTTTTAATAAATCTAGATTTCTTCTCGGCAAATCTTGGCGCAGTAAGCGATGAGCACGGGGATTTCAGCTATGGAAAAGGCATATCAAGGCAAATGGATTCCTAATATGCTGGCCGATTATTGTTGGACCATCAAGAGGGATGCTCCACAGGCGAAATACAGCAGAAAATCGTCATTTCTTACTTTCTAGGTGAGTCCGAATGTTCAAATATTGTGTAGTTACGAACCTAGAAAATATTAAAATGTTCGAAATTATAATAAATGCCTGTCTCTCGGAAACCATGCGTGATGGAGAAAAACCAATATCATATTTGAATTCAGGAGAAAAAATACTATCAGAATCACATATTTTTCTTTTTGAGACAAAAAAAGTTTATTTTTGCACGCTTTATATTAGCTTGACCTGTATCTATCTATCTATCTATCTATCTATGTAACTGAATCTTTCAACGCGTTTTTCACCCACTTAAAACAATTGGATCGACTTGAAATTTTTGTTGCTCAGTGTAATGGTCCAACGGAGAGCATAGTTTCCTTGTATCTAAACAGTAAACATCGTTGAACAATTTGTGATAGTTTGTCGGTAGAGTTTGGATTCACTCTGTATAAATATTTTGCATATATATATATATATATATATATATATATATATATATATATAACTTTATCCTAAGAAGAGATAAATTTGACATAAATAATTATACTGTACATAATAATATAATTCCTGAAGAAATTCCGAACAGAGTTTTCCAGGAAACAGAAAATATTTAATATGTTATATCTATCTTCAACGAAATCAGATACATAAAATACTGATATGACGTAATAGCATATCTCTATCTTCACGCTACATTCGTAATGCACTTCAAACAATGAGTGGACTGTACGCATATCAGAACGTTATTGTTGTTATAAATAGAGAAAATACTTGTTAGTTGACCAACATGGAAACAGCTGTTTTTTTAAATACACAGAGCAACAAAAAATAAACTTTTTTGTCTCAGAAAGAAAAATATGTGATTCTGATAGTATTTCTTTTTTCCTGAATTGAAATATGATATCGGTTTTCTCCATCACGCAAGGTTTCCGAGAGACAGTTATTTACAATTTCAAACACTTTAATATTTTCTACATTCGTAACTACACAATATTATTTTTTCCAGTTGATTAAGTATGGACAAAATAGAGGTTAATTTAAACTGTATGGTATACATTGCGACAAACCAAATATGGCCGTTTCTAGAGTCAATTTTAAATTTCGGATTTCAGGTAAACCTCACTTGAAATCGTCGGGTGTCGCTGCGTTTTGGACAAAACCTATCTCGGTACATTTTAATATCACATACTGAGTTTCGTTGCGAATCAACGAAAACTACGACAGCTTGAGCGATTTTTAAATGTTCGTTCCATGCGTTATTTTTAGTGCGTAACTGATAGAGGCTATACACTCGCTGTAACAGCTGTATGTACAAATTTTCATGATGATCTGTTAAGAGGTTAGGAAATCAATAAATCAGAAACATACGCAAGGCTGAATTTTTATATATGAGATAGTATTTGTTTATAATCTCTATTAAATAAAATTCATTTAGCCATTATGGATGCATTTATTAGCCTGGAGAAGGCATCGAAAAGAATGAATCTTAAAATTAACCAGGCCAAGACAAAATATATGCCAGTCATTAAAGGTAAATGTGAAGCTTGCCCATCTATCTAGTTTGTAAGTTGGTGCATATAAATTTGAACTGGTTCATAGCTTCATTTATCTAGGATCTGAAGTAAATTGTAGAAATGACAATTCGGCTCAAATTCATCTACGCATCATGGCTGCAAACAAATGCTTTCTTAGACTCAGGAAAAATGTTTATATTTCAGTTTATATCTGGAAAGAAAAAAATATTCATGTATAAGGTTCTACTTAGACCAGTGTTAAGATATGCATCAGAAACTTTGACCGTTTTGAAATCTGATGAGAGCGTTCTCAAAGGAAGATATACAGATCCATTTTTGGTGCCGTCAAAGAAAATGTATGGAGAAAGAGATACAATATTTCTTCTTCTTGCTTCCAAGTATTAGGCCATGGCTTGTTACGATCCTATTAAAAAAATTCCCTCTACCGTTTCATAGGACGGCCCAGAGATCTTCGTCCTCTTAGTATATAATTATAAACAACTCTGGGGATCCGATTTGAACTCATTCTTTCCAGATGGTGTTTCCAATTAAGTTGGTACTGTTTAATATATTCCAAAATTGGCGTAGTCTTCAATTCTTTTAAGATATCGGTGTTCCTTTTCCGATCACATTTGGTTAACCCGCTGTTCTGCGCATGAATCTCATTTCAGAAGCTGTTATTCTGCTTTCATATTGTTTTTTTAGTGTCTTGTCTTCCTTTGGCCAGCAACCAATCGAAGGGACTATTGTTATGCTTTCAAGTCTTATACGAGATACAATAATGAATTGTATAAACTGTACAATCAGCCGGATATTCTGAATTTTAATTATAAAATTGGTATCTGGTAAGTCATTCGTCCTCAACTACTGTAAATTAATAAACTTCATCAATTTATTCATTTCATATGAATTTCAAAAGTGTTGATTCTGAATTTTGTTAATATTAATAGATTGGCCTTGGCTGGGCACATTATTCGTATGGACAACAAAAGGATTACAAAAATAATTAACAATGAGCAACCTCTACTGGCCAGAAAAGTTGGAAGACCTAAATTAAGATGGGAGGATGGTATAATTCAAGACATTAAGATTTTAAAAATAAAAAACTTGAAGAATGAAGCTCAGGAGAGGAAAGTCTGGCATAAGCTTATGAAAGCGGCCAAGGCCCACATGGGCTGTCCAGCCAATGATGATGATGATGATTAAATAAAATTATCATACATTCTATGAAAATAATAACAGGATTTGTCCATCCAGTAAACAAGTAGAAAAAAGTAAAATTACAATATTGTTATCAAAGACATAAATAATGTAAGTCATAATACGGATTCTTTAAACAATATGATGACAAAGATAGTGAAATCAGATATTGAAGATTTATTGATGGGATTCTTTATCTTAAACCGATAAGAATTCAACAGAACTTATAAAAGAGACATGAAATATATCAAAGCGTTCGCAACATGGTGTTTAAATTATTGTTTTATCTTGTGCTGCTGCTAGCGGTAATTGGTGAGTATACATTGCAAAGTGATATGCTATTCGTATTTTGGAATCTAATATTTAAAATTAATGTTTGTTTGTTTGTATGTTTGTTCATACTTTATGAGCGGCCATACCGTTCATCCGATTGTGATGTGGGTTTTTTTTTTCAAAATGTTGAGGAGATTCCCGGGATGAACATAGGCTATAAGAGAGTTGTCATACTGAACTCCTACACCCATAAAAATCGCGCTTTGTAGAGAGAAAGGCGAAAAATAATAATTTTTTACGCTTAAATGGATTTTGCTGCCTAAACCATAACAAATACACATTAATTTACACAGAATTGAATATATCAAATACCTCTACAAAAAAAAACTTTTATCTTTTACGGATAACTCACAATAGCCATTTTTGTCATTCATTGATTCCCTGAAGATCGGGATAATTAGATTCCCGGGCAAGCGTGCACTGCCGATTTTGATGGGGCATTTTGTAAAATGTCCAGGATGTCCAGGGGGAAGGTTATAAGCTGCAAGAGAGTTTTAATGATATAGTTCGGAGGAGCTTGTTTTCTTTATTAGTCCCTTAGGCCAGGGTGGGGCCACAAGGATCGTGTACCCTAGCCCTTGGCGGGACTAGTGTAAATGTAATAAAGTACGTATAGTTTATTACTATTGTTTTGTATAGATGATCGATGAAACTATTGTTTTCTTTTGTCAACTTATTTTCAAAGTTATATCTGACTGTTTTTTTACTCTCATAACTTTAGTTATCTGCTTTTAAATAACTTCTGCCTATTGATTTAGTAGCTAGTCATGTCAGATATAAGTGTAAACTTCCAAAGCTTTCTCAAGCGAATATGATTTCCTCTTTCCTAAGAACTACCACGATTATTATCTGTATAGCTTACACCATATCACATGTTTAACAATTTATTAAGGAAAGTTGAATTAATCTTGGTCTTTTATGGGCCCAGGCAAAGATATGTTAATTCGAGCAATCTATGTTTTCAACTCAAGGTATTTATCAACATTTGTATGATGCAGCACGAACGGTGCATATAGATGAAGAATGAGGTGGGAGAATAACATTACCCACGATTTGAGGAAAATAGATTATACATGAGATGATTGGGAAACATTAGCTAAGGACTGGGATGTACGTTGTTATAACAACATTATTAAAGAAACTAATTGTATTTATGTGAACTACGTCATACAATGGGATTCATATTTCATGGTAAAGCTAACACAGTTTAGTATATGGCTCCGGAGTATTTCGACGTAGGTAATTACTACAGTTCTGGGGATCCTATATATGGACTTTATAACAGGTAATCCGCGGTTATATTTTACTTCGAGTTTGTTCGCCTTCTCGAATTATTCGAGTTGTTTCGACTTCTCGATTTATTCGAATTGTTTCGACTTCTCGATTTATTCGAGTTGTTTCGACTTCTCGATTTATTCGAGTTGTTTCGACTTCTCGATTTATTCGAGTTGTTTCGACTTCTCGATTTATTCGAGTTGTTTCGACTTCTCGATTTATTCGAGTTGTTTCGACTTCTCGATTTATTCGAGTTGTTTCGACTTCTCGATTTATTCGAGTTGTTTCGACTTCTCGATTTATTCGAGTTTGTTCGACTTCTCGATTTATTCGAGTTTGTTCGACTTCTCGATTTATTCGAGTTTGTTCGACTTCTCGATTCATTCGAGTTTGTTCGACTTCTCGATTTATTCGAGTTTGTTCGACTTCTCGATTTATTCGAGTTTGTTCGACTTCTCGATTTATTCGAGTTTGTTCGACTTCTCGATTTATTCGAGTTTGTTCGACTTCCCGATTTATTCGAGTTTGTTCGACTTCTCGATTTATACGAGTTTGTTCGACTTCTCGATTTATACGAGTTTGTTCGACTTCTCGATTTATTCGAGTTTGTTCGACTTCTCGATTTATTCGAGTTTGTTCGACTTCTCGATTTATTCGAGTTTGTTCGACTTCTCGATTTATTCGAGTTTGTTCGACTTCTCGATTTATTCGAGTTTGTTCGACTTCTCGATTTATTCGAGTTTGTTCGACTTCTCGATTTATTCGAGTTTGTTCGACTTCTCGATTTATTCGAGTTTGTTCGACTTCTCGATTTATTCGAGTTTGTTCGACTTCTCGATTTATTCGAGTTTGTTCGACTTCTCGATTTATTCGAGTTTGTTCGACTTCTCGATTTATTCGAGTTTGTTCGACTTCTCGATTTATTCGAGTTTGTTCGACTTCTCGAATTATTCGAGTTTGTTCGACTTCTCGATTTATTCGAGTTTGTTCGACTTCTCGAATTATTCGAGTTTGTTCGACTTCTCGAATTATTCCAGTTTGTTCGACTTCTCGAATTATTCGAGTTTGTTCGACTTCTCGAATTATTCGAGTTTGTTCGACTTCTCGAATTATTCGAGTTTGTTCGACTTCTCGAATTATTCGAGTTTGTTCGACTTCTCGATTTATTCGAGTTTGTTCGTCTTCTCGATTTATTCGAGTTTGTTCGACTTCTCGATTTATTCGAGTTTGTTCGACTTCTCGATTTATTCGACTTTGTTCGACTTCTCGATTTATTCGAGTTTGTTCGACTTCTCGATTTATTCGAGTTTGTTCGACTTCTCGATTTATTCGAGTTTGTTCGACTTCTCGATTTATTCGAGTTTGTTCGACTTCTCGATTTATTCGAGTTTGTTCGACTTCTCGATTTATTCTAGTTTGTTCGACTTCTCGATTTATTCGAGTTTGTTCGACTTCTCGATTTATTCGAGTTTGTAGGACTTCTCGATTTATTCGAGTATGTAGGACTTCTCGATTTATTCGAGTTTGTTCGACTTCTCGAATTATTCGAGTTTGTTCGACTTCTCGAATTATTCGAGTTTGTTGGACATCTCGATTTATTCGAGTTTGTTCGACTTCTCGATTTATTCGAGTTTGTTCGACTTCTCGAATTATTCGAGTTTGTTCGAATTCTCGAATTATTCGAGTTTTTTCGACTTCTCGAAATATTCGAGTTTGTTCGACTTCTCGAATTATTCGAGTTTGTTCGACTTCTCGATTTATTCGAGTTTGTTCTACTTCTCGAATTATTCGAGTTTGTTCGACATCTCGAATTATTCGAGTTTGTTCGACTTCTCGAATTATTCGAGTTTGTTCGACTTCTCGAATTATTCGAGTTTGTTCGACTTCTCGAATTATTCGAGTTTGTTCGACTTCTCGAATTATTCGGGTTTGTTCGACTTCTCGAATTATTCGAGTTTGTTCGACTTCTCGATTTATTCGAGTTTGTTCGACTTCTCGATTTATTCGAGTTTGTTCGACTTCTCGATTTATTCGAGTTTGTTCGACTTCTCGATTTATTCGAGTTTGTTCGACTTCTCGATTTATTCGAGTTTGTTCGACTTCTCGATTTATTCGAGTTTGTTCGTCTTCTCGATTTATTCGAGTTTGTTCGACTTCTCGATTTATTCGATTTTGTTCGACTTCTCGAATTAATCGAGTTTGTTCGACTTCTCGAATTAATCGAGTTTGTTCGACTTCTCGAATTATCCGAGTTTGTTCGACTTCTCGAATTATTCGAGTTTGTTCGACTTCTCGAATTATTCGAGTTTGTTCGACTTCTCGAATTATTCGAGTTTGTTCGACTTCTCGAATTATTCGAGTTTGTTCGACTTCTCGAATTATTCGAGTTTGTTCGACTTCTCGAATTATTCGATTTTGTTCGACTTCTCGAATTATTCGAGTTTGTTCGACTTCTCGAATTATTCGAGTTTGTTCGACTTCTCGAATTATTCGAGTTTGTTCGACTTCTCGAATTATTCGAGTTTGTTCGACTTCTCGAATTATTCGAGTTTGTTCGACTTCTCGAATTATTCGAGTTTGTTCGACTTCTCGAATTATTCGAGTTTTGTTCGACTTCTCGAATTATTCGAGTTTTGTTCGACTTCTCGAATTATTCGAGGTTGTTCGACTTCTCGAATTATTCGAGTTTGTTCGACTACTCGAATTATTCGAGTTTGTTCGACTTCTCGAATTATTCGAGTTTGTTCGACTTCTCGATTTATTCGAGTTTGTTCGACTTCTCGATTTATTCGAGTTTGTTCGACTTCTCGAATTATTCGAGTTTGTTGGACTTCTCCAATTATTCGAGTTTGTTTGACTTCTCGAATTATTCGAGTTTGTTCGACTTCTCGAATTATTTCAGTTTGTAGACTTCTCGAATTATTCGAGTTTGTTCGACTTCTAGAATTATTCCAGTTTGTTCGACTTCTCGAATTATTCGAGTTTGTTCGACTTCTCGAATTATTCGAGTTTGTTCGACTTCTCGAATTATTCCAGTTTGTAGACTTCTCGAATTATTCGAGTTTGTTCGACTTCTCGAATTATTCCAGTTTGTTCGACTCTCGAATTATTCCAGTTTGTTCGACTTCTCGAATTATTCCAGTTTGTTCGACTTCTCGAATTATTCCAGTTTGTTCGACTTCTCGAATTATTCCAGTTTGTTCGACTTCTCGAATTATTCCAGTTTGTTCGACTTCTCGAATTATTCCAGTTTGTTCGACTTCTCGAATTAATCCAGTTTGTTCGACTTCTCGAATTACTCCAGTTTGTTCGACTTCTCGAATTATTCCAGTTTGTTCGACTTCTCGAATTATTCCAGTTTGTTCGACTTCTCGAATTATTCCAGTTTGTTCGACTTCTCGAGTTATTCCAGTTTGTTCGACTTCTCGAGTTATTACAGTTTGCTCGACTTTTCGAGTTATTCGAGTTTGCTCGACTTCTCGAATTATTCGAGTCTGTTCGACTTCTCGGATTATTCCAGTATGTTCGACTTCCCGAATTATTCGAGTTTGTTCGACTTCCCGAATTATTCGAGTTTGTTCGACTTCTCGAATTATTCCAGTTTGTTCGTCTTCTCGAATTATTCGAGTTTGTTCGACTTCTCGAATTATTGGAGTTTGTTCGACTTCTCGAATTATTGGAGTTTGTTCGACTTCTCGAATTATTGGAGTTTGTTCGACTTCTCGAATTATTGGAGTTTGTTCGACTTCTCGAGTTATTCCAGTTTGTTCGACTTCTCGAATTATTCGATTTTGTTCGACTTCTCGAATTATTCGAGTTTGTTAGACTTCTCGAATTATTCCAGTTTGTTCAACTTCTCGAATTATTCCAGTTTGTTCGACTTCTCGAATTATTCCAGTTTGTTCGACTTCTCGAATTATTCCAGTTTGTTCGACTTCTCGAATTATTCCAGTTTGTTCGACTTCTCGAATTACTCCAGTTTGTTCGACTTCTCGAATTATTCCAGTTTGTTCGACTTCTCGAATTATTCCAGTTTGTTCGACTTCTCGAATTATTCCAGTTTGTTCGACTTCTCGAATTATTCCAGTTTGTTCGACTTCTCGAATTATTCCAGTTTGTTCGACTTCTCGAATTATTCCAGTTTGTTCGACTTCTCGAATTACTCCAGTTTGTTCGACTTCTCGAATTATTCCAGTTTGTTCGACTTCTCGAATTATTCCAGTTTGTTCGACTTCTCGAATTATTCCAGTTTGTTCGACTTCTCGAATTTTCTAGTTTGTACGACTTCTCGAATTATTCCAGTTTGTTCGACTTCTCGAATTGTTCCAGTTTGTTCGACTTCTCGAATTATTCCAGTGTGTTCGACTTCTCGAATTATTCCAGTGTGTTCGACTTCTCGAATTATTCCAGTGGGTTCGACTTCTCGAATTATTCCAGTGTGTTCGACTTCTCGAATTATTCCAGTTTGTTCGACTTCTCGAATTAATCCAGTTTGTTCGACTTCCCGAATTATTGGAGTTTGTTCGACTTCTCGAATTATTCCAGTTTTTTCCACTTCTCGAATTATTCGAGTTTGTTCGACTTCTCAATTTATTCGAGTTTGTTCGTCTTCTCGAATTATTCGAGTTTGTTCGACTTATCTAATTATTCGAGTTTGTTCGACTTATCTAATTATTCGAGTTTGTTCGACTTATCGAATTATTCGTGTTTGTTCGAGTTATCGAATTATTCGACTTTGTTCGTCTTCTCGAATTATTCGAGTTTGCTCGCCTTCTCGAATTATTCGAGTTTGTTCGACTTCTCGATTTATTCGAGTTTGTTCGACTTCTCGAATTATTCGAGTTTGTTCGACTTCTCGAATTATTCGAGTTTGTTCGACTTCTCGAATTATTCGAGTTTGTTCGACTTCTCGAATTATTCGAGTTTGTTCGACTTCTCGAATTATTCGAGTTTGTTCGACTTCTCGAATTATTCGAGTTTGTTCGACTTCTCGAATTATTCGAGTTTGTTCGACTTCTCGAATTATTCGAGTTTGTTCGACTTTTCGAGTTATTCGAGTTTGTTCGACTTCTCGAATTTAAAGCGCTTGTAACAGTAAATGGTGCTGCGAGTCCTTGTTGAGGATTTCTCTTCAATTCGAGTAAGGAACTTCCCTTGACCAAGAATGTAGTACAACCACGCACCATCACAGTAGGTCCTATTAACTTTAAAGGTACCAGCTTCCGTCAGCCATGCGCTAAATTCACAAAAAACTACACTGTGTCCCATTCAAACCTCCCACAAAGTATGCGGAATTATGAAATGAGGTTGGTATTAAGAGGGAAATATCAAAGAATTTTTGGTTTCATTGTTTGCAATTGATTCATCTGTCGCATGTTGGGCAATAATAACAAGAAACAAAATGACGTCTCCTCAGCAGCACGCACAAACTGTTTTTCTGGTATGCGAAGCAACATTTCATGTATCAGGACCTGTTAATTGGCACAAAGTAAGGATCTGGGTTACACAAAATCCACATATCTACCACGTCTGGGATAGACCAAAGCTAAAGGTTTGGTGCGTCCTGTGACAACAGGATTATTGGTTCTCTTTTTCTTCCATGAGAGGTCAATAACTGGCCCAAGACATGTTGGAACAGTTCTTGTTCCCCCAAGTAACTGATCGGGAACCGCAAGTAATTTTTCAGCAAGACAGAGCGCCACCATACTGGAAACAAGAAGTTCGGAATTCACTCATATAATCCTTCCCAGATCCCTCGATTGGTCGCGGCGGATCAGTTTTCTGGCCACCACGTTTATCAGACATCACTTCCTCTGATGGCATGTAAAAGACCGCGTATTTCGGCTCCGGTACGAAATTTTCACGATTTACGAACCCATATCCTTGACACAATTCCAACAGTACCAATGGACATATTGGACAGAACTTAATATGAAATTAGATACAGACTCGTATTTGATATTGCTCCTGCTACCAATGGTGCACATATCGAGGTGTTTTAAATGTGCGTGTGACAATGAATATTCTTTGAGTTTCTCTTTCGCTTAATACCAGCTTCATTTCATAATTTTGCATACTTTGTTAGTTATGATTAATTAAAGTATGGGAGGTTTGAATGGGACACACAGTATATTTCAATAGGTACGGACGAGTGGAGAAGGGAAATAAAAATTTAGGCACAGAAATAAACTACCTCAGGGGTCCTCATCTAGGGGATATGTGGATGGCGACCACAAGGTGCCCAAGCTGAGCAAAACATTTCTTCCACTTACTTGTGTTTTGCACTCTTTTAACTTTACTATCTCACCTCTCTTGGTTAACTCTTGTTTTTTCGACCCCGACGCTATTAGGGCATCCGAGGGCTAGGGAGTCTTTCCTTTCTTACATTTCTTCTTTCCTTTATTTCCTTTTCGTCTCCAGAAAAGCCTAACCAGAGGCTATAAGATGGCATCCCCATCATTGGTCTTGCCTTCCTTTGGCCGGCAACCAATCGAAGGGACTATTATTATGCTTTCAAGTCTTGTATGAGAATTTCCCGGAATCTCTGGGCCGCCCTATGAATCGCTGGAGGGAAAATTTTCTATAGGATCGTAACAGGCCTTGGCCTAATACTTGGAAGGAAGAAGAAGAAGGTGTGTAAACACTGGAAACTTGTATATAAATAAAACAAATCTCTTGCTTCATTCAAAAGTAAATGGATACCTACCTGTCTTTTTTTAATTTTCAATGTTTTTTCAACCTTTTTGGTAAGAACTAGAGTAGTTGATGTCGGATTGGGAATCCCCTGGATGCTGAATAGAGGAATATATACAATATATGGCTGGTGACGGTGAAATAAATATCCCGAGGTGGGCTAAAATAAAATGCTGCCATGTGGTATTTTAAGTTGGGTCCCCAAAGGCTACTAGAAAATTACATTGATTGTAAATAATTTGATCCTTGAGGGCGAGAGTTGTGCTTAGGGCTAATAAAACAAACATACGAGCAAATATAAATAAATAATACTGTTTTGAATCTGAATTGCAAAGGGTTACAAGTGGAGAAAATATAATTAAGTCTTATGTAATTGCAAAACATCTGAATTTAGGATCGTGGAATATATTTAGCCCGTACATCGACATTATTAAATATAGTGCTGAACTTGAAATATACAGAACACTGAGCAACAAAAAACAAACTTTTTCTTGTCTCAGGAATATGTGATTCTCATAGTACTTTTTCTCCTGAATTCAAACGTGATGTCAGTTCTTCTCCATCACGCAAGGTTTCCGAGAGACAGTAATATAATTTCAAACACTTCAATATTTTCTACATTCGTAACTACACAATATTAGAACATTCGGACTCACCTAGAAAGTAAGAAATTACGATTTTCTGCTATATTTCGCCTGTGGAGCATCCCTCTTGATGGTCCAACAATAATCGGCCAGCATATTAGGATTCCATTTGCCTTGATATATCTCTTCCATAGCTCAAATCTCCTGAGTTATCTGATTTGTTTTTTTTTACAATGGACAAATGGACGCAAAAACGTTTATTAAAAAATAATTATTTAAATCCATTAATTGAAATTGAAATAAAAAAACTGTGGGTGATGGAGAAATTCCGAATACATATTTGAAAACACGATAAAAAACTGCATTAAGTACAACTATTGGTACTCATGAGAGAAAAACCGTGTTGACCAGTGTTATTATATGGTATACCTACAATGAATTATTATTTATAATATATGTTAAAGAAATTACTTTCTTGTAAAGTTGGTATTTATATCTAATATAATCTCTGTAATCAACTATTCATAGGTATAATCAATTTAGCACACTTATCCCTCTTTCTGCTATTAAATGAACTTTACTTCACTATTTAACTCATGTCGCAAATGGTAGTCAATGACCAATCACGTTTAAATGAATTCTGTTTTACACCAATGACAGTCGTGTTTCATCTCGCTCTTTATCGATTTCTCTTTATCAGCTCCTGCTTTTGTGATAAACAAAGCTCCTTCATTTTTAATGTAGCATCATACACGGATATTAACCCGACCTAAGGGGAACCAGGGACATCTTCCTTGAACCCACTTAGGTAATTCTTAGCAGGCGCGTCCACGAAGCGGGGGTGGACCCGACTCAAAGTCGGTGACTAAGTTCTGCTAAGGACACAGTATTGCGGGGTATAACGCTTTACCCTTGTCCAGGGTTACGGATGAACACCACAATGGCAGCGAAGGCGAACTGGCAGAAGTGGCAACTCTTTCTCCAGAGTTTGAAAGGAGCCCATACTCGGGGTAACAGGAGTGAAGTCTCCAACGACTTAAGTCGGAAGGAGCAACCCTTTCTGTGGGGATTATACACAGAAGAGCACCTCCAGAGGCTCTAAGGTGGCAGCCCCACCACTAGACTAGTCCTGCGTAACGTGATCAGGACACATTTGCATTACTGGCAACCATCAAGTGACGCCCATTTACTAGATGGGAGGATTCATTAAATCCCACTTGATGTGAAAACAGGTCAAAAGGCCTAATTTCATGAAGCAGAAGAAGAGAGAAGAAGGTTAGACCATTATTTTTCTCCAACAAATACATTGAATATAGCAAATAATGAATACATTCAGTTAATTTACCGAGTTGTTTATTGAAAATATAAATGAATAACCTATAATGTTGATTACAACATAAAGTTTGATGTGTTTCATTATTTCTCCACTAGAGTGCATTCTTACAATATTGCGATCCTATTTGGCAATAAATAATATGATCGAGTTGCAGTGAATATACACAACCTCACATTAATTTGTTTTCAAACATCGTCGTTTACATTAACTATATAAATATTTTAAAACACCGGTAACTATATTCATATAATTATTTTTTAGTAATGAGCTTAATTTTATTCGTTAAATAGTCCTAACAAATGCCACTCTTGATTTCCAAATTCTCTAGATAAATTGGAAATCGCTCGTGGCATTACTTATGGTAACATTTTAAATTTATCTGTTTAAAATAAGTTTCAAATTATAAATAAATGTACATGAATGACATGGTCTGGTATGAAAATAGTTCTGTGACATTGCAGGGGTTCACAGTAATGTGGACACGGCGCACCTCAGGATAGTTAACGGAACCAAGGCACCTGCTGGCAAATTCCCATACATGGTGAGTACTGCTACCTCCCACTAATTCATTTGCACTGTGTTACAAAATATCTCCACATTCATATCAACACAGTAACATATCCACTCTTCATTAATTTAGAATAAAACACAAGCAAAAACACACGGCTTACGTTTATACAAAAACTTTGTTTCAAACGGAAGGAAAACATTTTTCTGTGTAATTTCTTTTATTATTACAGCAGTTTAATGCGTTATTCTACATGAAACTGGATATTTGCTTAATATAAAAAATATTTGAAAAGATTTCATAAGTATTCTAAACGTTATTTTTAAGCCAAGGGGTATAAGTAAACAAAAAAAAATCAGCTTACAGTAAATTATGATCAAAGTGTCTTTGCAGTTTTATTTTCATCCACTGGAGTTCAGCACCTAACAGATTTTTACTTGTATCCATTGGCCACTGAGATTAGTATATGCTTCAACTACTAAAATCTACACTTACGGTAAGCTCGGGCGAATCGGGACAAAAGTAGGAACATCTTGAATATCGGTTTCATTATTGGCAAGACATATATTTTTGTGTACTTTATGATTTAATATAATCTTTCATCAATATTTTGCACCAGTTATAGTCTCAACAAACAAATGCACGAAGAATTATCGACATTTATATTCCCCGAAATCATATGGCCATCATCATCATCCTTATCATTATCATCATCATCCTTCACCGGTGTGGAAAGCAACAGGAAGCTACCACACCTACAATTCCCTAGTAAAGCTGCAGGCATAGCATGAAAATGCTATGATTGCAGGTGAAGGACCTGCCTTCGGGCAGAATTACTATGGATGGATGGATATTCCAGTACCTTCATCCTAATATGTTAGGGTGAATAGGGGCAATCTTTTGGTGAATCAGGACAGTTTTGTGTGTGAAACCATGATAAAAGACAGAAATCTAACTTCTCGTAATACTATCAACTGTTTGTGTATGAAACCAAAGAAAAGACAGTGAAAAGTTTTATTCCACATAATACTATTCAACTGTTTGCACGTGAAATCAAAACAAAAGACAGTCAGAAGTCTAACTTCTCGTAATACTATCAACTGTTTGTGTATGAAACTAAAAAAAAAACAAACAAAACAGTGAAACGTTTTATTCCACATATATTACTATTCAACTGTTTGTACGTGAAACCAAAACAAAATACAGACTTATGTCTAACTAATCATTATACAATGTTGCAATCTTACCTCATAGTACATAAAAATGCGGATCTACACATAACACAAAGCTACTTAATATTGGAGTGTTTACGCAACAAGACAATTTAATGAGGCACACAAAGGGAATTACCTCATCCATTCACACGATGCAGAACATAGAGTTCATTCCTAATAAGATTTCCATTTCCAATATAATATAAATTAGTTATTAAAGAATGGGTTATAAAATGGGAAACACTAGATTTCACTTAATATGTTACGCAGATAACGTCATTCAATTTTCAGAATCTGAAGATAATTTACAAAGATCTTTACATCAATTTAATATAAATGCCAGAAAATACAATATGGAAATTAACACGAATAAGATAAAATGCTTAACAATACCAAAAGAACCAGTAAGATGCAAAATTAGAAGTGGAAAGAAAAATTATAGAACAAGTGTCAGAATTTAATTATTTAGGTGTATTAATAACAAACACTAAATATTTAATAAAAGAAGTAAAGAAACAAGCTGATAAAGCAGCACAAATATCAGGATATATGAAATATTTAATTTGACGCAACAAACATATGTCAATAGAAAGCAAAACCCGCATATACAAAACGATAGTTCGACCAGTTGTCGTATATGGAGCAGAAACTAGGGCTGATACAACAAAAACTAAACAAATAATAAGCACATGTGAAATGAAAATCTTAAGAACTATTAAGGGGAAAACATAATTTGATAAAATACACAACACAGAAATTAGGGACAAATATCATATTCAAGATATGACAAAATGTATTATAAATAGACGAAAATATTGGAACGGCCATATAGAAAGAATGCAAGACTTGCAAAAAGAGCTAAAGAAGATAGACCAATGGACGGGGGAAGAACAAGAGGAAGACCAGCCAAGAGATGGATAGACAGTTAGTGCACATCCAATACGTCTTCCTCCGAGGAGTGATTTTGGAAATAAATAGGATGAAAATCCTACAAATTAAGTTTAAGAAGAAGAAGGGGTTATTAAAGAAGATATTGGCATAAAAATAAATATAAAAGAAGAAATTGAATTAATTTAGTTTAAGCTCTCACCTTATAAATATCACTTAACGCCACACGCTATTCGGATGTTAGAATGACATGATCTGCCGGGAGAGGGATTTTAAACTACGGTCACACACACATTTGACCTCACGAAGACACAGAGGACCTCCCTGAACGAGGATCAACTCAATGTCAGGATCTCGCTCCTAGAGACCTCGTAAGTAGCGGGCCCGGGTTCGATCCCCAGTCGGGACAACTTTCCTGGGTGATGATTTTTTCGGGGATTTTCATCGTCTGTAAGATAATATCAGGAAACTATAAGACCCAAACGGTCCCCGATCATCATTTGGCTATCATAATTATCATACTCGCCATTACTAACTAACTCACTGGCACTATAGAACCCGTAGGTTCATAGCTCTCCATACATCCCTATCCTGAACACAAGTAAAAATTATTCATAACAATAATGATAAAAACGAACTAAAAATAGGGGAAAAATAATAAGAAATATAGTTGGAAGTTAACGGAAATGTTTCCAATGCGTGCATTGCAACCCATGGAGCCCACTTCGAACATCGTTGTGACGTGGATGTGATTATTCTATGTACTGTGTGCCGGGTCGATTTGTTGTTGCACGAACATCTTTCATTTCCGGACACATGTTTATAGGACATTTTTTCCTATATTTCCAGTCAGGAATCAGTCCCTGTAGTTTGTCGGTGAAATTACCGTTCACCCTGTATAATATGTTCCATAGTGTTCTGCCCAAGAGCAGGTCTTTTACTGCAAAGTCAGCATTTTCCTTAACTCAGCATTCAACATGCTATGTTTGCAGCTTTGCTAGGGATATACAAGTGTGGGAGCTTCCCGTTTCTTTCCACTCAGTATACTATGAAATGTAAAATAAAAAAGGGGTGAGAGAGTGACATTTTGGGCAAAGAGAATGAGAGAGAGAGAGAGAGAGAGAGAGAGAGAGAACTGAAGTTTTAAATAGAATACATCGATACTAGTAAAATTCATGGTGATTTTCCGTTGAGCTATTAGTTCACAGTAATATAATGTACGGTTAAAAACTATAATATAGTTACCTTGTAGGTCCGTCTCCTCAACTTAAGTTCTTTTAAAACTCTGTAGGCCTTTCGGGACTAGTCCCATCATCAGCAGAATGCATTAGGTCCGTTCTTGTTGACCCTTGTTGAAGCACTGACTTGGTTGTGAGAATTTTGTACAGAGGATTGTGTGGATTAGGTGTGTATTCATTGAGAATCAGGTTGTTGTTGATTTCTCTTAGGATTGCGATTTCCTCCAGTATATTTATTCTCGTTGGAGTGTTTTCTCTATGTACTATTGTGAGGGTGTTGTCGATGTTATGCATATGGTGTCCAGCTTGAATTACATGTTTTGCGTAACTTGATTTCCCTCCATTGTAAATGAAATCTCTGAAATGTTCCTTGAATCTAATGTTGAAGCTTCTGTTAGTCTTCCCAATGTAGAATTTATTGCAGTCTGTACATGTTAATTTGTAGATGCCGTTATTGTCGAATTCATCTTCGATGTTGTTGTTTATTAACCCATTCGCTTCAGATTTAAATGCTAAATGCATTTCCTTAGAAACCGGATTTAGGTTACCGTAAATTATATTGTCTATTTTCAGACATTCAAAACAAACAAAATATAACGGTACTTAAGATCACAATAAGCGTGAAGGCCGAAACACATTCCTCTACTATTCATATATGTTAACAGAAGATTACCCGTCCAAGGGATGTACACAATATTGCAAAATATATAACAACAGAGTTAAGCGAGTGTACCTCATCTTCTGAATTGATGGCCATTTAACTGCCGGCGAGTCTACCTCGTCTTTTGAGGCGAATGGGTTAAATTGTTTAATCAACAACAACCTGATTCTCAATGAATACACACCTAATCCACACAATCTGTACAAAATTCTCACAACCAAGTCAGTGCCTCAACAAGGGTCAACAAGAACGGACCTAATGCATTCTGCTGATGATGGGACTAGTCCCGAAAGGCCTACAGAGTTTTAAAAGAACTTAAGTTGAGGAGACGCACCTACAAGGTAACTATATTATAGTTTTTAACCTTACATTATATTACTGTAAATAGAATACAGGTGATAGTTAATTCGCTGCAGGTTGAAGAATGGCTATTTGAATGCGCGTATAACAATTTAAAATGGAGAAAAATGTAATAATATTTTGTAAATGTGCAGATATCTTTACAATACGACGGGTCGCACGAGTGTGGAGGCACTATCCTCAGTGAAAAATGGATCCTGACAGCTGCTCACTGCGTGTATGAAGAGTAAGGATTTTAATATTAAATTTATTACACTTGTTGAAATTAAAGGGAATTCTATACCAGCATGCCACCTATATAAATTAAAATAAAAAAGGAGAAAAACGCAAATTAACACTGGTCAACATGATGTTTGTCTCATGAGTACCAATAGTTGTACTTACTGCAGTTTTTTTTATCGTGTTTTCAAATATGTATTCGGAATTTCTCCATCACCCACAGTTTTTTTACTTCAATTTCAATTAATAATAAAGGAGAAATGCGCACAAACCGTGCAGATATTACATGTGAAGTGCTTAATTGTCTTTGCTATAAGCACTGATTGATTTAAGTCGTTTTTTACAATTCAGAATATGGTACTTTTCACATTTTTGTGAACACAAAACACATATACACTTGTCGTTAGGTTCATGAAATGTCTTGTTGCAGCATATCTCGTGATGGAAGCCATGGACGCCAGTGACATGACGCATTTCACAGTTCCATTCTGTCCATCGTCTGTCTTGCATCGCACAGAATGATGATGGTATGTCGTTCTTCTTCTCTCGCAGGTCTTGCAAGAGTACATTGTAGGCTTTACTGGATGGCAGGAGTAGTGTTGTCCGCAGATCTTCTATTAAAAACGTATCTCTGGTGAGTTCGTAAACCAGCCTCGATCTCGTACTCGGTGATCCTCCTAAGAGTCCCTTCACTTCACTTTCTCCATATTTTCCGATTGATTGAGGGTCTTTCCACTTTTCAGCGGTTGCCCTTTTACCAGCCGGCTGCTGGCTCTTCACATTCACATGTGTCAATCACTGAGGTAGATGATCAACAGCCAGTGTAGGGGTGACATGTGGTTAGCATGTCGAGTCCCCCAGCCGTTATAGCTGGTTCCTCAACCTGGAGCCGCTTTTCTCCATATCTTCCAGTTCCTTATTTGTGAGGTATCAAGTCGAGTCCATACAAAAGTACGGGTAGTACCTTCAATCTGAACAAGTCCATAGCGGTGCTGATTGACAGTAACCTGATGTTCCCCGTGGGCTATCACCTCGACGTGGTGGGGGCGCCGAGTACTCAATGAACCAGACGACCAAATCGGGGAAGTTCAGCTTTGCTAAATTGTTAGATGTGAGAGGAAACTAAGAATAGTCCGCAACGTGGGAGACATCTGCCAGAAGGTTGACTTCGACCAAGAAGTCTGCAACGGTCTACGAGGCGACGTGATACCAGGCGATCATCACAACGGCTCAAGCAGCAACCCTCTCTAAAGGGGATAATACTTAGAGGAGCATGGAGACAGCAGCCCTGTCATTATCCTTACACTGCACAGCGCTCGTAACGCGGTCAGGGGACATTTATTATTACTGATTCATCTCAAAGCAAAGACCGGATTGGATTTCAGAATACCATTGAAGAGATGGAAGGACCAATTCGACCTGTAATGAGATCGGAACATTGGGCTTAATCCTTGTTGTTGATGATGATGATTAATGGATTTAAATAATTTATTCACGTAGACTTTCACGGCCGGAGTTGCTATGATGATCTTGATGAAGGTTTTCGGGCTGTTGGCCGTGGAAGTGAGGCTTGTAGTTCCCCGACGTTTCGCCAGAGACTGCGTCTGGCATCCTCAAGGGTTGTCTTGAGAAAACCCTTGAGGATGCCAGACGCAGTCTTTGGCGAAACGTCGAGGAACTACAAGGTTGTTTTGAGACAACCCTTGAGGATGCCAGACGCAGTGCAGACGCAGTCTTTGGCGAAACGTCGAGGAACTACAAGGTTGTTTTGAGACAACCCTTGAGGATGCCAGACGCAGTCTCTGGCGAAACGTCGGGGAACACTTTCATCAGGAGATTTCAGCTATGGAAAAGATATATCAAGGCAAATGGAATCCTAATATGCTGGCCGATTATTGTTGGACCATCGAGAGGAATGCTCGACAGGCGAAATATAGCAGAAAATCGTAATTTCGTACTTTCTAGGTGAGTCCGAATGTTCGAATATTGTGTAGTTACGAATGTAGAAAATATCAATGTGTTAGTGATTATAAATGTCTGTCTCTCGGAAACCTTGCGTGATGGAGAAAAACCGATATCATATTTGAATTCAGGAGAAAACATACTATCAGAATCGCATCTTTTTCTTTCTAAGACAAAAAAAAGTTTCTTTTTTTGTTACTCAGTGTAATAAGATAAACTAAAACTGATTAGGTCACTCCCGAGATGAAGCAACCATGCTTCATAGGATATGCAGAGGTAGGTAGACATGTATAATTCATTTATACCCTTATTTACATACATTCATAGTGTTCTGCCCAAGCGCAGGTCTTTCACTGCAAACTCAGCATTCTCCACTTACTCACTGGCACTATCGAACCCGTAGGTTCATGGCCGCGCGGACATAAGCTCTCCATACATCGCTATCCTGAGCTAATCCTTTCCAATCATTCCCTGTATAATATACTTCCCTCAAATCATAGTTAATGTTATTCTCCCACCTCATACTTGGTCTACCAACTGGCCGTTTTCCCTCTGGCTTTTCTACAAGAAGCCTCCATGCAAGTCTTTCGTTCCCCATACTTGCAACATGTCCTGCCCATCGCAGTCTACGAGACTTAACTGTTCTTATTATATCTGGCTTCCTATAAAGACCATGTAGTTTATTGTTATGCAGCATTCTCCACTCTTTCCTTAACTCAGCCTTCCTTTTAGTATCCGCATACAAACTATTTATTTTAATACTGTCTATCATCTGATGTTATTTTCTGCTTCTAATCTTCTTTCCGTTGACCATTCCTTCTAACATCCGTCAGCAGGCAATTTCGTCTTAGCCAGTGGCCAATCCGGTTTCTTTTCCTCTTGTTAATGAGTTCCAGGATTGTTCTGCCTTTTCTCGTTCTGCCTAGCACATCTCTAGTTTTTTGTCTGTCTATTGTATATGCTACATCCTTCTCCATATCCACATCTCAAAAGCCTCCAGTCTCTTTTCATGATTCCATTGCAATGTCCATAAGATCATATAAATAAAAATTGCGTCGGGTTCCCCCCCTGCGAAATTAGAAATGCTATGGTGTAAACGTTTAAATATATCATTAAATTAAGGTGACTATTTAACTCATGCCCCAAATGGGACTCAATGGCCAATCACGTTTCAATGATTTCTGTTTTACAACCAATCAGAGTCGTGTTTCACGAAATATTTATCAGTGTTATAATTACCATATTAAAGAAAGCTCCTCCTTTTTAATATTCTGAACAGGTCTGACCATTATTTTGCAGTGACTGAGCCTGCGAGAAATACGGCTACCAGATTGTATATATAGTGCATGAATGTCAACACATGCCGCATGTGGGAGTTAATATAAAAACATTTGTAGCAATTGATTATACCACCAAAAAAAGAAACCACTGTTTGCACTTTCTTAAATGTATTTTTTCCCAGGTAACAATCTAGAAAAATATAATTGTCATATTTACATCATACGACATCAGAAATGAATTAATATACAGTTTGATGTGTTTCATTTTTTCTCCACTAGAGAGCATTCTTATAATATTGCGTTCCTTTAGCAATAAATAGTATGATCTGGTTGCAGTGAGAAACAAAAGAAGCAGATGAAGCGTACCTATCGCTTTTCATTTGTTTTCAAACATCGCCGTTTACATTAAATATATAAATAATTTAAAATAACTATAGTTAAATAATGATTTGTGAGTAAACAGCTTAATTTTATTCGTTAAATAGTCCTAACAAATGCCACTCTTGATTTCCAAATTCTCTAGATAAATTCACTCCTCAGTTGAGTGAGTCGTGAATTTATCGATAATTTGGAAATCACTCGTGGCATTACTTATGATAAATAATGGCAAATCTTTTTATCTTAGTTTGGAAACAATGATAATAATAATAATAATAATAATTATATTCAAGTTCAATAATGTTTCATTACATCCTTTATAAAAAAAAGTGTTTTCTCTACTGTACACTTACTTTGCAGAGTGGCTGTTGCCTTCAGTGTGCTGGCTGGAACAGTGAACTTAAGTACGGGAGGTGTAAGAAGATCAGTGAAGCGATACATCATATACGAACAATATGATCCCGAAGATAACTATAAAAATGACATAGCCCTTTTAGAGGTAAGTTCTCTATTATTCTCCAGTCAACCTACCATGAGATAGGTATATACGCAACAAGGGATGTAAGTAGTGCATTACAAGTCGAGGACGTGTTTGAACCCGAGCTTTAGTGAGGACTAGCAAATAAGTTCGACACTAGTAATGTACTTACTCACTGGCACTATCAAACCCGTAGGTTCATGTCCGCACGCACCTAAGCTGTACATATATCCCTATCCTGAGCCAATGTTTTCCAATCTTCTCCTGTATAATCTACCTCCCTCAAATCATAGTTAATGTTATTCTCCCACTTCATTCTTGGTCTACCAACTGGGCGTTTTCCCTCTGGTTTTTCTACAAGAAGCTTCCATGCACGTCTTTCATTCCCCATTCGTGTCACATGTCCTGCCCATCGCAGTCTACGAGACTTAACTGATCTCACTATATCGGACTTCCTATAAAGACCATATAATTCACCGTTATGCAGCCTTTTCCATTCTCCTGTCTGTTCAGCTCTCTTTGATCCAAAAAATTTCCTAAGAACTTTATTCTCAAATACTCGTAACCTCTTTTCCTCCCTTAAAGTAAGAGTCCATCTGGGAATGTGCTTACTTACCGAATTGCATATATAATTTTGTTCACTCCTGTACTAATTATTATGTTTAATGTTTCATATTTCTTGTGAATTTATATCTAGGTTTGAAGAGTTCAATTGTTTGATAACAAGGGAATGTTTGATAAAACAACTGCAATTGTTTATTATTGTCTTAATTAGTGGCAGACATTTAAAATAATAGTTTCAGACTGCGTATTCATTACATATATGATTAATTGTGATGTAGAGGAAGCGGCGAATGCTGCGGTTCAATTTCTATTATCAACAAAGTCGAAAAATATATATGAAAATATAAACAGCATATTTAAGGACTGGTATAAATTAAAAAAAAACTTTATTACCTAAAGTAGAGAAACATATAGAAATAAGAAAAATACTGATGAAAAAACAACCAAATTTTGTGGCTAATGTTAATAATCGTAACAAATGTTCAATCGCTATAAATTTGAATGATCAAAGCTAAAAATAAGTGTGAAACAATAAAAATGTATTGTATTACTCGATCAATTTTAAGTAAGTAACATTTTTACATTATTAATTATGTCAATTACTTTTCTTCCCTAGGGAAGTAAGTTGAGCTATTACATGCCGTTATCAATGGATACGAAGGTCTTTCTGATAAATTCAACTTACTTCCCTAAAAACAGAATGATAATTAAGCTATTATCAGTACAAAATAAATTTAACTACAATTAAAATAGAATCTATTTATATGGCAGGATGTTTACTTCACCATATAATTATGCTAATTTGAAAAAAGTATATTATTATTATTATTATTATTATTATTATTATTATTATTATTATTATTATTATTATTATTATTGTTGTTGTTTTAAATAATGGATGTTCAAAAACATGTGGCACGAATAGGGAATGAAAGACGTGCATGGAAGCTTCTTGTAGGAAAACCAGAGGAAAATCGCCCAGTTGGTAGACCAAGAATGAGGTGCGAGAATAACATTAACTATGACATAACATGTAGAAATTCATTATATAATGGAAATGGACAGCTAATGACAAATGAGGGAAATTTTGAGGAAGTGGCTGAATTCAAATACCTAGGAACAATAATCACAAATAGGAATGAGATGCATAAAGAAATTAAACATAGGCTCAATTCTGGAAATGCGTGCTATTATGCATTGCAGAGACTCTTGATATCCCAACTCCTTTCAAAAAAACGTTAAACTGAAAATATATAAAACTATTATTCTACCAGTTATATTATATGGGTGCGAAACATGGACTCTTACTTTAAGGGAGGAAAGGAGATTACAAGTATTTGAGAATAAAGTTCTTAGGAAAAATTTTGGACCAAAGAGAGATGAACAGATATGTGAATGGAGAAGACTACATAACAATGAACTACATGGTCTTTATAGGAAGCCAGATATAATAAGAACAGTTAAGTCTCGTAGACTGCGATGGGCAGGACATGTTGCACGTATGGGGAATGAAAGACTTGCATGGAAGCTTCTTGTAGGAAAGCCAGAGGGAAAACGCCTAGTTGGTAGACCAAGAATGAGGTTGGAGAATAACATTAGCTATGATTTGAGGGAAGTAGATTATACAGGGAATGATTGGAAAATATTAGCTCAGGATAGGGATGTATGGAGAGCGTATGTCCGCGCGGCCATGAACCTACGGGTTCGATAGTGCCAGTGAGTAAGTAACTATGATTTGAGGGAAGTAGATTATACAGGAGATGATTGGAAAACATTGGCTCAGGATATGGATGTATGGAGAGCTTATGTTCGCACGGCCATGAACCTACGGGTTCGATAGTGCCAGCGAGTTAGTTAGTTAGTTAATGGATGTTCAAAAATATGTTTTGTAAGAAATTGAAGAATGAAGACTGAAAGAGTTTGTCCACGTAAAAAGATGTCAGATACAGGATAAGGCCTACCTAAGATGATATTAAATGCTGAAGCGGTGGGCAACAGAAGAAAAGAAAGACGAAAAGAATAGTGGGTTCAAGGAGTGCTTAGGAGTGTGGTGTTGAGGGGATTAACACAGAGTGATGCCGCGAAAAGGGATATGTATGGATGAGTAAAATTTAGTGTATTGACAACTCTGCTTGTTGCAGACGATCAAGTAATAATGACAGCATTTGAAAATGCTTTACAACAATTCCTTTATACTTCAAATAATATCTCTCTAAAATACAATTTAAGAATATCTACATCTAAAACAAAAATATTAGCTCTGAAAGGAAATTGTGCAATAAGAACAAAATAGTGATAAACAATGTAATTATAGACCAAGTTCAGAATTTTAATTATTTGGGATGTCATTTAGGCAATGACAGAAATTTAGATAAACACACTAAAATACAACGATTCAATTATCTATGTGGCACAATTAAACGCACTTTATTGAATAAAAATAGAAAATAAACTATTTTACAATTTTACAAAGTATTGGCAGTTCCATCTCTTATCTATGGATGTGAAACCTGGACATTAACAAAGGCAGATGGTAAACAAATAGAGGCTGCTGAAATGAAGATGTTGAGAGCAATAGCAGGATATCAAAGGACCGATAAAAAGAAAAACGAAGATATAAGAACAGAACTTAATATATTTAATCTCTGTGAAAGAATAAAATATTATCAAAATGCTTATCTTCAGCACGTATTACGAATGAATGAACAGCGCATACCAAGAAGAATGTATAATTATAAACCAAAAGGGAGAAGATTGTTGGGAAGACCATTGAAGAGTTCAAAGGACCAATTCGACCTATAATAGGATCAAAACAGGCAATTGGGCTTAATCGTTCTTGTTGATGATGATGATGAGTAAAATTTACAATCGGTTGTAGGAAAACTATTGTATTGTAGATAAATTCCTAATAAAAAGCTATTTTTATTATTATTATTAAATTGTTATTATTAATTATTATTATTAAATTATTACTATTATTAAATTATTATTATTACTACTTTTTTGGTTGCGGATGAGCCCATGTAGGACTACGCAAAGTACTTAGAGGCGTTTCCTTTGAGCCCAAATTTCTTTCATTCTTTTGCTATGAGCTTGTTTTCTATCATCTGTCCAAGCTGTTCCAGTTTTTTTCTTCGGTTTGCCTCTTGATCTACTTGCCACTTATTCACCTTATTTCTAAATATATCTCAGTTTGGGATATCTTCTTTAGTAATTCCTGCCAATTTTAAGTCCTTTTTGACTTCATCAACCCACTTCATAGTATCCACTGGAGCTTTACTTCTGTTTTCGTAGAATTCCATTATCTGTTTTGTAAGCCTATTTGAGTTCATTCGTTTAATGTGTCCATAAAATTTTAACCTTCGTTTTCTAATATCACTATGAATGTCTGTATATATTTTTATTTCCTTTTTACTTCTGGGTCTAAATGCTTCACATATGACTTGTGGACCTAAAACTTTTCTTATAATTTTGCATTCTTTTTTCACTATATTTTCGATATTTTTTTTTCTGTCAAAATTAATGTTTCTGCTCCATAGAGGCACTCCTGGTTTAATTACAGTGTTATAGTGTCGTAAGTTTGTATGTAAAGATATGCATTTTTATTGTAAGTGTCGTGAGTAAGCCGAAATGCTGTTTCCATTTTTTGGCATCTACTTGGCTTTAGATTCAATCCCATTTTCCTGAATTATTTCACCAAGATATTTAAATTGTGAAATTCGTTTAATTTTTCCATATTTGGTTTCCAGGTATTTTGGTGCTTGTTTATTGCATTAAATATATTCCGTCTTTTCAAAAGAAATCTGCAGACCAACTTTCTCTGCAATGTCATTTAATAATTCAATCTGTTTTTGTGCTGTTACAACGTCACGGGTTAAGATTGCTAGATCATCAGCAAATGCTAGACAATCAATCTTCAATTTTCCTCTTCCTAATATGATTGGTTGATTACATTTAAAAATTGTTTTCTGTTTACGCCATTCTTGTATTACTTTATCAAGAACACAATTGAAGAGTAGTGGAGAAAGTCCATCTCCTTGTCTTACTCCTGTCTTAATTTCAAAGGATTCATAAATTCCCCCCCTCATGAATTTAACTTTAGCCCTTTTATCTGTTAGTGTCTTTATTATTATTATTATTATTATTATTATTATTATTATTATTCACTTCCTGGTTTAGGCAAGAGTTGCCTGTTCCGTCTTCACTAATAGATCTAAGACCATCTCTTCCGAGGACGTCCGACATCTCTTCTTCCTCTTGGAAAATAATGGAGGATTTTATTTGGTAATCGTCTTTCTTCCATTCTTTCTACATGTTCTTTCCACTGTATCTTCTTGTTAAATATATTTTCTTTTATGGAGTAGATCTGCAGTTCTTCACGGATATCCTCATTTCTTATCTGGTCCATTCTAGTGCAGCCTTTTACTCTTCTTAAAAATTTCATCTCGGCTGCTTGGATTTTACTTTCTTGTTTGGTAGTGGCAATCCAAGATTCACTCCCATACAAAAGGACATGGACAGCCATTGTTTTATAAAATTTTAATTTTGTTTGTTTATGGGCTTTATTATTCAATGTTCTATTTATTGTACCACAAATAGCTTGAAACTGATGTGTTTTGTGTTCAATATCTTCATCATACCCATAGCTGATGTCACATCCTAAATATTTAAAGTGGGATACTTGTTCAATAATTTCGTCTCTACTTACTATTTTTGCACACAGAGTATTTCTTCCACAAAATTCCATTACTTTTGTTTTACTTATTGAAATTTTAAAATTATAATCGCTACATATTGCATTTAGTTTGTAAGCAGCCAATTGTTAACAGATCTTCATCATGGTGTATTATTATTATTATTATTATTATTATTATTATTATTATTATTATTATTATTATTATTCAAATAATCTCTTTCTGAACGTTATTTTAGCTGGAATCTGCGCTTCCCTTATCGCAAGCAAACAACATACAAGCAGTAAAATTACCACAACAAGATGCCACAACGGCTGCTAACAAAACTGCTACAGTTATGGGCTGGGGACATATTTATGTAAGTACTCCCGGAATTAATTCATGGAAAAACTTTTTTACAATAATTTTATCTTGTCTATTGTGAAATAAAATATTTTAATCCGTTTGCAACATTTTTGTGTCTTGCAGACTGGAGGACCAACCAGCGAAGTATTGTTGATGGTGGATTTAAAGACATACTCAGATGAAGACTGTGTCCGGCTATTGGCAGGAAACTCTCATCCGACCAACATTTGTGCAGGGGTCGAAGGTGGCGGGAAGGGATTTTGCGGAGTTAGTATCATATTTTAACCAAATTCACAATGTTTCATATCTCCCTGCGCCCAATCAATCCTTGTCATTCGCCTCTGTCATTCCAATCTTCATCATCCAATTCTTTTCTCCTCATGCTGCTCAAAGTACCATCAATATGTTGTTATTATTATTATTATTATTATTATTATTATTATTATTATTATTATTATTATTATGGATTTCTTGAGGAGAGCAGCAAGACGTTCAAAATTATACAAAATAAGAAATACCGTCATAAGAGAAAAAATGAATATTGGTTATTCAATAGTAGATTATACACGGTATAAGCAATTAAATTGGTATGGGCACGTACGACGAATGCAAGAAGAAAGATTACCCAGGAAAACATTGGAATGATGTCCATCTGGAAGAAGGAGGAGAGGAAGATCTCGAAACTCGTGGATGCAGGAAATAAGAACTGAAATGAGAGCAAGAGGACTGGAGGACATGGACTGAATGGAGAGAGACGAGTGGAGACGAAAAATAAAACTTCAGGCACAGAAAGATGTGTAAACATTAAAATTCTCTTACTTACTTACTCACTGGCACTATCGAACCCATAGGTTCATGGCCGAGCGGACATAAGCTCTCCATACATCCCTATCCTGAGCCAATGATTTCCAATCATTCCCTGTATAATCTACTTCCCTCAAATCATAGTTAATGTTGTTCTCCCACCTCATTCTTGGTCTACCAACTGGGCGTTTTCCTTCTGGCTTTCCTACAAGAAGTTTCCATGCACGTCTTTCATTCCTCATACGCGCAACATGTCCTGCCCATCGCAGTCTACGAGACTTAACTGTTATTATTATATCTGGCTTCCTATAAAGAGTATGTAGTTCATTGTTATGTAGTCTTCTCCATTCACCTGTGTGTTCATCTCTCTTTGGTCCAAAATTTTTCCTAAGAACTTTATTCTCAAATACTCGTATACTCCTTTCCTCCCTTAAAGTAAGAGTCCATGTTTCGCACCCATATAATATAACTGGTAGAATAATAGTTTTATATATTTTCAGCTTAACGTTATTCTCTATATAAATAAATTATTATTATTATTATTATTATTATTATTACTATTACGTTTATTTTGTGTTTTCAGGGTGACTCAGGAGGTCCACTAATAGTAGATGGCGTGCAAGTGGGAATCGTTTCGTGGTCAGTGAAGCCTTGCGCATCCCCGCCATATCCAGGAATATACACAAGGGTGTCTTCTTACACCAATTGGATTGAAAATAGAACAGGACTCTCTTTTTGACGTTAGAAAACGCTTCAAAACGCATGTGGCATTAATTGAACTTATTGTTAAAGACTGATTAAAGCTCTCTTTTAATAAATTAACCATTAAATTGGCAAAACAATTGCTCGTCGTGCAAGTCATTTAAAGTCATAACGGGCTTCCAATATAAACCCGGACCGGCCTCACGGGGTTTCACCCATCAGGCAGCGCTCTCTCCTCGTCCTTGAACTAGTCAGTTTACTATCGTTCGACAAGATGAGACGTCAGCTGACATTAGAGCAGCGCATTTATGTGTGTAAATGTTATTATAAATACGAATCAGCTCGTCGCTTTCGCGAGGAATTTATTCGGAAGTTCCCTGGACAATTACCTCCTTCCAGATCGACAATCCACGATCTTGTGACTACATTTGAGACCACTGGTTCAGTAAAAAATAAGAAACACTCGCTCCCCAGATCTAACAGTGTGTGATTTTTATTTGTGGGGTAGCCTGAAAGACAAAGTGTACAAAACAAATCCGCACACATTGGAAGAACTGAAGAACAACATAAGAAATGAAATCAGAAACTTGACAGTGCCCGAACTACAGCGTGTCAATCTAAATGTGTTTACTCGGTATAATGCCTGTTTAACTGCGGGAGGACAACATTTCCAGCATTTTCTATAAGGTAAGAAACAGTTCAAGGACGGGTGGCAGGCTAGGTGAATTGCGGGAGGAAGAGACAGGACTGCGTGCCGGGTGAAACTACGTAAGGCCGGTTCGGTTTTATATTGGAAGCCCGTTAGAACCTGTATACATTTTTTAAATTTTATACTCCGCCTTCCTCAACTTCAGTATTTCAAGTATTATCTTCGTAAAAGTTTTCGCAGATTCTTGAAGCTCAGTGCAATTAAGGCCTTTTTCAACGATTTTAAGAAAATGATCACCCATTCATTACACAGGAAATATTTTATTTTACGAAAGTACGAAAAATTATAACCCTAATGACCTTATATTTAGTTCTATTGATATTTATTTCCAGTCACAATAGAGTATACGTGTTGTCCCACATACTGTCACAAAATCCTAATGACCTTATATTTAGTTCTATTGTTTATTTCCAGTCACAGTAGAGTATACGTGTTGTCCCACATACTGTCACAAAATCCTAATGACCTTATATTTAGTTCTATTGATGTTTATTTCCAGTCACAATGGAGTATACGTGTTGTCCCACATACTGTCACAAAATCCTAATGACCTTATATTTAGTTCTATTGATGTTTATTTCCAGTCACAATAGAGTATACGTGTTGTCCCACATACTGTCACAAAATCCTATATTGATGTTTATTTCCAGTCACAATAGAGTATACGTGTTGTCCCACATACTGTCACAAAATAGCATATTAACGAGAGTTTGTTTTTTCATTACACCAGGATGTGAATTCATATAACATTTAGAGTATTGTGGCATAACCAAGCACAGGGTTAAAATATACGAGAGTAAAATTAAGTATCTAGGGAAGTAATGGAGAAGTGTAGCCAACATAATACCTCCTGAACATGCTACATTTCATGCTGACTAGCAATTTTTACCTGCAAAGGAAACAAGCATCCAAGTACAGACACTGATAGTGTTTTCAACAAGGGAGCTAACAGTTCCTCTCAACCATTAATAGCTTGTTCGCGCAGGCGTTCATTTTCTGCTATCTCCTTATATTTTATTCAATACTAGCTAATACCCGGCGTGCGCTGTTACGCCTAAATAAATGAAAACTAATGTGCTTTTATGTTTCGTTCAACAAGTAAAAGGAAAAATGATATATAATTTATATATTTTAGATACCCTAGATACGCGGCGTTGCCCGGGAATCTACTTATCCCGACCTTCTTTACATAAATGACCTGAAATATAAAAAATAATGTGTTTTATATTTAGCTAAATCCATCCATAGTAATTCTGCCCGAAGGCAGGTACTTCATTGCAATCATAGCATTTTCATGCTATGCTTTGCAGCTTTACTAGGGAATTGTAGGTGTGGTAGCTTCCCGTTGCTTTCCATGCCGGTGAAGGATGATGATGATGATCATGGCCATATGATTTCGGGGACCGTTTGGGCCTTAAAGTTTTCTTGACATTTGTCTTACAGGTGAAGAAAAACCCCGATAAAAACCTCACCCAGAAAAACAGCCCCCACCGGGGATCGAACCAGGGCCCGCTGCGTGACAAGGCAGCACGCTACCTCGAGACCACAGAGGTGGACTTTAGTTAAATAAGTAACAGGAAAAATTTATATCGTAATTATTTTTAGATACCCTGTGCTGTTTATCCGACATTGTCTTGGAATCTACTCATCCCGATCTTCTTGGCATAAATGAGCTGAAAGACAAAAATTAATGTACTTCTTATGATTAGTTGAATAAGTAAAATTAAAAATAATTATAAATGTATATCGTAATTATTTTAATATTCCCCGTGCTGATTACCTAGTGTTGCCCGGGAATCTACTTATCTCGATCTTCTTGGCATAAATGAGCTAAAAGACAAAATTCGTTGTTATAACGAGGCAAAGGTAATGATTATTTGAGTCACATAATAGAACGGAAAATAGTAACAAACAGAAAAATATGCTGAAGGACTTTGGATTGTGAGGAGCGCGAGAACCCTTGAAAGAAAAGTTATGTTAAGATAAGATCAACACTAATGAAAAGTACACTGTAGGGTGAGGGGTTGTGAAAGAATATTTCTCAGGTATTTTTTTTATGAGCCAAGGGATTTTTTAAAAATAATCAACGTTACTAGAGGGTAGACACTATTGAGCAACACTAAGAAATTAGGACTGGAAGTAAATATCAGTAAAACTAAATATATGGTCACACGTAGAAATACATTATATAATGGAAATGGACAGCTAAGGACAAATGAGGGAAATTTTGAGGAATTGGCTGAATTCAAATACCTAGGAACAATAATCACAAATAGGAATGAGATGCACAAAGAAATTAAACATAGGCTCAATTCTGGAAATGCGTGCTATTATGCATTGCAGAGACTCCTGATGTCCCAACTCCTTTCAAAAAACGTTAAGCTGAAAATATATAAAACTATTATTCTACCAGTTTTATTATATGGCTGCGAAACATGGACTCTTACTTTAAGGGAGGAAAGGAGATTACGAGTATTTGAGAATAAAGTTCTTAGGAAAATTTTTGGACCAAAGAGAGATGAACATACAGGTGAATGGAGAAGACTACACAACAATGAACTACATGGTCTTTATAGGAAGCTAGATATAATAAGAACAGTTAAGCCCCGTAGACTGCGATGGGCAGGACATGTTGCGCGTATGGGGAATGAAAGACGTGCATGGAAACTTCTTGTAGGAAAGCCAGAAGGAAAACGCCCAGTTGGTAGACCAAAAATGAGGTGGGAGAACAACATTAACTATGATTTGAGGGAAGTAGATTATACAGGGAATGATTGGAAAGCATTAGCTCAGGATAGGGATGTATGGAGAGCTTATGTCCGTGCGGCCATGAACCTACGGGTTCGATAGTGCCAGTGAGTAAGTAAGTAAGTACTAGAGGGTAGAAGAAAGGCGGACAGTCTGAGTCTGGATTCTGGTCGGAGCCCTCGGACAGCGAGGTCGCAACGCAGGGCCAGCGCCCTGCTGGGCCCATTTCGTAATTATGTAAGTAGAAGGTTTGTAATATAGTTTTTCATTTCTCTCGGGAATGTCCACAATTAAATTTGAATCACTCTTAATCAAATATTAACCTATTATTAAATGGTGCTTCCAAGTCTATCTTAGGTAATTTTCAAATGTAACCTACTGATAATATGTTCTCATAGATATATTAAAGTGTTTGGTAAACCGTGTCCATGGCTTCTTTTATGTCGAAGAATAATGTGTAAATTCCTATTAGAAGTCCTGTTCTCACTTCATGCATTCCTATAATTTCCTCGGCACGCTACCGCCTTTCGTAATAAGAATAAATAGATAAATAAAGAGTAAAGAAATAAATCGAGTCGACATTAATATATCAAAAACGGACACAATGATCTTCAGAAACGGAGGAAGAGCCGCCATAAATGAAGAGATATGCATAAGGGAAACTAAACTGAAAATAGTACCAGACTTCAAATACCTAGGCATCACGCTACAAACAAGCGCGAAATGCTTCACAAAACATATCACAGAAAAGACAACCCAGGCAATAATGGCAATGCATGAAATAAGAAACATTAGATCCCTCACCTTAGAGACGGCAATGCTGTTATTTAGAGCAAAAATTCTACCAATACTGACATACGGCATAGAACTCATATGGACACATTTAACAATGAAGAATCTTTCCTCTCTAGAAAGGGTGAAAGCGAGATATATAAAGGCAGTATTAGGAGTGTCAAAAGTAACACATTCAAGACTCGCATACCTACTGGCGAAGGAAACTTTCCTCATCGACGACCTCAGAACAAGCATACTCTTACCCAGCACCAGCGCATCTGAGCAGCTGCTAGCAACATTGAACAGAAAAAGAGAAGAAATACATCCAGAATTCTACAGCACCGGGGCAATGGTGGACCATGCGTGGACAAAAGAAAATTTCGAAATGAGACACGTCATCACTAGGTTGGCAATCCATGGATTCCACCACCTGATATGCAGCAACACAAAATTTCATGAAGCAAATAAAGACTGTCAATGTACGCTATGCGAAAAATCGTGTGACCGATATCACACTGAGCTATGCACAAAAAAGAACAAAAACAATGTGTGAATATGCAAATATGTAAATTTAAAATGTATTCTATTTTCATCCTGGCTATTTGGCTGCAATAAAATTATTATTAAATAAATCGAGTCAGTACATTCGTTATGGTGAGTTATCCGTAAAAGAATATCCGCCATGTGCTGCTATGCTTGCACATGAATCTACGTACTTGTCTCGATCTTCTTGGCATCAACGAAAGACAAATATTCTTATTATGAGTTATCCGTAAGAGATAAACATATGCTGTCACAGACTTTTTTCTAGAGCTTTTTGAGATATTCAATTCTGTGTACATTATTTTTGTGTTTTTTGTTATGGTTTAGGCAGCGTAAACCATTTAAGCGTCCAAAGAGCTACTTTTTTCATGTTTTCCACTACAAAGGGCGATTTTCAAGGGTGTAGGAGTTGAGTATCACAACTCTCTTATAGCCTATGTTCTCCAATTATCCGCAGTTTAATATACTTCCCTCAAATTATGGTTAATGTCATTCTCCCACCTCATTCAAAGTTTATCTACCGGGAAAATATCTTCTGGTTTTCCTACAAGGAGTTTCCATTCCCCTCTTTCATTCCCCATTGATGCCACATGTCCTGCCCATCGCAGTATAAGAGACCTGTTCTTATTTTATCTGGTTTCCTACAAAGATCATGTAGCTCAGTGCCTTATAGTCTTCTCCATTCACCTGTCTCTTCATCTCTCTTAGGTCCAATTTTTTTCTAAGAACCATATAATATAACTGGGAGAATATCGCAATTTCAGTTAAACATTATTATTATTATTATTATTATTATTATTATTATTATTATTATTATTAATTATTATTATTATTATTATTATTATTATTATTATTATTATTATTATTATTATTATTATTATTATTATTATCATTATTAACGTTGTTATATTATTATTATTACTATTATTATTTATATTATTATTATTATTATTATTATTATTATTATTATTATTATTATTAAAGGTTCCATGTGTAATTCTTCTAAGATGTCATCATTTTTTTTTGTGATCTAGTAGTGTGTATCCTGCAGTCCTCCGATTTACCAAAGACTTTTATAATAATTGAAAAAATCTTCTTTTCTTACTCCACAATTAATTTTGGTAGATTCTTTAATATCTTTATTCAAATGTTTTAATATTTTGAAGGCATTAGGTTGGAGCTTATGCAAATCTGATTCTAAATGTGTAACAAAATTTAACCATGTTTTCTTATGTCTATTTTTTTATTTCCCTCTTAACAATAGCTCTACAGCGTTTGAAATCTATTTCATTTTCTACTTTCTTTAAAGAAGACCAGGACGTCCACTCAAAAGACTTTTGAATGGTGTTTCTCTTGAGGTCGAAACAGGTCAACAAATGGCCTAAATTCTTGAATGTACTATGATGATGATGATGATTATTATTATTATTATTATTATTATTATTAATATTATTATTATTACACCTATAAGGGAAATGTCAGGACAGAATGCAAAAATATAAGAAAAATTTTAGGTCCAAAAGTCATAGGTGAAGCATTTAGACTCAGAAGTAAAAAGGAAATAAAAATATATATACAGACATTCATAGTGATATTAGAAAACGAAGGTTAAAATTTTATGGCCATATTAAACGAATGAACTCAAATAGGCTTACAAAACAGATAATGGAATTCTACGAAAACAGAAGTAAAGCTCCAGTGGATACTATGAAGGGGATTGATGAAGTCAAAAGGACTTAAAATTGGCAGGAATTACTAAAGAAGATATCCCAAACAGAGATATATTTAGAATTAAGGTGAATAAGTGGCAAGTTGATCAAGAGGACAAACCGAAGAAAAAAACTGGAACAGCTTGGACAGATGATAGAAAACAAGCTCATAGCAAAAGAATGAAAGACATTTGGGCTCAAAGGAAACGCCCCTAAGTCCTTTGCGTAGTCCTACATGGGCTCATCCGCAATAAAAAAATAATAGTAATAATAATAATAATAATAATAATAATAATAATAATAACTAGGAATTTATATATAATAATAATAATAATAATAATAATAATAACTAGGACTTTATTAGACTACAAGTAAGATACATACAATGTTATTTACAAATATGTTAAATTTACTCCTGTAAATATAATCATAAACTGAACTTTTAATCATTTAGGATTTATTGATAATCCTGTAAATAGGGGATATCATTGAATAAATCCTGCTATAATTGCAAATACCGCTCCTATTGAGAGTACATAATGGAAGTGATCAGACGGGCCGTTAAGCCGTACGTGCTGTTGACAGTCCGTTACAATAAGTTGATATTTGGTAATAATATAGCTTAAAAAACACAATAATATTACAATCAGATAACAATAGAATTACATTTTACATTAACTTGGTTATGTAAAATTATTAAGAATTAATTGTACTGCAATTTGTTAATGTATTTATTAATTTTTTGAATGAGTGTTATTTTCCGCGTTTTGTCCAGAAATTTACCAAAGTTTTTCCAATTTTCTGTGCTTACCATTAACTCGTAGCCAATCATTCACGATTTGAATTTATAAATATTTCCGGTAATGTCCACCGCTGTGGTCTCGGGGTAGCGTGCTGCCATGTCACGCAGCCGGCCCGGGTTCGATCTCCGGTCGGGACAGTTTTTCTGGGTGAGGTTTTTATCGGGGTTTTTCCTCACCTGTAAGACAAATGCCAGGAAAACTTTAAGGTCCAAACGGTCCCCGAAAGCATATGGCCATCGCAATCATCATCATTCATATTCATCTTGGGTTAAGCTTAGGATTAGGGACTCTCCTGGCGCACCATTATCATCACCCATCATATCATCGGGGCAACGTAACCCCTCCTTCCAGGCGCCCCAACCTCAGAAGTGGGTTATAAGTACGCCATGCCAGGAGAGAAACCAGGAATGTCAAAAGACAAACCTGGGGCATTTGGAAAAAAATATAGGCCTATATACATTTCCGGTAATAACTGCCACCTCCAATATCCCAAATCGTTACATTTTCCCAATATACGTATTTTATTATTGTTATTATTATTATTATTAGTATTATTATTATTATTATTATTATTATTATTATTATTATTATTATTATTATTATTATTATTATTCTTGTCATTTTTCTTTCTTTCCCTTCTCATCTTTATATTATGTAAGTAAAGTGATCCCATAACAGGCCTGAGTAGGCCCTTGGGGTAGTAGGAGGTTAAGGCTCCCACTTTTTCTAGACAATCGGCACTTTATGTCAGCCGGGTTGTCAGCCCTGCGTGACGGCCGCCTTTACACCCAAAACAATCGTCTGGTACTCATTTCCGTTAGAGGCTGAGTCGACCCCAGGGCCATCGTGCCGCCAGAGGGCTTTGGGTCAGTTTAAAAATCCTGACCCCAACGGGACTTGAACCCTCGACCCTCCGGCTTGTAGCTCAGTGCCTTAACCACTACGCTACGGCGTGCCTCCCTTTATATTGTGTAGTCTGCCTATATCTTCTGTGTACCATTAATCAACATGTATATAATTCCTAATTCTTATTGTATGTATAATTTAACCTGGTGAAGTGGAAGAGAAGACAATGGTCTTCATTCCATCAGATTAAATAAATAAATAAAAATAGAGTTTTATACATTGCTCTAATGATGAAGGACTTCCGTTTCAGGAATTTCTATGAACCAATATGAGAAATATTTCAATCCACCAATACTAAGAAATATAGCTGCACAATAATGTCTCATGAGATACTCTCAATGCCTGCGTAGGCCTACGCGTGCCTTTTAACGAGGTCCACGAAATTGTATAATTTTATTTTGATATTGCTTTTCCTCTAACTTCCAACAAATTCACAATTAGATTAATTCTTGGGAACATCCTGTTGTTATATATCATCGTAATAAACTGAAATAACTTGTGAACTCAACAGTAAACTATAAAATGTTTGTTGAATATTGCTTAAATATAGAGGAGAAGCACCTCAGTTCTATATATTATAAATACAATTTGGTTATATTTAATAATATATTATATAACCTCAAGTCTGAAAAAAAGACCTCTGAGCAAACTTTTTTCGACCTTCATCCTGATGTGTATTCGAGGCTATATAATAACAAGAGTCCGGATTTTTATGTACTAAAATTTAAGATTGCAACATAGTATGCTGCTCAAAACAATTAGAGGAACACTATGAAATATGCAAATATTTTTTTCATTGGATAAAGGTACAAACATGAAATTAATAAAGTACATTATTTGTGGTTATTTATTTATTTATTTATTGCTCATGTTAGTAAAAACAAATGAATAACGCTGACAATTAACTTTTCAAATAATTCCGCTATGTAAGCAATTGAATCTTGTGCTTATTTTTCAAAGTTAAACACTCGTTATATAGAGTTAGTATCGTGTATGGCCTCCACGACATTCGATGACACTTTGGCACCTTCGTGGCATGTTCCCAATAAGATTCTGGATTTCCTCTTGCGGGATATTCTCCCAATTCCTCCTTCAGAGCATCTCCAAGTTGCTGCAGAGTTTGTGGAGCTTGACGTCGGTTCCTGACCTTCCTGTCTAGAAGATCCCACAAGTGTTCAATAGGGTTGCAGTCTGGGCTGACCGCTGGCCACTCCATTACCTCAATTTCATTCCTCCTCAGGAAATCCCTGGTGACAGCCGCAGAATGTGCCCTGGCATTATCCTGCATAAACAGAAATCCAGGGCCTACTCCAATGGCAGCAGATACTACATGCTCTTCCAGAACGTGCTCGATATACCGGACAACATTCAGTCGCGGGGGAACAAGTACAAGGTCCGTACGATTGTTGTACAAAACTCCGGCCCACACCATTATGGAACCTCCTCCGAATCTATCAATTTCCTGTACAGCCTCTGCAGAAAATCTTTCTCCTGGCCTTCCCCACACCCTCAATCGACCATCACAACGTGTAAGACGATACCTGGATTCGTCCGAGAAGAGCACAGACTCCCACTGGTTCAGGTTCCAATCACCATGGTTTTCAGCATACGTACGTCTTGCTGCTTTATGCCCATTTGTTAAGCGTGGTTTTATAACGGGCCTTTTTTGACGAATATTCTCTTTCCTTAATCTGTTCCTTATGGTTTGGTCTGAAACCCGGATTCCGGAAGCCATATGAAGGTCATTCTGCAGGTCTTTTGCAGTTTTTGTACGCTGTCGAAGAGCAGAAAGAACAACGTATCTGTCATCCTGGGGGCTTGTTTTAAATTCACGGCCCTGGCCACGTCTTCTACAATACTGACCTGTTTCTCTGTGCCTGTTGCCTAACCTGGACACCACGGAAGGAGAAACCCCAAGCTCTCTAGCCACTTGTCGTAGAGATTGACCTTGTCGTAAAAGATGTAGAGCATGATACACTTCAAACTCATTTAAATGTCTCATTTTGTCAGATACTTCAATAAACAAGGCAATAATCAACATTCGTCACTATATCAACATCAGGAAGCTTACCAATTAGAAGTGCCCAGTGCCTTCCAAAATAAAAAAAAATCTCTATATTTGTTATTTGAGGTAATTTCTCTGTATTTAGGCCATGGATCTTTAAAATTTGTATCCAATGATAAAATTAATAATTCAATTTATATATTGTCCAACTTTCAGCATCACAGCTTTAAAAAACAATTACTTATTCAATTTATTACAAGTGTTCCTCTAATTGTTTTGAACAGTGTATAATGAGAAGTTAGACTTACGATTAGAGTCCGAATTTTTATGTAATAAAAGATAAGATTGCAGTACAGATAGTATATATTATTCAACTGTTTGTGTGTGCAACCAAAATAAAGGACTGTCAGAAGTCTAACTTCTCATTATACTATTCAACTGTTTGTGTGTGAAACCAAAAAAAAAAGACAGTCTTAAATCTAACTTCTCATTATACAATCCAACTGTTTGTGTTTGGAACCAAAACAAAATACAGTCAGAAGTCTAACTTCTCATTATACTATTCAACTGTTTGTGTATGAAACCAAAATAAAAGACAGGAGTCTTACTTATGATTATACTATTCAACTGTTTGTGTGTGAAACCAAAACAAAAGACAGTCAGAAGTCTAACTTATCATTATACTATTCAGATGTTTGTGTGTGGAACCAAAACAAAAGACAGTCAGGAGTCTTACTTATCCTGCATGTTTTTTATAGGAAGCCAGATATAATTATAACAGTTAAGTCTCATAGACTGCGATGGGCAGGGCATGTTGCACGTATGGGGAATGAAAGACTTGCATGGAAGCTTCTTGTAGGAAAGCCAGAGGGAAAACGCCCAGTTGGTAGACCAAGAATGAGGTGGGAGAATAACATTAAGTATGATTTGAGGGAAGTAGATTATACAAGGAATGTTTGTAAAGCATTAGCTCAGGATAGGGATGTGTGGAGAACTTATATCCGCGAGGCCATGAACCTACGTGTTCAATAGGGCCAGTGAGTAAGTAAGTAAGTACTTTTCTTCCCAGGGAAATAAGTTTATAGTGGAGAAATAAGTTGGCATGATTTCTGCTATCCTTGTCTAGAGAACTGTTCTTCCACCCTTCGCAAAACACAATGGGCTACCCTTGTAAAACTACTTAGGAATGCTAGAGAAACTCCACCCCCCCACTTCTGTCCAGTCACTTTTGTGTCAGGTAATTTTTGTCAGTGGCGACTGGTTCAGAGTGCTCTGTTAAAAGTGACTGCAGAGCGTGTGAACACACTGAAAAGATTGAAGAGTCATATTGGCAGGCAGACGGTTTAATGGATGAAATTAGTGATCGGTTTGAAATAAATTTAGACGATACCGACGACGATGAAAATGAAAATGAAGACATAGAAACTTGGCAGGAAGAATGTTTAGAAGAAGGGAATGCCACCACTGATATATGTTCACTGCAGGGAGTGTCTGCCCTACCGCTGTCACCGTGAAGAGATATGTGTATGAGTGAGAAAGGAGATGGTGAGTACTCTCTTTCACTTTCTAAAATATTATAGACAACTTAGCCCTCATGGACTAGAGTCATTTCATCCCGTTGTCAATGGATATAAAAGCCTCTCTATTAAGTTCAACTTTCTATCTATCTTTGGGTTTTTACAGCTGCTGTCGTCTTTCCGTGCCAAACCTCCAAAGCCTACGACGATCTTGGGCATCTTCAATGCTTAGTCCTCGTGCTTGCATTACTATCCTCATGTTTTCCTTCCATCATAACTTTGGTCTTCTTTTCTATTTTTTCTGGTCGGTTGTAATTGATAACTTATAGTTGTTTTGGCCATCGCTCACGTTCAATTCTTAAAATTTCAATTCTTTCTATTATGCTTTCTTCTGCTTCCGTTATGTTTCTAACTTCATTATTTGTGACATGTTCTAATTTTGAGTTTCTGGCACTTCTGCGTAAATAATCCATTTCTAGAGCTATTAGTCTATTCTTGTAGTACTTATTGATTGTCCATACCTCACTTCCATACATTGCAACAGATTCCATCAATGTTTTACATATATATATTTTTTGTGTATTTTCAAATATTTTTATTTCCAAGATATTTCATTATTTATTTTTAAAGTGTTAATTCTGTTTAAATGATAGAAGAAATTTACGACTTCTGATTCTTTAATGTCTGTGTTCCATGTGAAGTTTTATAATAAAATGATGTGACGCGTTGTAGTAGCGTCGTTTAAACTGCGCGGGCCGGCGAGAGAAAACTAGCACTGGTGGACTGGATTGGCGAATAGCCAATCGCGAGTTCAGGATCCACCGATATTTCTAGGCTAATGAACCAGAGAGCTCTACGAACATCTGTTCCCCCATTCGAGAAACATCGGAAGACGAGAGGGTTCCGTGTCGAAAACAACTCGTTCACGGATCTGGAAATTTCCGTCTACTCGCCTATAAATATGTGGTGAGAGCGGAATGACGGCGAGAGGTTAAATTGTAAGTGAAACTGTGAGGAAGTGCTGTGTGTGATAAGTGATTATCTGATAAACTTTAGAAGAAGAATAGCTATAAGATAAAAGTGTGATTGAAGATTTAGAGATAATTGTGAGGTGAAAATAAAGTGAAAAGAAAAATTTTACATAACAACTGTGTACTTATTTAAGTCCAAATAAGTTAAATGAGAACCCTGTGCCATCCGGGACAATAAATAGTCTATAAATAGAATTACGCTTGTATTGAAATCGTTAAATTGCACGTTATTAGTTGTTCCTCATTGTGATCTGCACCATCTTTGTAGTTAGGCTCGTGTTCAATCGGCTGCAGCTGAACAAAGACAAAATGAAGGATCAAAGTAAAAGAGAACAGAGAAAGGAAACTCAATCATAACGACCTAAATTTTGTAAGTTTTACTCATAAAATGTGTCAGGTCATTGTTACCTTATTAAAGCATTCTTTTAATTACCCGCACCATCTTATATCCCATCATATGGAATTTAACGATGATATTATTTTCCTAAAACATAATGATAATTAGGCCATTATTAGTGTAGGAGTGAACAAAATACATTATTAGTACAGGAGTGAACAATATACATTATTATTACAGGAGTGAACAAGATAAGTTGTTAGTACAGGAGTGAACAAAATAAATTGTTAGTGCAGAAGTGAAAAAAATACTTACGGTATTAGTACAGGAGTGAACAAAATAAATTATTAATACAGGAGTGAACTAAATATATTAATACTACAGGAGTGGAAAAATACATTATTAGTACAGGAGTGAACAAAATATATTATTAGTACAGGAGTGAATAAAATATATTAATATTACAGGAGTGGACAAAATACATTATTAGTACAGGAGTGAACAAAATACATTATTAGTACAGGAGTGAATAAAATATATTAATAGTACAGGAGTGGACAAAATACATTAGTACAGGAGTGAACAAAATACATTATTAGTACAGGAGTGAATAAAATACATTATTATTACAGGAGTGAAAAAATACATTAAAAGTAGGGAGAGTTGTGATATTAAAAACTACATCAGAATGCAACACAAAGTGTAAAACTATTGTCAATATGAGAGCAAACAAATATTTACCTTCATGTTTATCTGCTCTTAAAACCGTAATGTGTATCATGATAACCGATATATAAACTTCAGAAGGATTAAAATGACATGGTGTTTTATTTTATAGGATTGTCGAATAGCAAAGAATCAAGTAGCAAAGTGAAAGGTCAATATTTGGTGTGATGGTGGGGGTGGGATTACTGTGCATTGTATACGCAGTGATATTTGTCATCCGATTTAATACTTGCAAACTCAGATTGCCTGTTATACAGTATTACATAGCGATTAACTGCTATACAATCCGTGGAAATATCTCCTTGTTCATAAAACACTCTATTGCTATTAAACTATGTATATTTCAAAATATCATTATATTATTGAACGTATGTGGAATGAAAGACTTGCATGGAAGCTTCTTGTAGGAAAGCCAGAGCGAAAACGCCCAGTTGGTAGACCAAGAATGAGGTGGGAGAATAACATTAATTATGATTTGAGGGAAATAGATTTTACAGGGAATGACTGAAAAGCATTAGCTCAGGATAGGGATGTATGGAGAGCTTATGTCCGCGCGGCCATGAACCTATGGGTTCGATAGTGCCAGTGAGTAAGTAAGTAAGTATTATTATTATTATTATCATCATCGTAAGTATTATTATTGTTATTATCGTATAAAATGTTTGTACATGACATTTACATTGCTACATTTAATGTATCTTTAACTGTTTATAATTAGTATAGTGTATATCTATATTTCTGGACAAAACGCGGAAAATAAGGACAGCACTCATTCATGAATAAATATATGTCATCAAAATGCAATACCATTAATTCTTAACAATTATATATAAATTAATTAGTGTATAATGCTATTGTGTTATTATTTAATTTGTAATATTATTATTGTGTTTTCTTTATGTAATTGTAATGTTATTGTTTTTTTGTTGTTTATTTTCCTTTACACTAGTACCAATTATTACTCTATTGTAACGGACTGTCAACAGCACGTACGGCTTACTGCCCGTGCGACCCATATTTGTAAATAATATTGTAAATATCTTACTTTTTGTCTAATAAAGTCCTACTATTATTTTTATATATATATATATATATATATATATATATATATATATGTCAAAATATTTATTTGTATTTGTGCTGGTTGAGTGGAAGAGAAATGCCTTATGGCCTTAACTCTGCCAGAATAAATAAAACATTATTATTGTTATTATTATTATCGTAATTATTATTATTATTATTATTATCATCATTATTATTGTGTTTATCTGCGAGTGTGTAGTTATTTATAGTGCAAGGTGTGAATATACTACTCACCCCTGCGACCCCTGATGTGTCTGTATCCATGTTAAAATTAGATCGGCCTTGACCCTTCGCTGCATGCAGCGATGGATTCTGGCTTGTAATTTTCATCAGTTTTCTTCAGTTATGAAGATGGCTTGTGGGAGGAGGATGTCGTCATACGACTTACGTGTAAATTTCAGAAAGATAATTTCTTATTTACTCACCTTCCATCCCTCACACCTCTCCTCGTTAACTTCGCATTAATTAGCGCATCTTTGTGACGTCCGCGATGTTGCGAAATTATACCTGAATTATTATATGATCAACTTAAATAAGATATCTGTATTTCAACAAGTTTTTCAAATGCTAGACACCTTAAAATAACTTTATAGGATTAAACTTATCAAGGAAATATACAGAATTAACTAACTCATTTAATACTGATGATGTAGTACTGTTGACCGATAGCGAGGAGATACTAAAGGACAACACGCACACACTATGGAGTGACACTAAGAAATTAGGACTGGAAGTAAATATCAATAACACTAAATATATGGTCACACATAGAAATTCTTTAAATAATGGAAATGGACAGCTAATGACAAATGAGGGAAATTTTGAGGAAGTGGCTGAATTCAAATACCCAGGAACAGTAATCACAAATAGGAATGAGATGCACAATGAAATTACACATAGGCTCAATTCTGGAAATGCGTGCTATTATGCATTGCAGAGACTCTTGATATCCCAACTCCTTTCAAAAATTGTTAAACTGAAAATATATAAAACTATTATTCTACCAGTTATATTATATGGGTGCGAAACATGGACTCTTACTTTAAGGGAGGAAAGGAGCTTACAAGTATTTGAGAATAAAGTACTTAGAAAAATTTTTGGACCAAAGAAAGATGAACAGACAGGTGAATGGAGAATACTACATAACAATGAACTACATGGCCTTTATAGGAAGCCAGATATAATAAGAACAGTTAAGTCTCGTAGACTGCGATGGGCAGGACATGTTGCACGTATGGGGAATGAAAGACTTGCATGGAGGCTTCTTGTAGGAAAGCCAGAGGGAAAACGCCCAGTTGGTAGACCAATAATTAGGTGGGAGAATAACATTAACTATGATTTGAGGGAAGTAGATTATACAGGGAATGATTGGAAAGCATTAGCTCAGGATAGGGATGTATGGAGAGCTTATGTCCGCGCGGCCATGAACCTACGTGTTCGATAGTGCCAGTAAGTAAGTAACAACAGAGGTATTAAATAGAACCATGCGTACAAGCACTTTTATCGAAGTTGATGTATACAAGGTAAATGTGAGAAGTTTTGACACAGAATTATTTTCAAATATAAAGCTGTGTTTTCTTATAATGGAGGGTGTGTTAAGGAAGGAAAAGAGAAAGAAAAACTCCTTACCGAACTTGTTGAAAGTACTTGTTTTAAAAATATATCGAGTGCTTGAGGCTGTATTTCTGATCAATGTGGAAGTCGAAAGGTTTCTTATATAATAAAAGGACAAATATAAAGGTCGATCCAATCATCTACTTCTGCAACCTTTAAAATGTAATACAAACCAAACACTGAAATGAACAAGTATATCGGCAAAGTTGTTCGTATGACAAAGTCTGCACAAAGCTCGTGAGAACACCTAACAAGTGTTCTTGGAATGCAAGAAATCTACAACATTTTTAAATACATTTCCCTCAATTAAACAAATACTACATATGTCTAATATTACTTTGAAGATGAGATACATATATTAGGAAAATGTAATGATTTAGAATATTGGAGACGTCAGTTATTACCGGAAATATTTCTAAATTCAAATCGAGAAAGATTGGCATGCTACGAGTTATTGGTAAATCCAGAAAATTGGATAAACCTCGGTAAATTTCTGGACAAAACGCGGAAAATAAGGTCAACACTCATTCATGAATAAATACATGTTATCAAAATGCAATACCATTAATTCTTAACAATTATATATAAATTAATTAGTGTATAATGCTATTGTGTTATTATTTAATTGTAATATTATTGTGTTTTCTTTATGTAATTGTAATGTTATTGATTTGTTTGTTGTTTATTTTTCTTTACACTAGTACCAATTAGGCCTATATCTAATATATAATAAATAATAGTTTAAAAAAACTAAAAGAACACGCTTTATTAGAATACTGAAAAATGAAAAAAACAATTTAATTTCCAATACGCTTGGGATAAAATAAAGTGGTCAACAAAAAAATCATCTCCAACACATATAGAATAAAATTAGAGTTATCAACAAAAAGAAAATAATTTTACCATCAAAAGCGTGGGGTGCTCTATATCAATTAATATATTTGATAATAAACAGATATTGGTAAAAGTAAGCTCTCTGAGAAGAAAATGTAAAAATCATAAAAAGCACCCCACGCTTTTGATGGTAAAATTATTTTCTTTTTGTTGATAACTCTAATTTTATTCTATATGTGTTGGAGATGATTTTTTTGTTGACCACTTTATTTTATCCCAAGCGTATTGGAAATTAAAATTATTTTTCATTTTTCAGTATTATAATAAAGCGTGTTCTTTTAGTTTTTTAAAACTATTATTTATTTTTTTATTTTTTAGTTTTAATATTTTACAGAATAAGATAAAAATGTAAATATCTTTAAATTCGATACTATTGTAGTATGAGCTAAAAGTAATACTCTTCTATAAAAAAAACCCTCCCAGCCGGATTTGAACCAGCGACGTACGGATTACTGAAATTATATACCACTAAGAGTCCACTGCTCTACCAACTGAGCTCTTACAACGATTGACTAAAAACTCAACAAGTCCGCGACCTAGTATACCAGTTTCCATTTTTTTTATTTTCGGATGATTCTGGCCAGGATTTTAGAAACAAAATATGAAATTATTTTATTGTCACGGTTCCTCTACACGTATACAAAGTTTTCAAGTCGATCCAATGTTTCTAAGTGGGTGAAAATCGCGTTGAAAGATTCCGTTACATTGATACAAAAACACGTTTCTTGATTTTCTGATGATTATGGCCAGGATTTTAGAAAATAAATATGAAATTATTGTATTGTCACGGGTCCTCTACAAGTATACAAAGTTTCAAGTCGATCCAATGTTTCTAAGTGGGTGAAAATCGCGTTGGAAGATTCCGTTACATTGATACAAAAACACTTTTTTTTATTTTCTGATGATTATGGCCAGGATTTTAGAAAATAAATATGAAATTATTGCATTGTCACGGGTCCTCTACAAGTATACAAAGTTTCAAGTCGATCCAATGTTTCTAAGTGGGTGAAAATCGCGTTGGAAGATTCCGTTACATTGATACAAAAACACTTTTTTTGATTTTCTGATGATTATGGCCAGGATTTTAGAAAATAAATATGAAATTATTGTATTGTCACGGGTCCTCTACAAGTATACAAAGTTTCAAGTCGATCCGATGATTTTAAGTGGGTGAAAATCGCGTTGAAAGATTCGTTACATATATAGATAGATAGATAGATACAGATCAAGCTAATATAAAGCGTGTAAAAATGAATGTTTGTTTGTTTGTTCGTACTTTGTGCACGGCCATACAGTTGATCCGATTCTGACGGGGCTTTTTGTAAAATGTTCAGAAGATTCCCGGGATGAACATAGGCTATAAGAAAGTTCATAATCATCATCATAGTACATTCACGAATTTAGGCCATTTGTTGACCTGTTTCGGCCTCAAGAGAAACACCATCCAAAAGTCTTTTGAGTGGACGTCCTGGCCTTCTTCTTCCTGCAGGTTGATGTCTTAACATTTGTTTGGGTATTCTGTGATCTTCCATTCGATGAACATGTTACACCCATCTTGACTTATAATCAGAAATTTTGAAGAAATATAAGAAAGTTGTGATACGTAACTCCTATACCCTTAAAAATCGCCCTTTGTAGTGGAAAACGTGAAAAAAGTAGTTCTTTGGACGCTTAATTAGCCTGGTGGAGTATGGCCATGTGGTCTTCTCTTCCACTCACCAGAACAAACATTTGTTACATTTAAATAAAACAAATTACAATAATATACGTACTAAAAAATTATCTGTCAAACTGAAAAATAATGTCTAATAATACAATGAAATGAAATAAAATTAAAATTAAACTAATCGAATAATGTATATTCAAAGGAATAAGAGTTCGAATCTACTGTATATAAAGAGTAAACAACAAATATATACAAAGATAGTAATAAACCCTAATGAATTAATCTGTCGCTTATATGTAGACATTAGGTAAATATATTGACAAGTCTTGATACTATTTTTATGAAATAATAAAAAAATAAATTATTTATAGCTAAAAAAGTAATATTAGTGAGATATTTCTGTTAATAATTTTATTCTCAATTGTTTCTGAAAGATGGCAACGTTTGGCAGTCTCTGATATAGGGTGGAAGAGAATTCCAACTCTCTACTCTATCGATTTGTAAACAAAATGCACAAGATAGAAAAAAATATATAAAATGTATTGATGGCATAGAATAAATTTAGTTCTGGTGACAATTTATTATTTAATAACAAGTAACTGTATAATCGTCACTTAAAAGTGTCAATTGTGTGGATAAATACTGGAAGCAAAATGCAAACTCTGTTGTACTGCCATGTATTTTGTATCAGAAAATATAAAATTAAACACACTATTCTTTGCAGATGACCAAATAATAATTGCAAATTCAGACGATAATGTGCAGAAAGGTCTGTATGAACTTAACAAAATTATAGAAGAATATGAATTGAAGATATCTACAGAGAAGACGGAAATTATGACATTTCAAGGTGTAGATCCTGTCACAAGTAAAATTGTACTTGACAATAACATTTTGGAGCAGGTGAATAATTTTACATATCTAGGATGCAATATCTCATATGAAGAAGAAAAAGATGTAAATGCAAAAATGTCAATTTTTAAAAGAATTTTAGGGTTAATAAATTCTATCTTCAAGCCACAGTTAGTCCAAAAACATTCAAGACTAAAAGTGTATAAAACACTGGCTCTTCCAACTCTTTTGTATGGTAGCGAAGTATGGACGCTGAAACAGAAGGATATACAGATACTTAGATCTGCTGAAATGAGATACCTTCGGAGGACTGCAGGATACACACTACTAGATCACAAAAAAAAATGAAGACATCTTAGAAGAATTACACATGGAAACTTTAGAAAACAAAATTTCTGATTATAAGTCAAGATGGATGCAACATGTTCATCGAATGGAAGATCACAGGATACACAAACAAATGTTAAGGTATCAACCTGCAGGAAGAAGAATACCAGGACGTCCACTCAAAAGACTTTTGGATGGTGTTTCTCTTGAGGCCGAAACAGGTCAACAAATGGCCTAAATTCGTGAATGTACTATGATGATGATGATGATGATAATTTGTCATTTGTTTACTTATAAACATCAGCAATGATTTCTGTCAAGTCCGCCGCATTTGTACAAATAAATTTTAAATTTTAAATGTTATGTTAAGTAAAAACGGATTTATTTAGTCAAAAATTTCCTAAATTGTTTAATGTTGTTTGTTTTGAAAACAATTTGGAAAAATAAATGAGACTTGATAGAATAAGAAATGAGGATATAAGAGAAGAATTGAAAGTACAGCCTTTATTGGATAAGGTCACGAATTACAGACAGAAATGGATTGATCATATGGATGGAATGAGTAAGGAGAAATATCCGTTGTTAGCAATAAATTATCAAGCAAGAGGAAGACGTGATATTGGAAGACCTAGAAGACATTGGGCTGATGCATTATGAAGTCGGAACAGCCAATTGCATAATCCCTGGAGTGATGATGATGATGAAATGAGAATTGTGTTCTAAAAATCAAAATTTCTCAAGTTTCTGATCTCCATATTAGAATTTATTAAGAAAGAATATTTTAAATATGTGCTATTCAGAATAATAATGTAATTATATGACATTTCGACGTAAAAATAAATTAGAGTGTCTGTTTAACTGACCGAGCTTGTGAATCGGTATTCTCCTGTTTCATGAAGCTATCTGTAGGTGACAGTATATTCAAAATCGATATACATCGAGATTGTACTTTGATTTCGATAGTAATTGCGTGTTTATATTTCAGGTGGCAGCACTTGCAGGACGTTAAAAAGCGAACATTTTATTGTAGTACATGCAATTAACTATAGATGGTAGAAACAATCTAACACACCAGGCAAATACAGTAAATGCTCTTTATTCGCGGGGGATATGTTTCGCAAATATGCCGCGAATACAGAAACCGCCAATATGGAATGGTAATTTGTATGGGTATATAGAGGTATATTACAAGGTTCTAGAATAAAATAAAAATTACACTGAGTAACGAGGGTGGGACACTTTTGTCTCAGAAAGAAAAATATGTGATTCTGATAGTATTTATTTCTCCTGGATTCGGCTATGATATCGCTTTTTCTCCATCACGCAAGGTTTCCGAGAGACAGGAATTTATAATTTGAAACACTTTAATATTTCCTACGTTCGTAACTACACAATATTCGAACATTCGGACTCACCTAGAAAGTAAGAAATGACGATATTCTGCTATATTTCGTCTGTGGAGCATCCATCTTGATGGTTCAACAATAATCGGCAAGCATACTAGGATTCCATTTGCCTTGATATATCTTTTCCATAGCTGAAATCATTTGGCGTCAGTTATTACCGGAAAGATTTCTAAATTTAAATCGTGAAATATTAGCATGCTACGAGTTAATCATAAATCCAGAAAATTGGACAAACTTGGACAAAACGCGGAAAATAAGAACAACACTCATTCATAAATAAATAAATATGTTATCAAAATGCAATATCATTAATTCCAAATAATTCTATATAACTTAATTAATGTATAATGTTATTGTATTTTTATCTAATTTATAATATTACTGTGTTTTCCTTTATGTTTTAAGCATATTATTACCAAACATCAACTTATTGTAACGGACTGTCAACAGCACGTACGGCTTACTGCCCGTGTGACCCATATTTGTTAATAACATTGTATGTATCTTAATTTTAGTTTAATAAAGTCCTACTACTTTATTTTATGCAGTTACTTGAATTTAGTTTAAGTTTTCTTGACCTATTTCTCCTTTTATATCAAGTAGCACTTATAGTTTTCCTCCCAAGGCAGAGTGGACCACATCAACAAAAAAAAATGCTCTAGTGAGTCAGGGAATCGAATCCAGAGCCCTGATACAGGAACTGAGATTTTTACACATCTAAAAGTAATTTAGAATTTTTGACTTCTTATGAAGTAACAGTATGAGGTATTATCGGTATTTATTTAAGTAAAATTTTATCACTCTTAGGAAAATTTTTGGACCAAAGAGAGATGGACAGACAGGTGAATGGAGAAGACTTCATAACAATGAACTACATGGTCTTTATAGGAAGCCAGATATAATAAGAATAGTTAAGTCTCGTAGACTGCGATGGGCAGGACATGTTGCGCGTATGGGGAATGAAAGACGTGCATGGAAACTTCTTCTAGGAAAGCCAGAAGGAAAACGCCCAGTTGGTAGACCAAGAATGAGGTGGGAGAACAATATTAACTATGATTTTAGGGAAGTAGATTATACAGGGAATGATTGGAAAGCATTAGCTCAGGATAGGGATGAATGGAGAGCTTATGTCCGCGCGGCCATGAACCTACGGGTTCGATAGTGCCAGTGAGTAAGTAAGTAAGTAAGTAAGTAAGTAAGTAAGTAAGTAAAATTTTATCACCTCAACTCATATTTTTGTTCTTATTTATCTTAAACTGGTTTCGGGACCTTTTTCGGTTCCATCCTCAGTACCTCACTACGTTACTCTTCAAGATGACATAAGAGCGGTTGTAAAAGTAATGAGGATGGAACCGAATAAGCTCCAGAAAACGGTCTGAGAAGAAGACGAATATGAGGAAGGTGATAGAATTTTACTTAAATTTAAATTTTGTTTCTCTGGTTCCAATGAAAAGGAACTTCAATATCATTAAGGTGGTACTCCAATTATATTAGGCAACTTTTATAAGATTCATGATGTGCTCCGTTGAGGTAATATTCAAAATTAATATAAAATTATTGAATATTCACCTGAAAGGTCCGACTCCTCAATTTGATTAGTTATTAAACTGTAGCGCTTTCGGGACTTGTCCCATCATAAGCAGGATTCAAAACTGGTGTTTCACTGAAGATCTGGTAGAGGGGGTTACGCGTACTGGGTTCGTTTTCGTTTATCAGATTGTCGTTATTGTGAGCTGCTTTCATAATTTCCATCTCTTCAAGTACGTTTATCTTCACTGGATTATTTTCTCTGTGCATTACTGTTAGGGTGTTTTCAATATTTAACATGCGATGTCGTTCACCCTAACAGTAATACACAAATAAAATTATGCAGCGAAGACAAACGTACTAGAGGAGATGGAAATTATGAAAGCAGTTCACAACAACGACCATCTGATAAACGAAAACGAACCCAGTACGTGTAACCCCCTCTACCAGATCTTCAGTGAAACACCAGTTTTGAATCCTGCTGATGATGGAACTAGTCCCGAAAGCGCTACAGTTAAATAACTAATGAAGTTGAGGAGACGGACCTTTCAGGTGAATATTCCATAATTTTATATTTCAATTATATTAGAGACTAATCAAGTGTAGATTGGTAAGTATGATACAGGGCTATTCAAAAATAAGGAACAGACTTCAAATATTTATTTCTACCAAACTACAAAAAATAGAAACAATTATAACGTTTGTGGAAAGAGGAAAGTTCAAATTTCACTATTTTATGCATTCAATATGAGTACCACGTGTTACACGACAAATGCTAAAACGATAGCTCATTTCTTGCCACACATTAATCAGCTGGTCTCTAGTAATCGAATTCACAGCTTCAACAATTCGATGTCGCAGATTTTCAAGAGTTTCAGCCATAGGGGGATAAAAACACAGTCTTTTACGTAAAGCCATAATTAAAAATAACACGGAGTTAGGTCTGCTGACCTGGGAGGCCACCAGCAATGAAGTTGATCTTCTGCTCCTCCTCTTCCAATCCAACAGCACCAATGCTACCGTGATCGCAACTTCAAAAGCGCCAAAGCGGCCATGATCGGAACTTCAAGCGCTTCTCTTTCTTGGAACGTGTTTCTATTTTTTGTAGTTTGGAAGAAATAAATGTTTCAAATATGTTCCTTCTTTTTTAATAGCCCTGTATATAATTAAGCGATAATTAGTTCTACCGGAAATATTCTACAATTTAATTTAATATCCTGATATACTTCGAATTTATTAATCGTAACCTCTAATTGCTGATAGTTTCTTTTATTTCAAATGACTAATTAGTAACTGCTTACGTAACAATTGGTTTTAAATGTTTATACCATTGTTATCGCATCGAATTGGTAATTTCAGTTGATTTTAAAATGAAAATACAATATAAATCATATTACACAATACTTGATTAAATGTAATTAAAACCATTTTTATTGTTCTTTTTACCAGTGTATTACATACGTACGTCATGTTCACTTCTCATTTTCATGTATACTGTTTTCTAATTTGTATAACGGGTGAGTTCCATAAAATTGCTTATATAATCATTTTAATCTTATGATATAAAACAAATCTGTACTAATCACATAGAGTTGGCCTAGATATAGTCCAAGATCCGGCTGCAAGATTATTACGTTCATCGAGTGTATCAACAAAATCAATTTTTTTCATAAACATAATTTGTAGGATTTTCATCCTGTTTATTTCCAAAATCACTCCTCGGAGGAACACGTATTGGAGGTGCATTCACTGTCTATCCATCTCTTGGCTGGTCTTCCTCTTGTTCTTCTCCCGTCCACTGGTCTATCTTCTTTAGCTCTTTTTGCAAGTCGATTTTCTTCCAGTCTTTCTATATGACCCTTCCAACATTTTCGTCTATCTATAATAAATTTGGTTATGTCTTGAATATGACATTTGTCCCTAATTTCTGTGTTGTGTATTTTATCAAATAATGTTTTCCCCTGAATAGTTCTTAAGATTTTCATTTCGCATGTGCTTATTATTTGTTTAGTTTTTGTTGTATCAGCCCTAGTTTCTGCTCCATATACGACAATTGGTCGAACTATCGTTTTGTATATACGGGTTTTGCTTTCTATTGACATATGTTTGTTGCGCCAAATTAAATCTTTCATGTATCCTGATATTTGTGCTGCTTTATCAGCTTGTTTCTTTACTTCTTTTATTAAATTTTTAGTGTTTGTTATTAATACACCTAAATAATTAAATTCTGACACTTGTTCTATAATTTTTCTTTCCACTTCTAATTTGCATCTTACTGGTTCTTTTGATATTGTTAAGCATTTTGTCTTATTCGTGTTAATTTCCATATTGTATTTTCTTGGCATTTATATTAAATTGATGTAAAGATCTTTGTAAATTATCTTGAGATTCTGAAAGGAGAACGACATCATCTGCGTAACATATTAAGTGAAATCTAGTGTTTCCCATTTTATAACCCAAACGTGGTGGTATGTTTTCAATAATTTTATCCATTATAACATTAAATAAGAATGGACTTAAAGAGTCACCTTGCCTGATGTCCTTTGTGAGGGTTATTTCTTCAGTTTGCTGTTCTTTTACTTTGATTACTGTTTTGCAGTGTGTGTTAATTGATATTATTGGTCTAATCAGTTCATTAGGAATTTCATTCTCTCTCAAGATATGTACAACATCTTCAAGCTGTACTCTATCAAAAGCTTTCTTCATATCTATGAAACATAAGAATGCTGGTTTCTTCATATCTATGAAACATAAGAATGCTGGTTTCTTCATATCTATGAAACATAAGAATGCTGGTTTCTTCATATCTATGAAACATAAGAATGCTGGTTTCTTCATATCTATGAAACATAAGAATGCTGGTTTCTTCATATCTATGAAACATAAGAATGCTGGTTTCTTCATATCTATGAAACATAAGAATGCTGGTTTCTTCATATCTATGAAACATAAGAATGCTGGTTTCTTCATATCTATGAAACATAAGAATGCTGGTTTCTTCATATCTATGAAACATAAGAATGCTGGTTTCTTCATATCTATGAAACATAAGAATGCTGGTTTCTTCATATCTATGAAACATAAGAATGCTGGTTTCTTCATATCTATGAAACATAAGAATGCTGGTTTCTTCATATCTATGAAACATAAGAATGCTGGTTTCTTCATATCTATGAAACATAAGAATGCTGGTTTCTTCATATCTATGAAACATAAGAATGCTGGTTTATTGAATTCCCATAAAATTGTGAATTACTGAATACATTTTTACCGAGTTGTCGATTTGGAAATGACTGGATTTATTCCCTTTGTACACGAGATTCGTGATCTTCAGTAAGCCTACACCACTATTACTAAATCATAATTAGAAACAGCTTATTTAGTTAGTTAATAATCCATCCATCCATAGTAATTCTGCCCGAAGGCAGGTCCTTCACTGCAATCATAGCATTTTCATGCTATGCTTACAGCTTTACTAGGGAATTGTGTAGGTGTGGTAGCTTCCCGTTGCTTTCCACACCTGTGAAGAATGATGGTGATGATAATGATAAGGATGTTGATGATGACGATGACCATATGATTTCGGGGACCGTTTGGGCCTTAACGTTTTCCTGACATTTGTCTTACAGGTGAGGAAAAACCCAGAAAATTAATAATAATTACATAAATATATAACATTACTATTTGAATTATTCAACAGGATGTATTCACTATGGAACAACACAAAGGACCAGAATATACAATGGTATGATGTCGTATCTTGGACAGTATCCCTTTCAGGTAAGCATAGCACATTAAAAAATGCATGGAAAACGTTATATTTGTTTATAATTCTTTTTTGCACCCGTTAGCATTTCATAAATATGTTTCTTCTTTTTCGGCTTTTCCCCACTTATAGGTTTTACGTCTTTAGTTTCCATTTATTTCTACCATTCTAATCTCTTTCTTCCAAATTCCTATCATCCATTATACTTCTGACATAAGTTTTCCATTTCCATCTTGGTCTGCCACGTTTATTTCTTCCAGAAGGTGACCTTGGTATATACGTTTTGGCCATATTTCATTATTCATTTGTTAAATCTTAGATTTAATGTGTATATTAATTTAAGTTTAGCGGAAATGCTATTGTTTACGCGTCTTCGCCTTTTCTAAGCTGTACTTACTTACTTACTTACTGGCACTATCGAACCCGTAGGTTCATGACCGCGCGGACATAAGCTCCCCATACATCCCTATCCTGAGCTAATGTTTTCCAGTCATTGCCTGTATAATCTACTTCCCTCAAATCATAGTGTTATTCTCCCACCCCATTCTTGGTCTACCAACTGGGCGTTTTCCCTCTGCCTTTCCTACAGGAAGCTTCCATGGAAGTATTTCATTCCCCATACGCGCAACATGTCCTGCCCATCGCAGGCTACGAGACTTAACTAACTGACTTATATCTGGCTTCCTATAAAGACCATGTAGTTCATTGTTATAAGCTGTAAGGAATGTAATTTTCCCATTTTTCTTCCATGTTGTTCACATTCGATTTACCTCTGTTTATCTTTGTTTTCACGTGTTTCATTTGTTAGCGTCAGGCCGACCTTATTGTTTATTTATGAAAGCTGTCGGTCTGATTGCTTGTTTCATGTTAGTGATTTATTTACTCGTAGTAACAGCAAGGAGATGCACTATCTCCTATACTATTTAATTTTGTACTAGAGCATGCCATTAAATCTTTAGAGAATGAGGAAGGCTTACAACTGAATGGTATTAATAAGCTGTTAGTGTATGCTGATGATGTAGTATTGTTGGCCGATAGCGAGGAGATATTAAAGGATAACATGCACACAGTATTGATTAACACTAAGAAATTAGGACTGGAAGTAAATATCAATAAAACTAAATATATGGTCACACGTAGAAATTCATTAAATAATGGAAATGGACAGCTAATGACAAATGAGGGAAATTTTGAGGAGGTGGCTGAATTCAAATACCTAGCAACAATAATCAGAAATAGGAATGAGATGCACAAAGAAATTAAACATCGGCTCAATTCTGGAAATGCATGCTATTATGCATTGCAGAGACTCTTGATGTCCCAACTCCTTTCAAAAAACGTTAAACTGAAAATATATAAAACTATTATTCTACCAGTTATATTATATGGGTGCGAAACATGGACTCTTACTTTAAGAGAGGAAAGGAGATTACAAGTATTTGAGAATAAAGTACTTAGGAAAATTTTTGGACCAAAGAGAGATGAACAGACAGGTGAATGGAGAAGACTACATAACAATGAACTACATGGTCTTTATAGGCAAGCCAGATATAATAAGAACAGTTAAGTCTCGTAGACTGCGATGGGCAGGACATGTTGCACGTATGGGGAATGGGAGACTTGCATGGAAGCTTCTTGTAGGAAAGCCAGAGGGAAAACGCCCAGTTGGTAGACCAAGAATGAGGTGGGAGAATAACATTAACTATGATTTGGGGGAGGTGGATTATACAGGGGATGATTGGAAAGCATTAGTTCAGGATAGGGATGTATGGAGAGATTATGTCCGTGCGGCCATGAACCTACGGGTTCGATAGTGCCAGTGAGTAAGTGAGTAAGTAACAGTATCGTCTCGACCTTCAAGTAGAAAGGTCGAGCTCTCTGATCAGATTGAGCAGACCGTCCTGTTTCATCTTGTGAGCAGGCTATTTGTTTTGAGTTCTGCTAATCTTCGAGAAGACCGTCCTGCTTCATTCGAGCAGATTATTATGCTACTTGTAGCTTCAGGTTCTACGTAGACGCTCGACAAGCTGGTCGAACTATATCTACGTTCGTCAGGTTGAGTCCTGTCCTCGCCACGAGCAGGCCGCTCCTGTTCTATTAGAGCAGGTTGCTTCATCATCTTTCAAGATACTATTAAAGTGTGTTACCTCAAGATAAAGTGCAGTTATGTTAGTCTACTTGACTTTGTGAACAATATTCAATAAGCAATAGTGGAGAGATTTATATTAGAAACAGCCGCCAGAATTCAACTTTGGCTGCGCAGTAACCACTACAGGATACCGTATCCAATAGCAATTGAACTGACCGCGAAAATTAAAAAATGTGTTGAAATCCAACACTGTTCTTTGTACATGACCACACCATTTAAGATTTTAATTTTGCAATCCCCAGAAAAGAAACTACTTTGAAGTTTTACAAAGCATTGGCAGTTCCAGCTCTTATCTATGGATGTGAAACCTGGACATTAACAAAGGCAGATAGTAAACAAATAGAGACTGCTGAAATGAAGATGTTGAGAGCAATAGCAGGATACCAAAGGACCGATAAAAAGAAAAACGAAGATATAAGAACAGAGGTTAATATATTTAATCTCTGTGAAAGAATATAATATTATCAAAATGCTTACCTTCAGCACGTATTACGAATCAATGAACAGAGCATTCTAAGAAGAATGTATAATTATAAACCAAAGTGGAGAAGAATGTTGGGAAGACCATTGAAGAGATGGAAGGACCAATTCAACCTATAATAAGATCGGAACAGGCCACTGGGCTTAATCCTTGTTGTTGATGATGATGATGATTTTTCAATCATCTTAACCCATTCGCCTCAAAATACGAGATAGACTCGCCGGCAGTTAAATGATCTTCAACTCAGGAGACGAGATACACTCGCTTAACTCTGCTATTATATATTTTGCAATATTTATACATACCTGGCAGGATAATCTTTTGTTAACATTTATGAATAGTAGAGGAATGTGTTTTGGCCTTTACCCTTATAGTGATCTCAAGTACCGTTATCATTTGTTAGTTTTGAATGTCTGAAAATAGACAATATAATTTACGGTAACTTAACTCCGGTTTCTGTGTAAATGCATAGAGCATTTTAACCTGAAGTGGATGGGTTACCAGCTAATGTGGCAACATTCATTCCTCTCCAAAGGAATTCATCTCTTATTTTATCCTGTCTTTTTAAGGAGTAATTTAAAAACTTTATTTTATTCCTTTTAATTTTATCATCCATCGTAGTTTAACCTCTCATCTTACACGTACTTTCCTATTCCTCACGTCGCCCGGACCTTACAGTAACATCTTCTTCTTCTTGTTCTTCTTCTTCGCTTCACGGGCTAGGCAAATTGCCTGTTCCGCCTCACAGTTGTTCTGTCCATCTTTTCACTGGCCTTCCTACATTCCCTGAACCTCTTGGCTTGTAGTTAAATGCTGCTTTTGGTAATCTTGTTACGTTCATTCTTTCTACATGTATAAACCATGTATCTCTATATTCTTTCATTTTATCATCCAATGGATATAGCTATATTTAACTCTGTTCTTATATCTTCATTCTTTACCCGATCCAATCTTGTGCAGCCTTTTGTTCTTCTAAGGAAGTTCATTTCTGCGCTTTGTACTCTACTTTGCAATTTTTTGGTCATTACCCAAGTTTCGCTCCCATAAAGTAATGCAGGCACTGCCAATGTTTTATAAAACTTCAATCTAGTAGGCCCATCTCTTCTTGTTTTATTCTTTAATGTTTTATGTATAGTTCCGCATATCATTTGAAATTTCGACAGTTTCAAATTTATGTCTCTTTCAGCTTTTGTGTCGATAGTAAAATCACAACCCAAATAATTAAAACATGTTAATTGTTCTAGAGGTTTGTTATACTGACACCATAAAAATATACACATGTAGCCTATATGGAGATTTACAGAATGAAAACTAATACTAAAAATAATCAAATATAAGAGAAGGAAAATAACAGCATAATTAAAACTTTAATAACTCCAAAATCGTTCTAAATTTTATATTTAACATTTTATGTCATATATCTCTATCTTTGAAGAAGATGAGGGTGACAAAGGTGAAATTAGCAGAAGATAGAAGAATCTGGATGAAGATTCAGAAAGCCAAAATATTCAATTCTGAAGTTGTAGGGCCTTAATATGATGATGATGATGATGATGATGATATCTCTATCTATCCACAATGACGTAACAGTCCAATATTGGACCTTACCCCCTAATTAAATCCAAATATAAAAAAAAACATTTAACAGAAATTTTTATTCGGTTGTAAAATTTGCATAGCGCAACATTTAAAAATAAGTAGTAAATTTAAGAACTCACCGCGCAAAGTAGTGTAGTGATGTGTTCGACGCCGCTCCATCACTGCTGCCGTTCACTGACAATTTTGAGAGGTGTGTCTGCGTTGACAGCCAGTGCGCGTCTCACGTCTCATTTCAGTTCGTTTTGGTACTTCCTGTAAGGAAAAGATACGTTTCATGCTAATTTGTGAACTTGAACCAGCTTTTGAAGGTTAAAAAAAAAATAGATCAACATATCCTGTACCCATGCAAGTAAAATAACACATGGTTTGCAAAGTGTCATCTCTTATAATTCAACTACTGGTACGAATAGGCCAATAATTTTATATCCACAGAAACAAATACCTACACATGATTAAAGAAAATTGTCTGAATTTTTTATATAGGGCCTATATGGATATCGGTATCTGGGGCCCATGCCTCCACCCCTTGGGATACCTCGGTCACAGACCAACACTCTCCCCAAGTCCCTATTTCGTTTCCTCCCTATCGTATCTTCGCGCTTCCACGTTCGAGGTTCTCGGCTTAAAACCAACACCTCAGGGAGAAGGTGTTGGAGTCGCAACTTCAGGGAAATTGCTGAGCTACATAGTACGTCAGGTCGCTCATTCCTGACGACCCCACAGTTGGTCCACGGGCTCCTCGAGCCTATCCGGGAGGACTGTTGTGACAGTTCCACCGACCGTTCCCCTGTTCTACCTCCAGGGACATAACTGCAGCCGTTGTGAGACCGGCTAGGGCTTGAATCCACACGCCCCACAGTGTGAGACTTTAGTACATCCAGGTGCTCATCTCCTAGTGACCCCACTGTTTTGTCCACGAGCCCGTAGGCTTAGCCGGGAACCAGCACAGTTGCTCCCCTCTGCACTGGTCCGAGCCGTGCCCTGGTTTGCCCCCAGGGACGTGTCCTGTTGCTGTTGTGGTCCAGCACGGAGCTCGCAAGCTCCAACAGATGAGCAAATAGTACGACAAGGCGCTCAACTCTTGCCGACCCCACTAATGGTTCACGAGTCCCTTGGACTTAGCCGGGAGGACTGTCTAGCAGATCCACGGACCTTTCCCCCAGTGCACCACCTGGGGACGTGTTTTGTTGCTGGAGTGGGTCCAGCCTGAGCATTAGTACGCCAGGTCGCTCAACTCCTGACGGCCTCACAAATTGTCCTTAGGTCACTCGGTCACGGAGTCGGCGCTAATCCCACACCCAAAAGACCGCGCTTCCTCCTTTTCCGATATGTATTTATAATAGATGATGGAAGTTCATTGCCAATATGTAGAAACACAGCCTTCAAACTAACTTTAGAGGAGTCCACGAACAATCGCCACTCGTTTGACTTGTGTTGATGCCCAAGAGTTTGCATAACAGAACAAATGCCACTGCAATACACAATACCATTTTCTTCAAAGAAACAGTCTTTGAAAGCACTATGACGGCTACGATAACTACATATTTTTGAAGTAGATTCCAGCCTTTGAGTCTGGAAGTTAAAACTTCAGCTTGCTGTTTAGACAGGTTTAAATCCCGAACCATTGAGGTCTTGTCGATTGGGAAAGTATGGTTCAGATGAACAGCTACTGCCTTCATATGTCTAATTCTCTTATTTAAGATCCTACATACCTCGATTCCTAATTTGTTATCATCTCGTTTCCAGTATCTATCCTCAAACCATAACTTAAACACAAGATCACAACATAGTCTCTTGCTTAATATACCGCAACATAGGACATCACATCACTCCATGTCATATACCATCTTCACTTCTCGCAACTGGAATTCCCTACCACAAGAAATAAGGGGCTGCCGGACATTGGCATCTTTTAAAAGAAATCTAAATTTATATTTGCTCTAAACTCGACTTCATCATTTCCCAGTTGAAGGTACATATATATATTAATTGGTGTTTCTCGTATAATTTATCATATTAATACTATTGTTATTATTATTATCATCATATTATTATTATCATTATTATATTATTATTATCTTAAGTACTATTATTATTGTTATTATCGTATAAAATGTTGTTTGTACATGACATTTACATTGCTACATTTGTGTATCTTTAACTGTTTATAATTAGTATAGTGTATATCTATATTTGTCAAATATTTATTTGTATTTGTGCTGGTTGAGTGGAAGAGGAGGCCTTATGGCATTAACTCTGCAAGAATAAATAAAACATTATTATTAAAACATTAATATGTAAGATCATTTTTATTTCCATCTGAATCATTTTCAGTTTGAGCTAGGTCAGAATCAGAGGTACGAGTTAAGGACATATCTGCATATACTGGTTCAGGGAACTCTTCATTGTGTAAGACAGACCTCATTGCAGATAGCAAATTCGGATACTTAACTGTAAATTTTGGATTTAGATGTGATTCGTTTAATATTTATTAAACAAAAATAACAATCAGTTAGATGATCCTTCGGTTCCCTCCAAATCATGGGAATTGCAAATGGCATATGATGTGTATCATTTCTCCACCCAATCAACAGTATAACACACGGAACACAGCATATATTTGGGGCCCAGCTCTTATCAAAATCACCCAGTTGACAGCCAAAGTAAATTTCATTACACTTTGTGGTGTGAAATTTGGCCTCTGAGATTTGAAGGTCAACTCACTACAAATATAGTAGAAATTATCTGTGTGATTTATATACACTTTCGTGGCCCCTGATGAAAGAAGAAAACTGCAAAACACAACACAACACACACAATGCACTTCTAAACAGAAAGGAAGGAATATATTTTCACTAGTGATATTCGTGCTAACAAGCTCACAGTCAGCTTTATACTGAGACAGTGCAATCCGGATTAACAGGTCTGAGCATGTTAAAACACGCATGAACCTGCACAGTCTTGTCTTTTGGTGGTTCAGCATGACATTACATATTCTTCTTCTTCTTCTTAAACTTAATTTGTAGGATTTTCATCCTGTTTATTTCCAAAATCACTCCTCGGAGGAAGACGTATTGGATGTGCATTCACTGTCTATCCATCTCTTGGCTGGTCTTCCTCTTGTTCTTCTCCCGTTCATTGGTCTATCTTCTTTAGCTCTTTTTGCAAGCCGGTTTTCTTCCATTCTTTCTATATGACCCTTCCAATATTTTCGTCTATCTATAATAAATTTGGTTATGTCTTGAATATGGCATTTGTCCCTAATTTCTGTGTTGTGTATTTTATCAAACAATATTTTCCTTAAATACAGCTTGAATAAAATCGCTACACATAAGGTAAAGGTTCCTATGACAGGTGAAATAGAATGCTTCTTCTTCTTCTTCTTCTTCTTCTGCTTCATGAAATTAGGCCTTTTGACCTGTTTTCACATCAAGTGGAAATTAATGAATCCTCCCATCTAGTAAATGGGCGTCCAACATTTCTATGTCCTATTGGTTTATACTTTAGTAACAGCTGAGGGATTCTATCTGTAGGCATTCTCTTGACATGTTCATACCAGTTGTTTCTCATGTTGTCAATTCTATTTGTTAAATTGAAAATATTTAAGTCCTTCCTAATATCCTCACTTCTTTTCTTGTCCAAAATTGTCACACCTGCTACTGAACGTAGGAACTTCATTTCTGCAGTATCTATTTTCCTTCTGTCTGAACAGTTAAGAGTCCAATTTTCACTTGCATATGTTAAGACAGGCACTGCCATAATTTTGTAAAATTTTAGTTGTGTGCTCCTCAAAGTTTTATTTTTCAGTGTCCGTCTTATAGTGCCACACATTCTGTAAAATCTATTTAATTTAATATTAATATCTTCCTTCTGGCAGTATGATACGTTGCATCCTAAATCATTAAAATTGTTCACCTGTTGTATTATACTGTTATTAATACTGATTTTACACCTCTTATATCCTTTCCCGTTGAATGTTAGAATGCTAAAATCAATTTTAAAAAGTAGCTGTCTCAAAAAATATGTGCCTGATGGAAACATTCTGACTACATATCTGAATTCAGTATGAAAAATGCACTAGATTCACTAATCAGATTTCTTGTAAAAAAAACTTTGTCAACCAGTGGTTTGTCCTCGTCTATCGACTCGAACATAAGTTTTCAATTCGTACATAAATAATATCTTCCGTCTCTGTACCGTAAAATATTATTTTTGTTTTAGGTATCACTGCAGAGGAACGACTCACACGTCTGCGGTGCGACTATTTTAACACCGATTTGGATGTTAACAGCTGCGCACTGCTTCATGTCCAAAGATGGAGCTCAATTCAACGGAACGTAAATATAAACTTACATAAAATCCGCTCTCAGGCCTAACTAACTAACTCACTGGCACAACCGAACCCGTTGTTTCATGTCCGCGCGTACATAAATTCTCCACACATCCCTATCCTGAGCTAATGTTTTCCAATCATTCCCTGTATAATCTACTTGCCTCAAATTATAGTTAATGTTGCCTCCCACCTCATTCTTGGTCTACCAACTAGGCGTTTTCCCTCTGGTTTACCTACAAGAAGCTTCCATGAACGTCTTTCATTCCCTAATCGTGCCACATGACCTGCCCATCGCAGTCTACGAGACTTAAATGTTCTTATTATATCTGACGTATAAAGACCATGTAGTTCAATGTTGTGTAGTCTTCTCCATTCACCTGTCTGTTCATCTCTCTTTGGTCCAAAAGTCTTCCTAAGTACTTTATTCTCAAATCTTGTAATCTCCTTTCCTCCCTTAAAGTAAGTCATGTTTCGCATCCATATAACTGTAGAATAATATATTTTCAGTTTAACGTTTTTTTCAAAGGAGTTGGGACGACAAGAATCCCTGCAATGCATAATAGCACGCATTTCCAGAATTGAGCCTATGTTTAATTTCCTTGTGCATCTCATTCCTATTTGTGATTATTTTTCCTAGGTATTTGAATTCAGCCACTTCCTCAAAATTTCTCTCATTTATCATTAGCTGTACATTTTCATTATATAATGTATTTCTATGTGTGACCATATATTTAGTTTTACTGATATTTACTTCCAGTCCCAATTTCTTAGTGTTACTCAATAGTGTGCGTGTTGTCCTTTGGTATCTCCTCGCTATCGCCCAATAGTACTACATCATCAGCATAAACTAACAGCTTATTAATACCATTGAGTTGAAGGCCTTCATCATCCTCTAAAGATTTGATGGTGAATAGTTGTATGCTGCTTTTGGTATTCTATTCTCAGTCATCCTTACCAAGTGTTCTTTCCAGTTTGTTCTGTATTTCAATATCGTTGTGTTTAATTCCTCTACTTTTAGTAGTGGTCTTATTTCTGTGTTGTGTTTTTTATCTGTTCTGTGATATCCTGCTATTGGTCTGAGGAATTTCATTTCAGCAGCTTGTATTCTGGCAGATTGTTGTGTTGTCACTGTCCATGTTTCAGAACCATAAGTAATAATAGGCACTGCCATTGTCTAGTGTAATTTCTTTATAGAGTCTTTCCTGTCTTTATTTTTCAAAGTACTTTTGTGTTCCTGTTATATAATTAAACACGAACATTTTTATATTTTAAATTTGGGAATTTTTAACATTATGAGGTTCAATTCATAAGAATTAAATTAATCGCGATTATTTCTTACCTCATACTTTTATATTTCTTTAAATACAGCACTGCAGTATCGGCAACTTCTTGTCACCATCGTCAGCTGTTATCACAATTTTCAATTTTTTACTTTTGTTGATAATTATCCAAACTGCCATCTGATGTTCTTTTAAAGAATTATTTCCTAAACTGCCATTTGGTGTTCATTTTAATAAATTATTTTCTAAACCGCCATCTGTTGTATTTTTGAAGAACTTTTTAATCAAGCTTGGTTCATATGGAATTTCGAAGTTCATGGTTCTAGTATGTTTTTTTTTTAATATATATTTTTTCCCAAACTGTTAAATCCAAAGGTTTGGATAGATGTTTCAAAAGTTTTGCTTCTTTTTCAATCCTATGATGCTCTAATAAATTATGTGCTACTATAGGCCTAGCTGATTTTTCAATTTCTCCATTCTTTATGTTTCTGAAGTGTTTTTTTTTAGTCCCGCGCCGTAGCCGAGCGATTAAGGTAGGAAACCTTGGCGCAGAGCTACGGGACTTGCGCTGGTTCGAGTCTCCATGGGGGAAGAAATTTTCTCATGGTATTTTGGCCATTATGGGACCGGTGCCCACCCAGCATCGTGAGGCAATTGGGTAGCTACAATAAGTAGCGGCTCCAGGTTGAGGAACCAGCTATAACGGCTGGGGGACTCGACATGCTAACCACATGTCACCCCTACACTGGCTGTTGATCATCTACCTCTGTGATTGACACATGTGGATGTGAAGGGCCAGCAGCCGGCTGGTAAAAGGGCAACCGCTGAAAAGTGGAAAGACCCTCAATCGGAAAGTGTTATTTTTTACGATTTTTCCAAATTCCTTTTTGTTTTTCCTATATATATATATATATATATATATATATATATATATATATATATCCTGTTGCAATCTTTGCAATCAACCATTAGATTTAACTGTTTGGTAAAAAATATATATTCGAAAAAACCATACTAGAACCATGAACTTCGAAATTCCAGATGAACCTAGCTTGATTACAAAGTTCTTCAAAAATACAACGATGGCGGTTTAGAAAATGATTCATTAAAATGAACACCAAATGGCAGTTTAGGAAATAATTCTTTAAAAGTACATCAGATGGCAGTTTGGATAATTATCAAACAAAAGTAAAAATTGAAAATCGTGACAACAGCTGACGATGGTGACAAGAAGTTGCCTATACTGCAGTGCTGTATTTAAAGAAATATAGAAGTATGAGGTAAGAAATGATCACGATTAATTTAATTCTTACTAACATTTTTATGCTGATAAAAATAATGTATAATTTACAATTTTACTTGTTATTTGAACAATAGGAAAAATTACACAATACTGGCTGGAACCATTGATCTTCGGGAAGCAGGGATAAGGAGGCCAGTTGCTGAAATAGTACTACATGCATTCAACGCAAAACTAGCAATTAACGACATAGCATTGGTCAGGGTAAGAACCTTCATAGCCTCCACTTTGATTACACAAGAATAATTTATATAGGTTCACATTTGACTTGCACAATCTCTCAACGTGATAACAGTATTAATTGATACCTTATTCGTAGCATTATAGATCCAAAATGCAATAATAATAAATTCATGATAAACTTACAGGTCCTGTATAATATTCCGATATAACTGAAGTTGAAACAATGTTAATTACACGCTTTATATTAGCTTGACCTGTATCTATCTATGTGACAATCTTTTAACGCGATTTTCACCTACTTAAAATCATTGGATCGACTTGAAACTTTGCATACTTGTAAAAGACCCGTGACAATACAATAATTTCATATCTATTTTCTAAAATCCTGGCCAGAATCATCATAAAATCAAAAAAAAGTGTCTTTGTATCAATGTAACGGAATTTTTGAACACGATTTTCACCCACTTAGAAACATTGGATCGACGTGAAACTTTGCGTACTTGTAAAGGACCCGTGACAATACAATAATGTCATATTATGTTTCTAAAATCCCGGTCAGAATCATCAGAAAATCAAAAAATGTGTTTGTGCAATTATGTAACGGAATCTTTTAACACGATTTTCACCCACTTAAAATCATTGGATCGACTTTAAACTTTGTATACTTGTAAAAGACGCGTGGCAATTCAATATTTTCATATTTGTTTCTAAAATCCTGGCCAGAATCATCAGAAAATCAAAAAAATGAAAACTGGTATAATAGGTTGCGGACTTTTCGACTTTTTTTGTCAATCGTTGTAAGAGCTGAGTTGGTAGAGCGGTGAACTCTAGTGGTGTATAATTTCCGTAATCTATAGGTCGCTGGTTCAAATCCGGCTGGGAGTTTTTTTTTTTAGAAGAGTATTTTTTTTACCTCATACTAGATAGATCGAATTTAAATATATTTACATTTTTATCTTATTCTGTAAAATAATAAAACTAATAAATAAAAAAATAAATAATAGTTTTAAAAAACTAAAACAACACGCTTTATTAGAAAACCGAAGTAAAAAATGAAAAATAATTTTAATTTCCAACACGCTTGGGATAAATAATTTTACCACCAAAAGCGTGGGGTACTTTATATGATTTTTACATTTTCTTCTTAGAGACTTTACTTTTACCAATATCTGTTTATTATCAAATATATTAATGGATATAGAGCACCCACGCTTTTGATGGTAAAATTATTTATCCCAAGCGTGTTGGAAATTGAAATTATTTTTCATTTTCTTACTTCAGTTTTCTAATAAAGCGTGTTATTTTAGTTTTTTAAAACTATTATTTATTTTAGACTTATTTAATTTGCTGCAACCATTAACTATTTCCAAATTATAAAGTTCACATATATTCATAAATTATTTCCAAATTATCGATAAATTCACGACTCAAGAAGTCAGGGGTGAATTTATATAGACTATTTAACTCATGCCCCAAATGGGAGTCAACGACCAATCACGTTTCAATAATTTCTGTTTTACAACCAATCAGAGTCGTGTTTCACGAAATATTTATCAGTATTATATTTGACCATATTAAAGAAAGCACCTCCTTTTTAATATTCTGAACAGGTTTGACCATTATTTTTGCAGTGATTGACTCCTTCAAGAAATACGGCTACCAGATTGTATATATAGTGCACAGATGTCAACACATAGCGCTTGCAGGAATTAATATAAAAAAAATTGTAGCAATTTATTATACCACCAAAAAAAGAAACCACTGTTTGCACTTTCTTAAATGTATTTTTTTCACAGGTAATAACACTCCAGAAAAATATAATTGTCATATTTACATCATACGACATCAGAAATGAATTAATATACAGTTTGACGTGTTTCATTTTTTCTCCACTAGAGAGCATTCTTACAATATTGCGTTCCTTTGGCAATAAATAGTATGATCTGGTTGCAGTGATAAACAAAAGAAGCAGTTGAAGCGTAACTATCGTTTCTCATTTCTTTTCAAACATAGCCGTTTACATTAAATATATAAATATTTTAAAATAACTATAGTTACGTAAATAATGATTTGTGAGTTAACAGCTTAATTTTATTCGTTAAATAGTCCTAACAAATGCCACTCTTGATTTCCAAATCCTCTAGATAAATTGGAAATCACTCGTGGCACTACTTATGAGAATTTGGAAATGAAGAGTAGCATTTGTTAGGACTATTTAACAAATAAAATTAAGCTTTTTACTCACATATTATTTAAATGCCCATCGATAGTAATTCTGCCCGACGACAGATCTTTCACTGCAATCATAGCTTTTTCATGCTATGTTTTGCAGCTTTACTAGGGAATTGTAGGTGTGGTAGCTTCCCGTTGCTTTCCACACCGGTGAAGGATGATAATGATAAGGATAATGATGATGGCCGGATGATTTTCGGGGCACGTTGGGCCCTAAGCTTCCTGACATTTGTCTTACAGTTGAGGAAAAACCCCGAAAAAACTTACCAAGGAGCCTGTCTCGACCGGGAATCGAACCCGGGCCCGCTGCGTGACTTTAATTATGCCAACTATCACCAAAGGGTAAGTGCTTTAAAATTCTACAAGTATCAATATATTCTTCACTAATCAATAGATATATAGGCCTATATATATCCCCGTCCAGGCATTTATTTTTCTTATCATTCCATATTAAGCTTGCATTGCTCAATGTTAAACTTTTAATTATAACATCGATAAAGCGTCACTGCTATAAAGTAAAAATATTCTCTTTAATTTGTTTACTTGTTATAGTCAGCTACTAGATGGCAGTGAAGACCGAGTTCTCGCGACATCTAGTAATAATGGAGAATATAATACATATATAAGAAAAATAAGTGTTTGAATTGGATTCGCCTGGTAGTGTAATGGATATCACGCTGAGGTACAGACTCAGAGATCCGGGTTCGAATCCCGTCCAGGCATTTATTTTTCTTATCATACCATATATATATATATATATATACCGTAGATATGTATTTGTATATTTGTGCTGGTTGAGTGCCAAAGAAAGCCCTATGGCCTTAATTCTGCCAAAATAAATAAACATTATTATTAATATTATAGCTAATATATGATTATTTTCAGCTAGAGAAGCCTCTTCCATTCAACGGGCACATAAGTGCAGTGGAACTCCCCATAAATGACACAGTAGTAGAAGAGGGCACAACAGTTACCGTAATAGGATGGGGGAAGACAGAGGTAATTATACTTTTGTATACTTCTGCACTTATGAAGAAGGGTCAACCATTGCATGCTGAAGGGGGGTGATGGGTGAAAAATTGACCATTTGAGATCGAAATTGGCATTTTTTTGTTTTTTTGTACTACAAAATAGCCTGTACTCTAATGTATATGTTGGCAAAGTTTCAGAGGCCTATGACGCTTCTAAGTGCCTTAAATTAAATCAGAATTAAAAGGCTGCGCCAGTTAAATTCCACCTGCATGCAAATCTTTAAACTTGTTTTTCCCACTTTTATTTTCACTGCATTTTTGTGCATTCAAAATTGAATGGAATTCAGGAATTTTGTCCTAGAAGGTTTAAATTTATACAGCATGTCCTAAAGTCAATGGGTAATAAAGTAGTGTATGTGTTTCATGATTGAAGCAGTATTTTAAGAAATAAAAAATAAAATGTATGCAATTATTAATTTTCTTTTGTAATTCCACGCATGAGGTACAACATTATTTTTTTCTGCCTTTGTATTCACATTAGAAGAATTATAATGCATGGTGTTTTTCTAAATATTTTAGGGGTCTTGTAAAAAATCAAACATTTTACTAAAAAATTGTGGAACCCATTTAATTATAATATATGCAATTTTAAAAAAATATAATATTTAATAACTCATAAAATAAATGTCTCACAAGAATTAAACATGAACACATCATTATGTATCATGTAGTGAATGCTTGTGCAAAAAATAAAGTACCTAGCTCAACACATGTAGAAAATATAAATTTCACCCGTCATCCCCCTTAATATTATGTACTTTGAAATTTCTTCCAGAGAATCATTGTGATGTATCAAGACCGTGTCCAAAAAAATCTGCCGTTTTTAACTGCAAGACACAGAAATCGAAACCAGAACCCAGCAGTTGTTACTCACTATAAGGATCATATGGTCTCCCTGCATAAAATAGAGCGGAGTGGAGTGAGGTGTGAGAGTTATACAATTTTCCAATTTAGCAGATGTATTACTTACATATAGATTTAATGAGAGGTTTGGCTGTGGATTTGAATACCTTGCAGTTAAAAATAACAGGTGTTTTTTGGATATCGCCTTGGTACATCATAACGCTTCTCTGGAATAAATTTCAAGGTAGTGTTTGGCATTGAAAAGCTAACGGTCGCATTGTTAATATTTATTTGCTTATGTGAGATATCAGAGTTTAACTGACAATTTACTATGAATCATTGTCCTTTTAGTTTGGCCTTAGCTTCCCTCATAACAACCAGTCAGTGGCCTGGTTTCTCCAATATGTTATACCAATCTTCCGTAGGTGCGACTGTACATCGTCTATCCATTGTAACCTAGGCCTCCCAACTTGTCTCCTTCCATCCAGCTTAGCGCTTGATATCATCCTGGGCAAACGTGTCTCGTTCATTCTTCAATATGGCCCAACCATTATATATGTCTAACTTCAATATCTATGACTATATATTTAGTATGGATACTGTAAATAAAACCTCTGTCGATATCTGTGTTCCTCAAACACCTTTTATAATATCATGATTTTGATCTCAGAAAATATCTTCATTTTGATTTTCAAATTAAAATTTACAAGGATCTCTATTTAGAAAAAGAAAATTATTAATCGTTTTCAGAATCGCCTATGGTGAGACTTTAACTCATTCGCCTCAAAACACGAGGTAGACTCCCCGGCAGTTAAATGACCATCACTCGCTTAAGTTTGCTGTTATATATCTTGCAATATTATGTACACCCCTTGTAAGGGCAATCCTTTGTTAACATTTATTCATAACAGATGCATGTGTTTTTGATTTCAAACTTATTGCAATCTCAAGTACCGTTCTCTTTTGTTTGTTTTGAATGTCTGAAAAGAGACAATATAATTTTGCCGTAAATTAAATGCGGTTTTTGAGAAAGTGTATTCAGCATTTAAACCTGGAACGAATGGGTTATGTGGTTGCGGGGAGAGAGGAGGATACGGTAGGGTAGGGTAGGGTAGGGTAGGGTAGGGTAGGGTAGGGTAGGGTAGGACGAACAGCCTCAATTTTATAAACAGACTAATATGCACGTGTTGCATGCTAATAACGCTGAGCAACAAAAAAGAATTTTCTTGTCTCAGAAAGAAAAATATGTGATTCTGATCGTATTTTTTCTCCTGAATTTAATTATGATATCGGTTTTTTCTCCATCACGCAAGGTTTCCGAGAGATAGGAATTTATAATTTCAACACCTTAATATCTTCAATATTCAAACATCCGGACTCACCTAGAAAGTACGAAATGACAATTTTCTGCTATATTTCACCTTAATATCTTCAATATTCAAACATCCGGACTCACCTAGAAAGTACGAAATGACAATTTTCTGCTATATTTCGCCTGTGGAGCATCCCTCCTGATGATTCAACAATAATCGGCCAGTATATTAGGATTCCATTTGCCTTGATATCTCTTTTCCATAGCTGAAATCTCCTGAGTTAGCTCATTTGGTTTTATTTTACAATGGACAAATGGACGAAAAAACGTTTATTAAAAAAATATGTTTAAAACCGTCAATTGAAATTGAAATAAAAAAACAGTGGTGATGGAGAAATTCCGAATACATATTTGAAAACACGATAAAAACTTCATCAAGTACAACTATTGGTACTCATGAGACAAAAATCATGTTGACCTGTGTAATATTTACAAATTGAACTATCACTTACTGATATTTGCTAAAATATATTCGGTCCCGAAATTTATTTTTTCTTTATTCTTAGAAATAGTTTAATTCTATTGAGTGTAAATTATTCCACCAGTTATATTATATGGATGCGCAACGTGAACTCGTACTTTAAGGGAGGAAAGGAGATTACAAGTATTTGAGAATAAAGTTCTTAGAAACATTTTTGCACCAAAGAGAGACAGGTGAATGGAGAAGACTACATAACAGTGAACTACATGGTCTTTATAGGAAGCCAGGTATAATAATAAGAGTTAAGTCTCGTAGACTGCGACGGGCAGGACATGTGGCACGAATGGTGAATGAAAGAGGAGTTCATGGAAGCTTCTTGTAGAAAAACCAGAAGGAAAACGCCCAAGAATGAGGTGGGAGAATAACATTAACTATGATTTGAGGGAAGTAGATTATACAGGGAATGATTGGAAAGCATTAGCTCAGGATAGGGATGTATGGAGAGCTTATGCCCGCGCGACCATGACCTACGGGTTCGATAGTGCCAGTGAGTAAGTAAGTAATGATAATAATAATGAAGATAATAATAATGATGATAATGATTGTGATAATTATATTGTGACGATGATGATAATTATGATGACGGTAATTATGATGATGATAATGATGATAATGATAAATGACCATAGATTGCCAGTTACGAGTTTGCAGTGGGTTCCAAATAGGAGGTCGGAGGTAAAATAGTACCCTACTCGGTTCTCCGGGCGGGGATTACTCAAGAGAATCCATTCCAAAGGCTCAAACACAGGGACATGTTCCTAGTAACATGGAATCTTAGGACTTTACGCTAAGAAACACCCTGTATAATGAAATATACTTTTATTTTCAGAAAGGTAGCAGTTCGGCAATACTTCGTACAGTAGACATTGAACTGTACACGATTAAGACATGCAATGGCTTACTTCGAACTCCACCAAATAAAAACGATATTTGTGCTGGTATCACTACAGGAGGGAAAGGCGCTTGTGTGGTAAGTGCAATTATATTTAATAATAATAATAACAATAATAATAACGATAATAACAATAATAATAACAATAATAACAATAATAATAACGATAATAACAATAACAACAACGATAACAATAACGATAACAACAACGACGACGACAAAAACGACAACAAAAAAAACGACAACAACAAAAAACAACAACGACAACAACAAAAACAACAACGACAACAACAAAAACAACAACAAAAACAACAACGACAACAACAAAAAACAACAACGACAACAACAAAAACAACGACGACAAGAAAAACAACAACGACAACAAAAACAACAACGACGACAACAAAAACAACAACGACGACAGCAAAAACAACAACGACAACAACAAAAACAACAACGACAACAACAAAAACAACAACGACAACAACAAAAAACAACAACGACAACAACAAAAACAACAAAACAAGACGACAAGAAAAACAACAACGACAACAACAAAAAACAACAACGACAACAACAAAAAAACAACAACGACAACAACAAAAACAACGACGACGACAGCAAAAACAAAACAACGAACAACAACAAAAACAACAACGACAAAACAACAAAAAACAACAACGACAACAACAAAAACAACAACGACAACAACAAAAAACAACAACGACAACAACAAAAACAACGACGACAACAACACAAAACAACAACGGACAACAACAAAAACAACAACGACAACAACAAAAACAACAACGACAACAACAAAAAACAACAACGACAAACAACAAAAACAACGACGACAAGAAAAACAACAACGGACAACAAAAACAACAACGACGACAACAAAAACAACAACGACGACAGCAAAAAACAACAACGACAACAACAAAAAACAACAACGACAACAACAAAAAAACAACAACGACAACAACAAAAACAACAACGACAACAACAAAAAACAACAACGACGACAGCAAAAACAACAACGACAACAACAAAAACAACAACGACAACAACAAAAAACAACAACGACAACAACAAAAAACAACAACGACAACAACAAAAACAACGACGACAACAACAAAAACAACAACGACAACAACAAAAACAACAACGACAACAACAAAAACAACAACGACAACAACAAAAACAACAACGACAACAACAAAAAACAACAACGACAACAACAAAAACAACAACGACAACAACAAAAACAACAACAAAAACAACAACAACAACAACAACAAAAACAACAACGACAACAACAAAAACAACGACGACAAGAAAAACAACAACGACAACAAAAACAACAACGACGACAACAAAAACAACAACGACGACAGCAAAAACAACAACGACAACAACAAAAACAACAACGACAACAACAAAAACAACAACGACAACAACAAAAAACAACAACGACAACAACAAAAACAACGACGACAAGAAAAACAACAACGACAACAACAAAAACAACAACGACAACAACAAAAAACAACAACGACAACAACAAAAACAACGACGACAAGAACAAACAACAACGACAACAAAAAAACAACAACGACGACAACAAAAACAACAACGACGACAGCAAAAACAACAACGACAACAACAAAAACAACAACGACAACAACAAAAACAACAACGACAACAACAAAAAACAACAACGACAACAACAAAAACAACAACGACAACAACAAAAACAACAACGACGACAGCAAAAACAACAACGACAACAACAAAAACAACAACGACAACAACAAAAAACAACAACGACAACAACAAAAACAACGACGACAAGAAAAACAACAACGACAACAAACAAAAAACAACACAAACAGACAACAACAAAAACAACAACGACAACAACAAAAAACAACAACGACAACAACAAAAACAACAACGACAACAACAAAAAACAACAACGACGACAGCAAAAACAACAACGACAACAACAAAAAACAACAACGACAACAACAAAAAACAACAACGACAACAACAAAAAACAACAACGACAACAACAAAAACAACGACGACAACAAAAACAACACGACAACAACAAAAAACAACAACGACAAACAACAAAAAACAACAACGACAACAACAAAAACAACAACGACAACAACAAAAACAACAACGACGACAGCAAAAACAACAACGACAACAACAAAAACAACAACGACAACAACAAAAACAACAACGACAACAACAAAAAACAACAACGACAACAACAAAAACAACGACGACAAGAAAAACAACAACGACAACAACAAAAACAACAACGACAACAACAAAAAACAACAACGACAACAACAAAAACAACGACGACAAGAAAAACAACAACGACAACAAAAACAACAACGACGACAACAAAAACAACAACGACGACAGCAAAAACAACAACGACAACAACAAAAACAACAACGACAACAACAAAAACAACAACGACAACAACAAAAAACAACAACGACAACAACAAAAACAACGACGACAAGAAAAAACAACAACGACAACAAAAACAACAACGACGACAACAAAAACAACAACGACGACAGCAAAAACAACAACGACAACAACAAAAACAACAACGACAACAACAAAAACAACAACGACAACAACAAAAACAACAACGACGACAACAAAAACAACAACGACGACAACAAAAACAACAACGACGACAACAAAAACAACAACGACGACAACAAAACAACAACAACGACAACAACAAAAACAACAACGACGACAACAAAAACAACAACGACGACAACAAAAACAACAACGACGACAGCAAAAACAACAACGACAACAACAAAAAACAACAACGACAACAACAAAAACAACAACGACAAACAACAAAAAACAACAACGACAACAACAAAACAACGACGACAAGAAAAACAACAACGACAACAACAAAAACAACAACGACAACAACAAAAAACAACAACGACAAACAAAAACAACGACGACAAGAAAAACAACAACGACAACAAAAACAACAACGACGACAACAAAAACAACAACGACGACAAGCAAAAACAACACGACAACAACAAAAAACAACAACGACAACAACAAAAACAACAACGACAACAACAAAAACAACAACGACACAACACAAAAACAACGACGACAAAGAAAACAACAACGACAACAAAACAACAACGACGACAACAAAAACAACAACGACGACACAAAAACAACGACAACAACAAAAACAACAACGACAACAACAAAAACAACAACGACAACAACAAAAAACAACAACGACAACAACAAAAACAACGACGACAACAACAAAAACAACAACGACGACAACAAAAACAACAACGACGACAACAAAAACAACAACGACGACAACAAAAAACAACAACAGAAAACAACAACAAAACAACAACGACAACAACAAAAACAACAATGACAACAACAAAAAACAACGACGACAAGAAAAAACAACAACGACGACAACAAAAACAACAACCGACGACAACAAAAACAACAACGACGACAGCAAAAAAAACAACGACGACAGCAAAACAACAACAACAGACAACAACAAAGACAACAACAAAACAACAACAACAACAAAAACAACAACGACAACAACAAAAACAACGACGACAAGAAAAACAACAACGACGACAACAAAAACAACAACGACGACAACAAAAACAACAACGACGACAGCAAAAACAACAAAGACAACAACAAAAACAACAACGACAACAACAAAAAACAACAATGACAACAACAAAAACAACGACGACAAGAAAAACAACAACGACGACAACAAAAACAACAACGACGACAGCAAAAACAACAAAGACAACAACAAAAACAACAACGACAACAACAAAAAACAACAACAAAAACAACAACGACAACAACAAAAAACAACAACGACAAAAACAAAAACAACAACGACAACAACAAAAACAACAACGACGACAACAAAAAACAACAACGACGACAGCAAAAACAACAAAGACAACAACAAAAACAACAACGACAACAACAAAAAACAACAACAAAAACAACAACGACAACAACAAAAAACAACAACGACAACAACAAAAACAACAACTACAACAACAAAGACAACAACAAAAACAACAACGACAACAACAAAAAACAACAACGACAACAACAAAAACAACGACGACAAGAAAAACAACAACGACGACAACAAAAACAACGACGACAAGAAAAACAACGACGACAACAAAAACAACAACGACGACAACAAAAACAACAACGACGACAGCAAAAACAACGACGACAACAAAAACAACAACGACGACAACAAAAACAACGACGACAACAAAAACAACGACAACAACGACGAAAATAATAATAATAATAACGATAATAATAACGATAATAATAATAACAATAATAATAATAACAATAATAACAAAAATAATAATAATAATAACAATAATAATAATAATAATACAGATAATGGAATTCTACGAAAACAGAAGTACAGCTCCAGTGGATACTATGAAGTGGATTGATGAAGTCAAAAAGGACTAAAAATTGGCAGGAATTACTAAAGAAGATATCCCAAATAGATATATATTTAAAATTAAGGTGAATAAGTGGCAAGTTGGCCAAGAGGACAAACCGAAGATAAAAACTGGAACAACTTGGACAGATGAGAGAAAACAAGATCATAGCAAAAGAATGAAAGAAATTTGGGCTCAAAGGAAACGCCTCTAAGTACTTTGCGTAGTCCTACCTGGGCTCATCTGCAATTTAAAAAAATAATAATAATCTATCTATCTTCGGATTTTTACAGCTTCTACCGTCTTCCCGTGCCAAACCTCCAAAGCCTAAGATCTTGGGCATCTTCATTACTTAGCTCTCTTGCTTGGATTACTGTCTTCATGTTTTCATTCCATGTTTAACTTTGGTCTCCCTCTTTTCTTCTCTCTGGTCGGATGTCATTGATATAGTTGCTTCGGTCATCGCTCATCTTCCATTCTTAAAACATATCCTAACCACTTTAATTCTTTCTCCTCAATTCTTTCAATTATGCTTTCTTCCGCTTCTATTATGTTTCTAATTTCCTTATTTGTGACATGTTCTAATTTTGACTCTCTGGCACTTCTGTGTAAATAGGCCTAATCCATTTCTAGAGCTATTAGTCTAATAATAATAATAATAATAATAATAATAATAATAATAATAATAATCCTATATAAAAACAGATGTTTTAACATCAGATTTAAAGAACGTTTTCGAGACTTTATTCATGCAGAAGGAAAATCAAGCTATGCAAAACACGTTATCTATGAAGGACATCGCATGTTAAATATTGAAAACACCCTAACAGTAATGCACAGAGAAAATAATCGAGCGAAGATAAACGTACTCGAAGAGATGGAAATCATGAAAGCAGCTCACAACAACGACAATCTGATAAACGAAAAAGAACCCAATACATGTAACCCCCTCTACCAGATCTTCAGTGAAACACCAGTTTTGAATCCTGCCGATGATGGGACAAGTCCCGAAAGCGCTACAGTTAAATAAGTAATTAAGTTGAGGAGACGGACCTTTCAGGTGAATATTCCATAATTTTATATTTTAAATTTAAATTCCAAGGTAGGTTTTGGCATGTAATGGTTGACAGTTCCCTTGTGAGTAAAAAAAAATTGGCCCTCAAGGTTTTTCGTCGAAACCCCTCATTTATACTCGTATTGTAAAAATGTAACGTAGTTTTATATTTATGCTGGTTTGAGTGGAAGTGAAAGTCTTATGGCCTTAACTCTTCCAAAGTATATGATTATTGATATTATTGTTGTAATTGTTGTTGTTAGTATTGTTGTTATTATGTCCACCGCTGTGGTCTCGAGGTAGCGTGCTGCCTTGTCACGCAGCGGGCCCGGGTTCGATCTACGGTCGGGGCAGTTTTTCAGGTTAAAGTTTTTATCGGGGTTTTTCCTCACCTGTAACACAAATGTCAGGAAAACTTTAAGGCCCAAACGGTCCCCTAAATCATATGGCCATCATCATCATCACCAGCATCCTCCTTCACCGATGTGGAAAGCAACGGGTAGCTACCACACCTACAATTCCCTAGTAAAGCTGCAAGCATAGCATGAACATGCTATGATTGCAGTGAAGGATCTGCCTTCGGGCAGAAATACTATGAATGGATTTATTGTTATTAATATTATTATTATTATATTATTATTATTATTATTATTATTATTATTATTATTATTATTATGCGATTAGCAGTAGAAATGGATTTTTGGAGGCGATCTACAAGAATTTCAAGAGAAGGGATAAGGTCAGAAACAGCACAATAAGGGAAATTATGCAAGTTCAAAAAAAATGGGAAAAATTGAAGAAAAACGTTTGAAATGTAATGGACACCTCATAAGAATGGAATAGGAGAGGAATACCAAAGCAGCTCCCCTTAATGTCAAGCCTCAGGGGCGCCGTGGAAAACAGGCAGGCCTAGAGCACGCTGGATGGCTGGATGGATGGAGGGATGGATGGCATGACTGTCCCGGACCGGATGGATGGATGGGCAGAGTAAAGAGAAGTATGGAAGCTACAGATTTGAGGGAAGAAGATGCTTTAGACAGGAGTCTCTGGCGACAAATCACTTTGGGTTCAAGGAGAAAAGGAGGAACACTGTATTGTGGAATATTCCTAATATAAATTGAATTTATTATTATTATTATTATTATTATTATTATAATTATTATTATTATTATTATAATTATTATTATTATTATTATTATTATTATTATTATTATTATTATTATTATTATTATTATTATTATTATTAAAATAAAATTACTCGCCACTGAAATGGACTACTGGAACCGTGCTTGAAGAATATCCAGGAAGGATAAAATCAGAAATTCATATATAAAAGAAAAAATGCAGGTACAATATTCAATATTAGATTTTATAAAGAAGAAACAATTAAATTGGTACGGACACATTAGAAGGATGGAAGAAGGAAGACTACCTAAGATAATCATGGATTGGGAACCACAGGGAAGAAAATGAAGGGTACACCAAATATTAAGTGGATTCAGGGAATCAATGAAACTAAGAGGGAATGGGAAATAGAAGAAGATATATGGATGAACAGACAAGAATGGAAAAATGTGTTGAAACAAATGTGTAGTTAACTGTGAACATGGGTACCGGAAAAATGTATATTCATTGTAAAAGCCGGAATAATAAAAAAAATAAATTGAATTATTATTATTATTATTATTATTATTATTATTATTATTATTATTATTATTATTATTATTATTATTATTTTAAAAGTGTATATTTGATTCTAGGGAGATTCTGGGGGTCCTCTACTGATGAATGGCGTTCAAGAAGGGATAGTATCTTGGGGAAGCAAGAAGTGTGCGTCTCTACCGTATCCCTTAGGGGTGTACACCAATGTGGCTCTCTACGTTGATTGGATTAAAGAGCATACTGAAGAAAGAAGACGCAAATCTCACGTTGTAATGACAGAATATGACATTCCGAACATAGATGCCAGACTATATAAATACTGGCTGATAAAATGAAATTAACTTATTTATTTTATAAAGTTATTTAATAATGTTTCTGTATACAGTATATTTCCTTCCTACAAACTTGATATCCTCATTTTTTCATCGTCATTACAATCACCATCTTACTCATCATCATCATCATCCGGTATCATGGCAGCTGCCGCCGTCTTCCGGAAACCAAACGCTATTCCTCTCTGTCCATCCACTGATCTTCCTCCATTCCTCTGATATTCATAGCTGCTTGTACCCCTTCTATCCAAGTTTTCTTCGGTCTTCCTCTCTTCCTTCTTTCTATTGGGATCCATTCCATAACAATTTTAGGCAATCTTTGCTCTGGCATTCTTTTGACATGGCCATACCAGTGCAATCTTTCTTTGCTATAATGTATTTTCTTCATCATCATCATCATAGACCATTCACGAATTTAGGCCATTTGTTGACCTGTTTCGGCCTCAAGAGAAACACCATCCAAAAGTCTTTTGAGTGGACGTCCTGGTCTTCTTCTTCCTGCAGGTTGATATCTTAACATTTGTTTGGGTATTCTGTGATCTTCCATTCGATGGACATGTATCCATCTTGATTTATAATCAGAAATTTTGTTTTCTAAAGATTCCATGTGTAATTCTTCTAAGATGTCTTCATTTTTTTGTGATCTAGTAGTGTGTATCCTGCAGTCCTCCGAAGGTATCTCATTTCAGTAGATCTAAGTCTCTGTATATCCTTCTGTTTCAACGTCCATACTTCGCTACCATACACAAGAGTTGGAAGAGCCAGTGTTTTATACACTTTTAAACTTGAATACTTTTGGACTAACTGTGGCTTGAAGATAGAATTTATTAACCCTAAAATTCTTAAAAATTTAGATATTTTTGCATTTACGTCATTTTCTTCCTCATCCTAAATTATTCACCTGCTCCAAAATTTGATTGTCCAGTACAATTTTACTTCTGACAGGATCTACACTTTTTTAATTTTGTTTTTTCCTGTAGATATCTTCAAACCATATTCTTGTGTAATTTTGTTAAATTCATACATACCTTTCTGTAGATTATATTCGGAATTTTCTATTATTATTTGGTCATCTGCAAACAGTATGGTGTTTAATTTTCTATTTTCTGATATTCTAGTTCCAAATTTATATGTTTTGTTCCAGCAACATATTACTTCATTGATATAAATTGCAAAGAGTGTTGGGGATAGGGGGCAGCCTTGTCTCACACCACGATTTATAATTCCTTCTTCAGAAAAAAACAAATTAAATGTATAAATCCTGATTATTTTTTCTCAAGTTATGTGTGTGTGTATCACGGTTGATATATTATACATCATATTTTTATTATTATTTTAAAAGTTCATAGTATATCTGGCTTAACTTTGCAAGGAATATGTAGAAAGAGACAGCTGTGGTCACCTCTCTCACTCGCACCAGTGTTGTAGGTGTTTCTTCACCAGATGTTAAGAGGGGAAGGGGGGAAGACGAAAAACTGACAACAGTGTGGGTTCTTTCTTTTGTATCTGAGAGAAAGCGGTCAAGGATCAGTCCTTACATCTCTATCTCTCTAGTTTTATTCTGGATGTGTTGGAGATGATTTCTTTGTTGACCACTTTAATTTTATCCCAAGCGTGTTGGAAATTAAAATTATTTTTCATTTTTTAGTTAGGTTTACTAATAAAGCGTGTTGTTTTTTATTTTTTTAACTATTATTTATTAATATTCTGAACAGCTCAGAGCATTATTTTTCTCCAACAAATACACTGATTATAGCAAATAATGAACAGATTCCTTGATTTTACCGTGTTGTTTACTAAGAAAATAAATTAATAACCTATAATGTAGGTTGTAATATACAGTTTGATGTGTTTCATAGTTTCTCTAATATTTCTCAATCTTCGATATCGTGATCCTATTTGGCAATAAATAATATGATCAAGTTGCAGTGAATATACATTACCACACATTGCTGATTTGTTTTCAAACATCGCCGTTTACATTAAATATATAAATATTTTAAAATAACTATATTTAAATAATGATTTTTGAGTAAACAGCTTAATTTTATTCGTTAAATAGTCCTAACAAATGCCACTCTTGATTTCCAAATTCTATAGATAAACTCACTCGTGGCATTACCTATGACTATTTAACTCATGCCCCAAATGGGAGTCAATGACCAATCACATTTCAATGATTTTTTATTTACAACCAATCACAGTCGTGTTTCGCCTCGAATTTATCAACTAAACTTTATCACATTAAAGAGAGTACATCCTTTTTAGCATTCTGAATAGGCCATAGCATTATTTTGCAGTGATTGATTCCTCAAGAAATACGGCTACGAGATTGTATATATGGTGAATGAATGTCAGCTCTTAGTGCATGCGAGAGATAATTAAAAACATTTGTAGCAATTGATTATACCACAAAAAAAAAACACTGTTTGCACTTTCTTAAACGAATTATTTTCCAGGAAATGACGTCGCAGAAAAATATAATTGACATATTTACATCATAGCACATCAGAACTTAATTAATACTTATAACGTTGGTTATAAAGTTCTCCACTAGGGTGCATTCTTACAACATTGCGATCCTTTGGCAATAAAAAATAAGATCTGGTTGCAGTGAGAACAAAAGAAGCAAATGAAGCTTTCCAATCGTTTCTCATTTGTTTTCAAACATCGCCGTTTACATTAAATATATAAATATTTTAAAATAACTATATTTAAATAATGATTTGTGAGTAAACAGCTTAATTTTATTCGTTAAATAGTCCTAACAAATGCCACTCTTGATTTCCAAATTCTCTAGATAAATTCACTCCTCACTTCGTGAGTCGTGAATTTATCGATAATTTGGAAATCACTCGTGGCATTACTTATGATAATATGATAGCTGATAAATGATAATGAAGAGCCAGGAGAGTCCTTTAAACTAAACTAATCCCAAATTCTAGACCATTGACAGCCTCAGGAATAAAACCCTTTAAGGAAAAGTCCCTATAAATTGATGGGTACGACGCCTGAAGCACCGTCACATAGGCGGATGAACTAAATTGAACGGGATGGACGAGATGGGTATAGATAAATAGTGGTATGAAATTTGTGACAAGGGAAAATGGGAGAAACCATGGAACCAACATGGAGTGACCGAGACTCTTATCTCGAGATCCCAGCAGTAACAAACAGATCATGCAACCGCTAGCACCACTGGGACACCTGGAAATCCAATACTTTCATATTAAGTAAGTTAGTGATAAAAACTAAAGATAAAATAGAATGCAGACAGCTTATATTTACAAATCTCATATGGATTAGATAGATTACTACTGAAATTCCAATCAATTTTATCTATATCTTTTATGAATAATATGTTAATCACTGAATGCAATTCAAATATCTATTTCAAATTTGTAAAAAATTTGCAAAACATTAACAGAAGGACATTGCGTTTTTGAATCTTAATACCATAATGCGTCTTAATCTTCAATATCATTCGCTTAGAAGTGAGAAGTGCGCTTATGGTATATTATCTTCGAACCATTTTAAGACGCGAGTTCTATTGTGAATATCGCATTACTCTCATTTACTAATATAACACTAAGCAACAAAAAATAAAGTTCCTTTTTGTCTCAGAAAGAAAAATATGTGACTCGGATAGTATTTTTTCTCCTGAATTCAAATACGATATCGCTTTTCTCCATCACGCAAGGTTTCCGAGAGACAGAAATTTATAATTTCAAACATCTACCCAGTTATATTATATGGGTGCGAAATATGGACTCTTACTTTGAGGGAGGAAATGAGATTTCGAATTTTTGAGAATAAAGTTCTTAGGAAAAATTTTGGACCGATGAGAAATGAACAGACAGGTGAATGGAGAAAACCACATAACAATGAACTACATGGACTTTATAAGAAGCCAGATATAATAAGAACAGTTAAGTCTCGTAGACTGCGATGGGCAGGACATGTTCCGCGAATGGGGAATGAAAGACGTGCATGGAAGCTTCTTGTAGGAAAGCCAGAGGGAAAGCGCCCAGTTGGTAGACCAAGAATGAGGTGGGAGAACAACATTTACTATAATTTGAGGGAAGTAGATTATACAGGGAATGATTGGAAAGCATTAACTCAGGATAGGGATGCATGGAGAGCTTACGTCCGCACGGCCAAGAACATACAGGTTCGATAGTGCCAGTGAGTAAGTAAGTATGTTAATATTTTCTACATTCGTAACTACACAATATTCGAACATTCGGACTCACATAGAAAGTACGAAATGATTTTCTGCTATATTTCGCCTGTGGAGCATCCTCTTGATGGTCCAAACAATAATCGTCCAGCATATTAGGATTCCATTTACCTTGATATCTCTTGTCCATAGCATGCAAATCTCCTGAGTTAGCTCATTTGGTTTTATTTGACAATGGATTAAATGACCCGAAAAAAAAAAAAAAAAAACGTTTCTTAAAAAAATCATTATTTAAATCCATTATTTGAAATTGAAATAAAAAAAACTGTGGGTGATGGAGAAATTCCGAATACATATTTGAAACCACGATTACCTCACGGATACAGAATCGTTTCAAAAGTTACTGTTAATTTTAACTAGTCTGGTGATATTTGTACTTCCACCTTCTTTTTCTTCTTCTTCTTCTTCTTCTTCTTCACTTCACGGGCTAGGCAAAATGCCTGTTCTGTCTCAAAGTTGTTCTGACCATATTTTCACTGGCCTTCCTACATTTCTTGAACCTCTTGGCTTGTAGTTAAATGCTGCTTTTGGTAATCTTGTTACGTTCAATCTTTCTACATGTCCAAACCATTTTTCTCTTTATTCTTTGGTTTTATCATTTAATTGATATATACTTAACTCTGTTCTTATATCTTCATTCTTTAACCGATCCATTCTTGTGCAGCTTTTTGGTCTTTTAAGGAAGTTCATTTATACGCTTTGTATTCTACTTTGTAATTTTTTGGTCATTACCCAAGTTTCACTCCTAAACGTAATGCAGGAACTGCCAATCTACTTCCATTTATTCACGAAATTCTATCGCGACTTCAATTATTTGTAATCTGCTGCAATAAATATACTTTGTAGTGATTCTAAAATTGTTAAGATTTATCTGACAACGGAGGATGATGTGGGATAAAACTTCTAGATTATGTAGATGAAAGTTATCTCAAGGGAATGACTTACTACTTTTTACAAAGTAGAAATACATTTGCTGAGGGTAATTCCATTTGGATTTTTGAGACAGACGTCAGGATTATCTTAGGTCTATATAAAATGTAAGTGATTATATATTTTACCATTCTTGTATCACCTTGGCAACAAAATGCTCTGTTTGGCTGTTATTTTAACGCTCTTAGCTGGAGCTATAGGTAAGTAAGGACAATCAACTTAAAACACAAATTCTATACTGCATTAAATTACAATTAAGTATCTTTTACATATTTAAGGGACACGCCCTAAAATGTTCACATAATACATAAAGCTCTCATTCACATATGCCGATGACACATGACAATCAATCAATTTATGCGCGGCCATACCGTTGATCAGATTGTGATGGGGCTTTTTGCCAAATGTTCAGAAGATTCCCGGGATGAACATAGGCTATAAGAGAGTTGTGATACTCAACTCCTACACCCTTAAAAAACACCCTTTGTAGTGAAAAACGTGAAAAAGTTCCTTTTTTACCCTGAAATGGTTTACGCTGCCTAAACCATAACAAATACACAAAATTAATGCACACATAATTGAATATCTCAAAAAATTCTACAAAAACGTCCGTCACAGCGTATGTTTATCTCTTACGGATAACTCACAATAACCATTTTTGTCTTTCATTGATGCCAAGAAGATCGAGACAAGTACGTAGATTCCTTCTGAAAGCATAGCAGCACATGGCGGGTATTCTTTTACGGATAACTCACAATAACGAATTTTGTCTTTTAGATCATTTATACCAAGAAGATCGAGATAAGTAGATTCCCGATCATTGCCGGGTAATCAGCACGGGGAATCTTAAAATAATTGTGATATACATTTATAATTATTTTTCATTTTACTTATTCAACTAATCATAAGTAGTACATTAATTTTCGTCTTTCAGCTCATTTATGCCAAGAAGATCGGGATGAGTAGAATCCCGGACAACGCCGGGTAAATAGCACGGGGTATCTACAAATAATTACGATATAAATGTTTCCTATTACTTATTTAAGTAAACATAAAACACATTAATTTTCGTATTTTAGTCATTTATGTCATGAAGATCGGGATGAGTAGATTCCCGGGCAACGCCGGGTAATCAGCACGGGGTATCTAAAAATATATATTTATAATTATTTTTCCTTCTACTTATTCAACTAAACCTAAAAGCAGATTAATTTTCATTTATTTAGCCGTAGCAGCGCACGCCATGTATTAGCTAGTGCATAATATATTTTAAATTTTATAAGGAATGCAAATACTTTATTTGACTAAAAATAAGACACATACACGTTTTAAATTTTCAAATATGGAATACACAACCAGAAACCGTATGTTCTGTTAATCCGTATCCATCAATTGAACGAATTTATGCATCAACCGGATAAGCGCCATTTTTAAAAAATTGAGATTTTGACGTCATCTGTTACACTGGCTCATGAAGTAACTGTACGCAAACTTTCAGCGCCAAATCTTTAAATATAACCTTATTATTAAAGAAAAATGTAAACGTCATCAGTCCTATCAGAGATTATACGTTTTGCAACAAACGGCTATAAAACCAGATCTTAAATACTAATCTAAATTTTGCATCCTGCAGCTAAGCGCCAATTGTTCCCGTTCTTAGATTATTGATGCATAACTATCAAACAAGGAAAATAACTTGCAATATCCAGTATTGTTAATTTGGCGCTACAATAAATAGTGAAGATTGACTTCTATTTTCTGTTTTTCTCGAAACTTAAATAAAGGCGCATAACCGGTTGATGCACAACACCGTCCAATTAATGTCTCTTAATAATATAAGGGACCTTCCGTAGCGCAGTTGGTTGAGGTAATACACTACAAGACAGAAGGTCAGAAGTTCGAGTCTTGGTGGAAGCAGAATTTTTAAACTGATCCAAACCGGGTGGTTGCACCATGATCCTGAGATCGACTCAGCCTCTAACGAAAATTAATACCAGACGCTTTATGATGATTTTGAAGTAGATTTCCGGGCTGTAGGCCGTGATCGTGAGGCTTGAAGTTCCCCGACGTTTCGTCAGGGACTGCGTACGCATCCTCAAGGGTTGTCTTGAGTCTCTGGCGAAACGTTGGGGTACTTCAAAACGCAAAACCACGACTAACAGCCCGGAAATCTTGTACGAGATCATAATATGAACTCTGATCATGCAAGCTTCAGTCCGTATAACATATTTTATTGTTTTATCAGGTGCTCCAACAGAAGCATTTTACGATTTGACCTCGAGTGGAAGAATCGTCAATGGCACTGATGCAAAGCTCGGCGATTATCCTTTCATAGTAAGTTTAGAACTACTCCCTATTCAGGATGTTTATAGAGTGGAGATAAACAAATGCAAGAATTATTTACTAACTTTTAATTATAAAAAACAACTGAAACCGGAATTTCAGTTAGACCATATATTGTTGCGTTTGTTTATCTCCACTTTACAAACATTCTGAATAAGTCTACACTTTTTAAGTTCTTAACTTACAGAAATCTATGCATGCATTAAATGCAATATGTAAATTATACGATCTAAAGATTTCTGTAAGGAAAACGAAGACCATGGCTTTTAGAGGAAGAGATCCAGTGAGATCCAAAATTATTTTAGAAAATCAAATTATAGAACAGGTGTCTAGTTTCAAATATTTGGGCTGTGATGTTGGCTACAATGTGGAAAGAGATATTGACTCCAAAATAAATAAATTTCAGACGGTGTGTGGAACAATACAGAGAACATTCAAAAATAAAATTAGAAAAGAAACCAAGATAAAAATGTATAATGTTATGGCGGTTCCCACAATATTGTATGGTGTGAAACTTGGGCTCCAGTGAAAAAACAGAAGGATATAATACAGACGGCGGAGATGAGGTTCCTAAGACAAGTAAAAGGGTGTACAAGACTTGATAGAATAAGAAATGAAGATATAAGAGAAGAATTGAAAGTACAGCCTTTATTGGATAAAGTCACGAATTACAGACAGAAATGGATTGATCACATGGATGGAATGAGTAAGGAGAGATATCCATTGTTAGCAAGAAATTATCAAGCACGAGGAAGACGTGATGTTGGAAGACCTAGAAGACGTTGGGCTGATGCATTATGAAGTCGGAACGGGCAATTGCCTAATCCCTGGAGTGATGATGATGATGATGATGATGATGAACTTGGTGTTCGAATCTTTACATGTTCTCAACCAATCGCTTCAATTATTGTAATAGAATTCTTAACATTTATTCATTTAATATATATTTCGGTCAATATCCAATTCTACATACGTACAATACAGTAAAAGCTCCTTATTCGCGGGTTAAAAAATTGCAACACAATTCTTGTATTCGCGGTTAAACATTTCTTTACTCGCGGATCCAGTCGGTATATTAGAAGGATTAGTGTCCTTTATTAACGCATCGGCAACTTGTTTTTACTGCAGGTACGTGTCAAGGCGGTTTTTACAAAGAGTGATTCAAACCAAATGGACAAATTAATATCAAAGTAAAACAAACCTTATGTCACTATGCCTAAAGTTCATTGTTACAAGCCACCGCCGCTGTATTTCACGTGCCGCTATGTCCGTTGATAAATTGATTTTATTTTGACTATTTAACTCATGCCCCAAATGGGAGTCAATGACCAATCACGTTTCAATGATTTCTGTTTTACAACCAATCAGAGTCGTGTTTCACCAAATATTTATCAGTGTTATAATTACCATATTAAAGAAAGCTCCTCCTTACAATATTGCGTTCCTTTGGCAATAAATAGTATGATCTGGTTGCAGTGATAAACAAAAGAAGCAGTAGAAGCGTACCTATCGTTTCTCATTTGTTTTCAAACATCGCCGTTTACATTAAATATATAAATATTTTAAAATAACTATAGTTAAATAATGATTTGTGAGTAAACAGCTTAATTTTATTCGTTAAATAGTCCTAACAAATGCCACTCTTGATTTCCAAATTCTCTAGATAAATTCACTCCTCACTTCGTGAGTCGTGAATTTATCGATAATTTGGAAATCACTCGTGGCATTACTTATGATAATTTTTATTTTATTTTGTAACCTTGGAACGTATCCATATATATCCATACAAATTACCATTCCATATTCGTGGTTTCTATATTAGCGGCATATTTGCGGAACGTGACCCCCACGAAGAGGTTTTACTGTATTTAAAGCTGTTGACATATGAATCTTACTTATAGAAATCATTTCAAAGCACTGTTAAAAATCTAGTACCTTAAGCTATTCATCATAATTACGTACAATCAAAGTCATGTTGCTTCTTCAATTTCATAGCGATATAGAAACAACTTGAAGGGGTAAATGTTATTTATGCATTTAGCCTGGTGGAGTTAAGACTGTGTGACCTCTTCCATTCACCAGAACAAACATATGTTATATTCAAATACAAAAATCACAATAATATTAGAACTGAACGATTATCTGGGCGAACAGAATAAAAATAAAACTAATAGAAGAATACATACATAAGGAAGAACAGCTCCAATGTACTGTATATGAAAAAATACAAATAAAGTAATAAACTGTAATGAATTAATTTATCACTTAAAAAACAGAAAAGTATTTCCTTGAAATCTAGAAAGACTTAACACCTTAACTCTGTCAGGTAAAATAAAGCTATAATAAAAAAGAAAAGAAAAATAATATTAATAAAAAAGATAATAAAAAATAATATTAATAAAAAAGATAACAAAAATAATATTAATAAAAAGAATAATAAAAATAATAATAACAAAAAAATAATAAAAAAAATAAAAAAAATAATAAAAAATAATAAAATAATAATAATAAAAATAATAATAATAATAATAAATAATAAATAATAAAAAAAATAATAAAAAAATAATAAAAATAAATAATCAAAAAAAATAATAAAATAATAATAATAATAAAATAAAAATAATAATGAAGAAAAAATAATAAAAATAATAATTATAAAAAAAGTAATAAAAATAATAATAATAATAAAAAATAATAATAAGAGAAAAATAATAAAAATAATACTAATAAAAAATAATAAAAATAATAATAATAAAAAGAATAAAATAAAAATAATAAAAAATAATAAAAATATAAATAATAATAATTAAAATAATAATAAAATAAAAATAAAAATAATAATAAAAATAATAATAAAAAATAAAAATAATAATAAAAATAAAAAAATAATAATAAAAATAAAATAATAAAAAATAATAATAAAAATAAAAATAATAATATCAAAAATAATAACAAAAATAAAAATAACAAAAATAAAAATAATAAAAATAAAAATAATAGAAATAATAATAAAAAAAATAATAAAAATATAACAAAAATAATAACCAAACAACAACAGCAACAATAGCAACATTATTATTATTATTATTATTATTATTATTATTATTATTATTATTATTATTATTAATATTATTATTATTATTATTATTATTATTACACAAATATATAATTCAATAGTGAGAAGTGCTGTCTCATATGGAGCTGAAGTTTGGAAATTCAACAAAAACTTAGAACAAAAACTTATGTCGATGGAATTTCTTGAGGAGAGCAGCAAGATGTTCAAAATTAGACAAAATAAGAAATACTGTCATAAGAGAAAAAATAAATATTGGTTATTCAATAGTAGATTATATACGGTATAAGCAATTAAATTGGTATGGGCACGTACGACGAATGCAAGAAGAAAGATTACCCAGGAAAACATTGGAATGGTGTCCACCTGGAAGAAGGAGGAGAGGAAGACCTCGAAACTCGTGGATGCAGGAAATAAGAACTGGAATGAGAGCAAGGGGACTGGAGGACATGGAGTGGATGGAGAGAGACGAGTGGAGAAGAAAAATAAAACTTTAGGCACAGAAAGATGTGTAAACATTAAAATTCTGTATGTAAATAAAAATCATTATTATTATTATTATTATTATTATTATTATTATGATTATTATTATTATTATTTTTACGATATGTATTAATATGTATTATTTAATTATTTTTCAACAGGTTTCACTCCAATATTATGGAAGTCACATGTGTGGAGCAAGTATCATAAATGAATGTACAATCCTAACTGCAGCTCATTGTGTCAGTGGGTAAGACAATTTACATTACAAACTATGGTATTTTGATAAATTTGACACTTTTTCGTATATTTATTTTAATTGCTTATATTTTGAGAATTCCTTTAGTTCGCTAAGCACACATGTACAGAATGAAACCAAACTCTACCCAAGTTTAACTGTAACCATGATTTGAGGAAAGTCGATTGCACAGGGGATGATTGGAAAACATTAGCTCAGGATGGGGATGTATGGAGAGCTTATTTCCGTGCGATCATGAACCCACAGGTTCGATAGAAGTCATTGAGTTAGTTGAACAACTTTCGTATAACATAATTTTTCATTTTGTACTTCATATCAAATACATCTTGTAGAATTAATTTATTTCTATTGACAGAGACAAACCAGAATATTTGTCGGTTTTGGTTGGAACAGTGACCCTGGATCGTGATGGCGCTAGACATCAGGTATCCGAAATTATCGTGCACGAGGGATACAACCCGTCTAACACTTATATCAATGATATCGCCATTCTGAAGGTAAGAACCAAACTAATATTCTCCAAATTACTTACTTACTTACTCACTGGCACTATCGAACCCGTAGGTTCATGGCCGCGCGGACACAACCTCTCCATACATCCCTATCCTGAGCTAATATTTTTCAATCATTCCCTGTATAATCTATTTCCCTCAAATCATAGTTAATGTTATTCTCCCACCTCATTCTTGGTCTACCGACTGGGCGTTTTCCCTCTGGCTTTCCTACAAGAAGCTTCCATGCAAGTCTTTCATTCCCCATACGTGCAACATGTCCTGCCCATCGCAATTTACGAGACTTAACTGTTCTTATTATATCTGGCTTCCTATAAAGACCATGTAGTTCACTGTTATGTAGTTTTCTCCATTCACCCGTCTGTTCATCTCTCTTTGGTCCAAAAATTTTCCTAACTACTTTATTCTCAAATACTTGTAATCTCCTTTCCTCCCTTAAAGTAAGAGTCCATGTTTCGCACCCATATAATATAACTGGTAGAATAATAGTTTCATATATATTTTCAGTTTAACGTTTTTTGAAAGGAGTTGGGACATCAAGAGTCTCTGCAATGCATAATAGCATGCATTTCCAGAATTGAGCCTATGTTTAATTTCTTTGTGCATCTCATTCCTATTTGTGATTATTGTTCCTAGGTATTTGAATTCAGCCACTTCCTCAAATTTTCCCTCATTTGTCATTAGCTGTCCATTTCCATTATATAATGTATTTCTACGTGTGACCATATATTTAGTTTTATTGATATTTACTTCCAGTCTTAAGTTCTTAGTGTTACTCAATAGTGTGTGCGTGTTGTCCTTTAGTATCTCCTCGCTATCGGCCAGTAGTACTACATCATCAGCATAAACTAACAGTTTATTAATACCATTCAATTGTAAGCCTTCCTCATTCTCTAAAGATTTAATGGCATGTTCTAGTACAAAAGTAAATAGTAGAGGAGATAGTGCTTGCTTCAACCCATTCTGGATTTCAAAAGTGTCCGAAAACTGTTTGCCTACACGCACCCTACTCTTTGTGCCATTTAGACACATTCGTATAAGTCTAACTAACTTTTTAGGAATTCCGAACTCCAGCAGGATACTATATAACTTCTTCCTCTTAATTGAATCATATGCTTTTTTGAAGTCTACATATAGTTGATGTACAGTACCACTATAGTCCCCCATTCGGTTCTCCGGGCGGGGACTACCTCAGGGAACCCACGCCAAAGGCTGTCCAAATTACTTACAGTTATTAATGTAAGTGCACTGTACAAGTGAGTTATGCTTATTTTGTAGTTATGAAATATGACAAATTATCGAGAATAGAAATCGGCCGCGGTGGACTAGTGGTTATGCTCCTTGCCTCTGGTCCCGAGGATCCCGGGTTCAAACCTGGCCGGGGTCAATGGGTTTTTTAGGATGGAAAAATCCAAGGAGCAAGTCCTCCGGGAGGGACTTTAAGCCGTGGGTCCCGAATCTGAAGATTTTCAGGCTCGTAAAAGATCCTGAAGCCTGAATAAAAAGGCCAAGCAAAATTTACCGAATTTTCCCGTCCTAGCACTACCTTGGTTTCCTAGCTGTCAGTATGAGGCGGAACGCTGACCACGGACCACTCAGATAACATCTGTACGAAAACAAGTGTAACTAAATTAGTATGGTTCAAATTCTTCGCTGTAGGGGGAGAGCGCCTAAATCTCTGTCAAAGGAAACATGGACTTACAAAACAATCGAGAATAGAGCAGAAATTATGTATTAATACCCAGTTGTACTGTAAATAAACTTGATTAAGGGGGGTGATGAGTCAAATTTCTATTTTCTACATTTTGTGAGCTAGAGACTTGATGTTTTGTACACACATTCACTGCATGATACATAATGATGTGTTTAAGTTTCATTCTTGTGAGACATTTATTTTATGAGTTATTAAATATTATATTTTAAAAATTTGCATATATTATAATTAAATGGTCCACCGCTAAAATACGAAATGGAGGAAGTTCCCAATTATTGGTATCTATGGACAAAGTTTCTATCGATGGCGGGTAAAAGTAGCACCATAGCTCCACCAGTAGATGGAGTCGGAGCTGTAATATCTTAGGGGGGTGATGGGTGAAAAATTGAGCATTTGAGATCAAAATTGGCATTTTTTTTTTGTTTTTTGTACTTAAAAATAGCCTGTACTCTAATGTATATGTTGGCAAAGTTTCAGAGGCCTATGGCGCTTCTAAGTACCCTAAAGTACGTCAGAGTTAAAAGGCTGCGCCAGTTAAATACCACCTGCATGCAAATCTTTAAACTTGTTTTTCCATACTTTTGTTTTTACTGCATTTTTGTACATTCAAAATTCAATGGAATTCAGGAATTATGTTAACCCTGCATTTTGGATATATTTTTTTTTTGTATACTGTATACATTGTAGCCTATGTAGTTATATGTAAAGGGCAGTGGTTTCACTTCCCACATGCGTTTTGCAATATGTAATTTTTTATTTATTATGTATAGCCCCACCACCACCCCCTGGGTAACCACGAACATAATGCCCTTATCCCCCGTGTATGTTCCTTGTCCCTATCTATATCTAATCTTTATTGAAGTACATAATATTACTAAAAAAACTCCAAGCGCGACAGGCCTTGAAGGCCCTAAGCCTACCATCCGGCTGCTGGTCTCACGTCCACATGTGTTAATCACAGAGGTAGACGATCATAAGCCAGTGTAGGGTCGACATGTGACAATATGTCGGGTCCCCCAGCCGTTATAACTAGTCTTCTCGACCTGGAGTCGCTACTTATTGTAGCTACCCAAATGCCTCACGATGCTGGGTGGGCACCGGTCCCATACTGACCGAAATTCCATGAGAAAAATGTCGTCCCTCATGTGGACTCGAACCAGTGCAAGTCCCGTAGCTCTGCGCCAAGGCTTCCTGCCTTAACCGCTTGGCTACAGTGTAATTTATTAGGTTACAGTATAGTTTTTTAGGTTGGCAACCTCGAAATGTAGAAAGTTGAACTTTCAATCATTGTCGCAATTGCTGTAAGTACGACAAAACGCATTATCGCGCAAAAAAAAAGTTTTCAGGATTTGTCATGAGAGGAATAAATGAAAGTAAGTCAGGCGTGTTCGTCCGGCACCTTTGTCATTCATAAGCCTCTATATAGGGGGCTCATCTCATTTCATCCCTCGTCCCGACCCTTAGTTGGACACGAGTTGAAGATTTATTTATATAGGCTTAAAAGAAAGTAAAGATAAATTACATCTATTAACTTTTATAAGATTCATGATGTGTCCCGTTGAGGTATTATTCAAAATCTATCTATCGTCGGGTTTTTACAGCTGCTGCCGTCTTCCCGTGCCAAACCTCCAAAGCCTACGGTCTTGGGCATCTTCGATGCTTAGTCTTCTAGCTTGCATTATTTTCTTCATGTTTTCGTTCCATGTTAACCTTGGTCTCCCTCTTTTCTTCTTTCTGTTCGGAAGCCATTCACATATTATTCAAAATTAAAATATAAAATTATGGAATATTCACCTGAAAGGTCCGTCTCCTCAACTTAATTAGTTATTTAACTGTAGCGCTTTCGGCAGGATTCAAAACTGGTGTTTCATTGAAGATCTGGTATTGGGTCCGTTTTCGTTTTTCAGATTGTCATTGTTGTGAGCTGCTTTCATGATTTCCATCTCTTCGAGTACCAGTCTTGAATCCTGCCGATGATGGGATAAGTCCCAAAAGCGCTACAGTTAAATAACTAATTAAGTTGAGGAGACGCACCTTTCAGGTGAATATTCCATAATTTTATATTTTAATTTTAAATTACATCTAATATAAAGTAAAAATTTTGTTTTCAGCTGAGCTCCAGAATTCATTTTAGCAACACTGTTCAAGCTGTACGTCTGCCCGCACAATCTGCAACAACTGCAGGTGGCACTCCTGCCGTCGTTATTGGATGGGGATTGCCTTACGTAAGTAATTCAATACAGGCTACCACTAGACAATAACTAACTCACTCACTGGACTATCGAACCCGTAGATTCATGGCCGCACGGACGTAAGCTCTCCATACATCCCTATCCTGAGCCAATGTTCTCCAATCATTCCCTGTATAATCTACTTCCCTCAAATTATAGTTAATGTTATTCTCCCACCTCATTCTTGGTCTACCAACTGGGCGTTTTCCCTCTGGTTTTCCTACAAGAAGCTTCCATGCACGTCTTTCAATCCCCATTCGTGCCATATGTCCTGCCCATCGCAGTCTACGAGACTTAACTGTTCTCATTATATCTGGCTTCCTATAAAGACCATCTAATTCACTGTTATGCAGTCTTCTCCATTCACCTGTCTGTTCATGTCTCTTTGATCCAAAAACTGTCCTAAGAACTTTCATAATCATCATCATCATCATCATCATCATAATACATTCACGAATTTAGGCCATTTTTTGACCTGTTTCGGCCTCAAAGAAACACCATCCAAAATTCTTTTGAGTGGATGTCCTGGTCCTCTTCTTCCTGCAGGTTGATATCTTAACATTTGTTTGGGTATTCTGTGATCTCCTAAGAACTTTATTCTCAAATACTCGTAATCTCCTTTCATCCCTTGAAGTAGGAGTCCATGTTTCGCATCCATATAATATAACTAGACAATAAAATAAACAGAATTTAACGGGATTCTGTATTTAAGAAACTGCAGTATGACGAGGAAGAACATTCATTATCTTGAACTTTTATAGGAATAAATCACTGTGAGGTTTAATTTAAGATAGAATAAAATGTTTTAAAACACAAGAAAAGAAACAAAAATGAAATTTTATAAAGTAATGACTGTTGCTGTATTGATGAATGGATCAGAATGTTGGACGCTCCACTACAAGATAAGAAGAAAGATTGGAAGGAGGTGAGATGAGAATTACGAGTATAAGGAATATAGCAAGACATACTCTACTGAATAAGAAAATAAATTAAGATATAAGAAAGGAATTAAATATTTTTAACTTACAGACCGAATAATGAATTATAGAAATGACTGGAAAGAACATGTTGATAGAATTACATCTGCGGCCATGATAATTATGCGACCACAGCACACGACGAACAGTCTGATTTCTGATTTGCCTCCCGGATACTTCTTGTACCATGGACCTAAGTTTTGGGACACTAATCCGAGGATGTGCTCCAACATGTCTGAGTATAAAGCGTTATCATCATCATCATCATCGCTCCAGGGATTAGGCAATTGCCCGTTCCGACTTCATAATGCATCAGCCCAACGTCTTCTAGGTCTTCCAACATCACGTCTTCCTCTTGCTTGATAATTTCTTGCTAACAATGAATATCTCTTATCATAGCATATTAAGCTTGCATTGCTCAATGTTAAACATTTAATTATAACATCGATAAAGCGTCACTGCTATAAAGTAAAAAATATTCTCTTTAATTTGCTTACTTGTTATAGTCAGCTACTAGATGACAGTGAAGACCGAGTTCTCGCGACATATAGTAATAATGGAGAATATAATACATGTATAAGAAAAATAAGTGTTTGAATTGGATTCGCCCGGTGGTGTAATGGATAACACGCTGAGGTACAGACTCAGAGTTCCGGGTTCGAATCCCGTCTAGGCATTTATTTTTCTTATCATTCCATATTAAGCTTGCATTGCTCAATGTTAAACATTTAATTATAATGGATATCTCTCCTTACTCATTCCATCCATGTGATCAATCCATTTCTGTCTGTAATTCGTGACCTTATCCAATAAAGGCTGTACTTTCAATTCTTCTCTTATATCCTCATTTCTTATTCTATCAAGTCTTGTACATCCTTTTACTTGTCTTAGGAACCTCATCTCCGCCGTCTGTATTCTATCCTTCTGTTTTTTCATTGGAGCCCAAGTTTCACATCCATACAATATTGTGGGAACCGCAAAACGTTATTCTCTTTCGTTTATTATTTTTTCTCCGCCTTTACGCTGATTATTTAACTCACGCCCCAAATGGGAGTCAATGACAAATCACATTTCAATGATTTTTTATTTACAACCAATCACAGTCGTGTTTCGCCTAGAATTTACCAACTAAAGTTTATCATAATAGAGAAAAGCACCTCTTTTTTAACATTCTGAATAGGTCATAGCATTATTTTGCAGTGATTGACTTTCCAAGAAATACGGCTACCATATTGTATATATAGTGCATGAATGTCAACACGTAGCGCATGCGGGAGTTAATATAACAACCTTTGTAGCTATTGATTATACCACCAAAAAAAAAAAAACACTGTTTACACTTTCTTAAATGTATTTTTTCCTAGGTATTAACATTCCAGAAAAAATATAATTGTCATATTTACGTCATAGGAACTCAGAAATGAATTAATATACAGTTTGATGTGTTTCATTTTTTCTCCACTAGAGTACATTCTTACAATATTGCGCATAATCCCTGATATTGCGTTCCTTTGGCAATAATCTGGTTGCAGTGATGAACAAAAGAAGTAGAGAATTTGGAAATCAAGAGTGGCATTTGTTAGGACTATTTAACGAATAAAATTAATCTGTTTACTCACAAATCATTATTTAACTATAGTTATTTTAAAATATTTATATATTTAATGTAAACGGCGATGTTCGAAAACAAATGAGAAACGATAGGTACGCTTCATCTGCTTCTTTTGTTTATCACTGCAACCAGACCAAACTATTTATTGCCAAAGGAACGCAATATTGTAAGAATGCTCTCTAGTGGAGAAAAAATGAAACGCATCAAACTGTATATTTTTCATTTCTGATGTCGTATGATGTAAATATGACAATTATATTTTTCTGGATTGTTACCTGGGAAAAAATACATTTAAGAAAGTACAAACAGTGGTTTCTTTTTTTGGTTGTATAATCAACTGCTACAAATGTTTTTTTTATTAACTCCTGCAAGCGCTATATGTTGACATCTATGCACTATATATACAATCTGGTAGCCGTATTTCTTTACAGGCTCAATCACTGCAAAATAATGGTCAGACCTGCTCAGAATGTTAAAAAGGAGGAGCTTTCTTTAATATGGTAAATTTAACACTGATCAATAATTCGTGAAACACGACTCTGATTGGTTGTAAAACAGAAATCATTGAAATGTGATTGGCCATTGACTCCCATTGGGGGCATGAGTTAAATAGTCTAGATAAATTCACTCCTGGCATTACTTATGAAACATTTTGTACGGTATTAAATTTTTTAAGTATGTACTGTACAGTCGTATGTGATTTACCCACTACATTGCCTATTTACCTCAGTGATTTACCTCTTAAAGCAAGGTTGACAATAGTTATCTTTAAGTCTGAACTAAACTGCATTGTGTTCAGAAATGAAGAAAGTACGTCATTGATATGAAACAGCCTTCTATACGCGTTCACTTGAGTAGGTAGCGCAACACTTGTTTACAAACACACGAAGTATTGAGACAGCATTCTTTAAGAGTATGAACAAGGCTGTTGCATTCCAGTTTCATACACGTTGCTATGCTAAAGTAACGATTGGTTTTCTAAATTAATTTAAACGTGCTATAATATAAAATGTATTGTCATGCATTTCCGTAACACAGCTGATACTATTACGCCGCCTAGTATCAATTTTAAAACTTAAATAGACCTGAAATTAACAAAAATATAAGCTGTTTGAACACGATTGTTGCTAACTGTATTATTCAGTTGAACATAAATTCCATTAGATTATAATTTTATCAGAATTTATCAATCACAAGGTTTAACAGAATTTTTATTGCATTGCGTTTAAACATGAGCAGTAATGAAGTATGATTTGTATGGAAGATTTTAATTTACATTTTCTCATTTAAGCTACAAAAGACTAAAAACAAATCTGTGTCATTTGTTCACTCTCATTCTAATAAATTTTAATTGTACTCTATTAATTCCTTCCCTTCGTACGGTTTATCAAGGGCTGCCCGACTCAAAACCAGTTCAGAAAAAAGCTATTTAATAATTTCCTTACACAATACAGTATATAACCCTGTTCCACGTATACTTTTAATATTATTTTATATTTTACACTTTCTTTAATAAGCTAATTACTTAATCAAATTAAAGGTCGTCATTATTATTATTTTTTTATAATTTGTATTGTTATTGTTATTATTATTATTATTATTTTTTGTTATTTTTTTGTTATTTTTTTATTATTTTTGTTATTATTACTTTTGTTATTAGTATTATTATTTTTGTTCTTATTATTTTTGTTATTTTTTTGTTATTATTATTTTTTGTTATTATTATTATTTTTTGTTATTTTTTTTATTATTATTTTTGTATTTATTTTTGGTTCTTATTTATATTTTTGTTATTTATTATTACTTTTTGTTATTATTATTGTTATTTCTGTTATATTATTTTTTGTTATTATTATTAATTTTATTTTTGTTATATTATTATTTTTATTATTTTTTTTTATTATTAATTATTATTTTGTTATTATTATATTATTTTTATTATTATTATTTTGTTAGTTATTATTCTTTATTTCTGTTATTATTTTATTTATTCTTCTTATCTTTTCATTTTTATTCTTATTTTTCTTTTACTTCTTCTTTTCTTCTTCCTCTTCTTCCTTTTTCTTCTTCTTCCTCTTTTATCTTTTTCTTACTTTCTTTTTCTTCTTTCTCTCTTCTTCCTTCTTTTTCTTTTTCCTTCTTCTTTTTCTTCCTTCTCCTTCTTCTTCTTTCTTCTTGTTCTTATTTCCTTCCTTTTCCCTTCTCCTTCTTCGTCTTTTCTTCTTCCTGCTTCTTCTTCTTTCCTCTCTTTTCCTTTTCCTTCTTCTTGTTCTTCTGTCTTTCTCTTCTTCTTTTCTTCTTTTATATTATTATATCATTCTTATTATTATTTTAATTATATATCATTATTATTATCATAATTACTTATTATTATCATTATTCTTTTATTATTATTATTGTTATTATTATTATTATATACTTTTATTATTAGTACGTTTTATTATTTTTATTTTTTATTATTTTATTATTATTGTTTATTCATATTATTGATTATGTACAACATTTAATTGTGAATGAAATTTACTCTTATTCTTAAAAAAAAACTCCAAGTAAGGATGCCAATTATAATTGTTTCATTTAAACCGAGTAATTAAACGAGAGTTCAAAAAACGGTCACCATTTTAGCTTGATGTAATCTTTCTAATTAATATGGCCGTTCACGTTTCCTTGTTGTAAAGCTTCACTACTCTAAAACCGTAAATTTACAGCTTTGATTTAACATACTGTAAAGACAAAATTGAAAATTGTTATGAATATAAATATTTGGCTAAAGATTGTAATAAAATATAAACGGAAATTACGTATATGTTTATAAGAGATACAGCTGAACTTACCTTGGTATGGCGGTTCATGTAAAGGAAGGCAAATGACGCCACATTAAATAAAACACAGAAATATTATTTTCACCACAAAGATCACAATTACAAAAACATAAAAATATACATATTAAATATCATACAAAAACAAAACCAATTGCATTGCAAGACTAATGCAATATCTAAAAACTATACGACGATAAACACGCGAGTTCTTCATCGACCGAGAATTAACCGGAACTAAACAAACGAGCAACGCAACGCTCCGTATCGATTTTCTTATCGAACTGAGGGTGTATGCTCTTTCTCATAGCGAAGCAGTATTTTAGTAACCATGAAGTTAGAGACACAGAAACCAAGGCCATCTATATTCTGTAAATATAACAATAAAGATGACAATGCTTAAAACAATAGTTGGCAATTATTGGACCTATATTTTAACGTTGGCATGAAACATTATTCATTTAATAACTGATGTATCAAATGTAAATGTTATTTTATTTTTGGCTTCGTGCTCCACCGTAAAAAGATTTCCATACAAGTATTAAATTTATTAAAAGTAATTTATCAGATTGATTTGGCATGTTTGTTACTTGGGATAAGTGCATTAATATTTTACACATTTTTTAAATTAATTTACTTATCGGCGCATTAGCTGAATATTCGGAACTCGTCTTTGGGAGGTTCCAGTTTCAAATCTCTATGCCGATCAATGCGACTGGCGTTTTTTTCTCCTTATTATATTATTATTTTTGTTCATGAACGAGAGGGAATTATTATTTTCATTGTGTATTTTTTAATTGTAGTCTATACGTTTAAAATTAATTGATATGTTATATTTTATTTCATTTCCATTTCCTCAAATCATGTATTTTTTTAAAAAATTGATTGAATATTGAAGAAGCAACTACGAGAATAATTCAATAAAATTCTACGAAAAAAATGCAAGTCTTTGAGGGAAAATTTCCCATATACCAGAGTTCTTCATTTATAACGTAAGGGGCACAAGGCGTTTCGCCTATCCCTAGTTCTTCCTAGATTTCCTCAATACCGGCTATCTTTGGGCGCGCGCATCTGCTAGCAGCGGCACGCGGCAGTACTGTATCGTCCAACAATATGAACAGGCGATTGAATCTAGAGCAACGCATTTTTGTGCGTAAAAGTTATTTTCATTGTGAATCGCCAAACAGTGTTCTCACAGAGTATATTCAAAAGTTCCCTGGTGAAATGCCTCCTTCCAGATTTATAATTCACGAGATTGTGCAGAAATTCGAAACCACTGGTTCTGTGTTAAACAAAAGAACGAAAGCGTAAACGTACAGTTTTAACAGAGGAAAAGTTACATGAAATAGGCGCAAAGTTTTGAAAGTACACCAACAAAATCCACACCAAAATTAGAACAACAGGTAGGAATTTCAGAGTCTTCTGCACATAGAATAACTAAATTATTAAAACTAAAATCAGCAACTTCCATAAAGTAAGATTTTTATACATGCTTTATGCGCGGAGTTTATGAGGGAACAAAGCCGGCTGTGGCACACCCAACCGCGCACAGGCAAAACGCCATGCACCCGTTAGGTTATAAATGAAGAACTCTGTATATGGGGATGGTCCTTATTTTCTACCCTTCGTATTTCGTTCCGCAAACCGTCTTTTTTTTTCTTTGGTTGTAATAAGTAATTTAAACTCCATTTTGTTGAAATTTAAGATACAATCGTGCCGCATTGAGCTAGAACAAGCGCGAATAATAGATAAAAATGGTAATGATTTATGTTAATACCGTAATTAATCTCATTAAACTGCTGCATTTGAAGATATTTATTGATTAATTTCTCTTATTTAAAACAACAGAAAAGTAAATAAAAATACTCTTGCTGTGTTTTTTTAATTTTTATACATTTAGGTCCAGTGCGGCACGGGGTAATGCAAATTTATGGTAATGAAGTATGATATATTATAAAATTGAACCAAAAGGAAAACAATAAATACAGGGTGAAATCTGAAGACATTTTAATTCCACCCCTCTACGAAATACCACTCTATATTTTCGATGTTTTTGTATTTCATTTCCCACACATCAATTTTTGTATTTATTTATAAAAAGTGATTTAAATTGTATTTTATTGAATTTAAAGACGAGGAACCCGTACCGATTTGACGTAATTTTATTTCCACCGCACATTGGGACATGGGTTCTTCGTAGCAGTATTTTCTTAACTTAGCTGATTTAGTTATGCTTATTCAACACGCACACAGTATTGAGTAACACTAAGAAATTGGGACTGGAAGTAAATATCAATAAAACTAAATATATGGTCACACGTAGAAATACATTTATAATGGAAATGGACAGCTAATGACAAATGAGGAAACTTTGAGGAAGTGGCTGAATCAAATACTAGGAACAATAATCAACAAATAGGAATGAGATGCACAAAGAAATTAAACATAGGCTCAATTCTGGAAAATTTGCTGTTAGGCATTATAGGGATTCTTGACGTCCCAACTCCTTTCAAAAAACGTTAAACTGAAAATATATAAAACTATTATTCTACCAGTTATATTATATGGGTGCGAAACATGGACTCTTACTTTAAGGGAGGAAAGGAGATTACGAGTATTTGAGAATAAAGTTCTTAGGGTAATATTTTGATCAAAGAGAGATGAACAGACAGGTGAATGGAGAAGACTACATAACAATGAACTACATGATCTTTATGGGAAACCAGAGATAATAAGAACAGTTAAGTCTCGTAGACTGCGATGGGCAGGACATATGGCACGAATGGGGTATAAAAGACGTGCATGGAACCTTCTTGTAGGAAAACCAGAGGGAAAACGCCCAGTTGGTAGACCAAGAATGAGGTGGGAGAATAATATTAACCATGATTTGAGGGAAGTAGATTATACAGGGGATGATTGGAAAACAATAGCTCAGGATAGGGATTGGTGGAGAGCTTATGTCTGTTCGATCATGAACCAACGGATTCGATAGTGCCAGTGAGTTAGTTTTACAATTATTTAAAATTTATTAGATTAATAATGGCGGAAGAATGAGTCATGTAATTTCATAATTTTTACAGTACACTTTTACATAATTTTAATTAAATTTAAGTAATATTCATATTTCGGCTTTCCAATTAATTAATTATTATCATTATTAATTATTATCATTATTATTATTACTATTGTTATTATTATTATTATCATGATTATTATTATTATTATACTATGGTTATTATTATTACTATAGTTATTATTATTATATTATTATCTATCATTATTATTATTATTATTATTATTATCATTATTTCATTATTATGATCATTATTACTATCATGATTATTATCATCATTATTATTATCATATTATTATTATATAGTTATTATTATATTGTTATTATTATTATTATTAGTATTATTATTATTATTATTATTATTGTTATTATTATTATTATTATTATTATTATTATTATTTCAGACTGGTGGTTCAGTCATGAATAACTTACAGAGAGTGGACATAGGGGTGTACAGTGACTCAGAATGCCAGAGGATTCATTATTTCACAGTTCACAACACTAACATTTGCGCAGGTGTTCCCGAAGGTGGAAAGGGGCAGTGCAGCGTAAGTATTGTTTAGCTAATTCCTATGAAATGTAGCTAATTAGGTTTCAGGCCAAGTGTCCATAACATTATTATTACTATTTTTAATTCATCTATAATTTTTACCGTTGCTTCCAGTCCCGAAGGTCGTGGGTTGAAACCAGACCAGAGTTGATCGATTTTTATTAGTGATCAAACGGAAGGCCTATCTGGTAACTATCCGGCCTAAATTTACTATTATGTCGGATACCTGATAACAAGTTGGTATCCGGCCGGATACCGGACTTAAAAATATATGTTTTATATAAAAGCGTATAAAATTTACACCAATAACGGTATGAAAATAATCTTGAATCATATTTTTTCATACCTGTCAAGATGTTTTCGACTGATTGGACATAGGTAGGTACTTACGCCTTATTTTGTATTTTTTTAAAACCTGGTTGAGTGGTAGACAAGGCCTTAAGGCCTTAACTCTGCCAGGTAAAATAAAGCTATTATTATTATTATTACCTAACGATAACATCCAATTGATAAGTAGATCGATGAATTCCACGATGTAATTTTTTTTTTCGATTATACTAGTTTTCCCTTATTGTTTTACCTTTTTCTTTGTTTGTTTTACCTGTTTGTTAACTTTCTTTTTATTCTCACATATAGACACAAGGATAGGACACACCCAGACCCAAGGTGGAGATTTAAAATCCCCTATCCCGCCAGGAATCGAACCCGGGTCGCCGGACTACGCCACGGTGACGGACATGGATGTTTTATGCTCGTAGTTGTATTGATTAGGAAAATATTTCTTTTTACACTGTTTTCCTTCTTGTTCTACCTTTTTTGTTAACTTTACGTTATTCTCACACATAGACACATGGACAAGACACACACCCAGACCCAAGGTGGAGATTAAAATTCCCATACCCCGCCGGGAATCGAACCCGGGTCACCGGAGTGGAAGGTAGGGACTCTACCGACTACGCCACGGCGATGGACTACTGGTAATTAAAAACGAAAGAAAAAGCTAGTTTTGTTTGGTACATATAAACGTCCTTTTTTTCCTTCACCGCCACGAGAAATTGTAATATTGCATAAAAAAAACAAAATTTGGATCGTCACTGTTTATATAAAAAATATTCGCATAAAGGCGATATTTTCTTTATCTATGTCATTTTTCGTCGCTAAATATTTTTAGAATTACTTTTTTTTTAGGATGGAAAAAATCAAAGGAGCAAGTCCTCCGGGATGGACTTCAAGCCGTAGGTCCCGAGTCTGTAGACTTTCAGGCTCGTAAAAGATCCTTACGTCTGGGCGTCTAAGCAAAATGTATCGAATTTTCCCGTCCTAGTACTACCTTTGTTTCCTAGATGTCAGTATGAGGCGGAACGCTGACCACGAGCCACTCAAATGACATCTATATGAAAACAAGTGTAACTAAAGTAGTGTGGTCAAATTCTTCCCTGTAGGGATAGAGCGCCTAAATTACGTTAAGGGAAACAAGGGTTTACAAGACACAAGAATATAAAACATATTTTATAATAACCTTAAACTGCAAAAGCACGTTTTTTTAATAAGCTCAAATAATCGTGTTTGTTATAAAATCAACAGGTCAATGAAACACTTGCTAACTTCGCTCATGAACGAATAGATCCGAATTCACCGAGTCCGCCCGATCGTTCATGCGCCACCTACACGAACTCTCTCGTTACGTTGCGCCAATCGGAAAAGTTCGGCCGAATATCCGGCTATCCGATTTCAAGGTTGGCCGGATATCCAGTATCCGGCCAATGAGTTATCCATTTCATAACTAATTACTATTATTGAAAATCCAAGGAATAAGTCCTCCGGGAGGAACTATAAGACGTAGGTCCCGAGTCTAAAGATTTACAGGCTCGTAAAAGAAACGGGAACTTGAATTAAAAAGACCTCTGTGCAAATTGTCTCATTGATGCGATGTGCTAACCACATTTCACTCTTTGACATCTGTAGGTAAATAAGCGTAAGTAAATTATCTTGTTTAAGAAACTCTCACCTGATAGCATTTTGTCATAGGCCTATATATATATGATATCACAGGCCTATATATAGGCCCTATATATATGATATCATAGGCCTATATATATATGATATGATAGGCCTATATATATATGATATAATAGGCCTATATATATGATATCATAGGCCTATATATATATATATATATATGATATCATAGGCCTATATATATATATATATATGATATCATAGGCCTATATATATATATGATATCATAGGCCTATATATATGATATCATAGGCCTATTTATATATATATATATATATGTGATATCATAGGCCTATATATATGATATCATAGGCCTATATATATATGATATCATAGGCCTATATATATATGATATCATAGGCCTATATATGATATCATAGGCCTATATATATATATATATATATATATATATATATATATATATATGATATCATAGGCCTATATATATGATATCATAGGCCTATATATATATGATATCATAGGCCTATATATATGATATCATAGGCCTATATATATGATATCATAGGCCTATATATATATATATATCATAGGCCTAAATATATATATGATATCATAGGCCTATATATATGATATCATAGGCCTATATATATGATATCATAGGCCTATATATATGATATCATAGGCCTATATATATATGATATCATAGGCCTATATATATATATATATATATATATATATGATATCATAGGCCTATATATATATATATGATATCATAGGCCTATATATATATGATATCATAGGCCTATATATAGGTCTATATATGATATCATAGGCCTATATATATGATATCATAGGCCTATATATATATGATATCATAGGCCTATATATATATGATATCATAGACCTATATATATGATATCATAGGCCTATATATATCATAGGCCTATATATATATATATGATATCATAGGCCTATATATATATATATGATATAGGTCTATATATATAAGGGTTATAACTTTGTGGACTTTTGTGAAATAAAATATTTCCTGTGCAATGGATGGATGAACTTTTACTTAAAACCATTGAAATAGGCCTTCATTTCACTGAGCTTCAAGTAAAGGTCACCCCCAAATTAACATTAAATATCGATATAGGCCCTACAAATATATTTCGGGGTGACATTTTCTTGAAGCTCAGTGAAATGAAGGCCTATTTCAATGGTTTTAAGTAAAAGTTCATCCATCCATTGCACAGGAAATATTCAATTTCACAAAAGTCCAAAAAATTATAACCCTAATATATATATAGGCCTATATATATATATATATATATATATATATATATATGATGGGCAGGACATGTTGCACATATGAGGAAAGAAAGACTTGCATGGAAGTTTCTTGTAGGAAAGCCGGAGGGAAATCGCCCAGTTGGTAGACCAATAATGAGGTGGGAGAATAACATTAACTATGATTTGAGGGAAGTAGATTATACAGGGAATGATTGGAAAGCATTAGCTCAGGATAGGGATGTATGGAGAGCTTATTTCCGCGCGGCCATGAACCTACGGTTTCTATAGTGCCAGTGAGTAAGTAAGCACAAATCAGTAGCTTCGTTACTTTGGAATTCAGTAAAATGAAAAAAACTTACAATTTTTTTATATTTACAGGGAGATTCCGGTGGTCCATTGATGGCAAACGGGCACCAGGTTGGCATCGTGTCCTGGTCAGTGAAACCATGCACAGTAGCTCCTTATCCAGGGGTTTACACCGAGGTGTCTCACTACGTCACCTGGATACAACGCCATTCACACTGTTAAAATCATGTAATTGATTATACTTCACGCACTTTTTACTGGCGGGTGGAGACCGTTACCTATTTGCCTTCTTATAGCCTAAGAACTACCTTTCCCTCTACATTCCAACTCCTAGTATAGATCTGAAAGAAAACGCTGTCTCTGCAGTTCGTATAAATGTTGAGATAGTTCTTATCGTGTGCTACACGCGATAATTTTGCAGTCTGTTATAAGTTTAGCTTAACTTAGAATTATTTCTAAGTACAAATTCACATCAGAAATGAATCTTTAGTAATAAGTCTTCTTTTCTTCTTTTACCTAATTTGTGGGATTTTGATCCTGTTTATTTCCAAAATCACTCCTCCCAGGAAGACGTATTGGATGTGCATTCACTGTCTATCCATCTCTTGGCTGGTCTTCCTCTTGTACTTCTTCCGTCCATTGGTGTATCTTCTTTAGCTCTTTTTACAAGCCGGTTTTCTTCCATTCTTTCTATATGACCCTTCCAATATTTTCGTCTATCTATAATAAATTTGGTTATGTCTTGAATATGACATTTGTCCCTAATTTCTGTGTTGTGTATTTTATCAAATAATGTTTTCCCCTGAATAGTTCTTAAGACTTTCATTTCGCATGTGCTTAATATTTGTTTAGTTTTTGTTGCAGTAATAAGTGAGTCGATATTTTAAGTCAGTAAGTAGTATTAATTCATCTTCTTTACCTTCAAGTACAACAGTGACGTCACTGGTCCGCCAGTTTAGAGTGCGTGAACTATACGCTCTACTCGTAATGCCATGGCCGAGGGTAAATTGATCCTCTATTGGAAATAAAGTACTATTATTGGAGATTCTGACAGTGTACCATTAAGTTCAGATTTACTGCTTCATTTGATGGTTCAAACAAAAATGATTTTTATTAATAGGCTATGATTTGTTAACCCATTCGCCTCAAAAAACGAGGCAGACTCGCCGGTCAGTTAAATGACCTTCAACCCAGAAGACGAGATACAATCGCTTAATTCTGCTATTATATATATTTTGCAATATTTTGTACATCCCTTGGTAGGATAGTCTTCTGTTAACATTTATGAATACTAGAGGGATGTGTTTTTGCCTGCACTCTTATTGTGATCTCAAGTACCGTTATATTTGTTTGTTTTGAAGGTATTAAAATAGACAATGCAATTTACGATAAGTTAAATCCGGTTTCTGGGTAAATGCATTGAGTATTTAAACCTGAAGCGAATGGGTTAAACCTAAACTCAATCTTAATTCAAAACCAATTCCCTTTATGAAAAAATGTCAGTGGTCCCGGAACCTCATAAAATATAGTCAGAGACTGGTCACTCAGAAATAATTCTTTATGAATTCAAAACTAGTATTTTTAACTCAAATATCATTCCATCAATTAACTATATTACGGTAGCCGCATTATCTGATACGAATAGAATTCAAAGCATCTAGGGCTGTTCGTGTTGTGAAATTGAGCTGAACGCTCATTCAGGGAAGCTCTCCATGTCGTTGTTTGGTAAAAAAATGTACAGCTAAGAGCTGACGAGATGGCGAGCGTAAGGAATGCGTGACGTAACATTAGAGTCAAAACTAGAGAACGGAATTTGTTCCACAATGCTGATGACTTACTTGTAATAGTATTGATTGTAACAATAATCTTCGCAGATGATCAAGTACTTCTAGCAGAGAATGAAGATGATATGCGGAGATCAGTGTTTAAATTGCAGAATACCCTGGAAAAATACAACACGAAAATATCAGAAAATAAAACCAAATCCATGGCAATCACTGGAAAGGGACTTTCGAGAGTAAAAATAATAATAAATAATAAACCAATAGAACAAGTAACACACTTTAATTATTTAGGTAATAATATATCACAGTTTCATAATCAAAAAGATGTGGAAACAAATTTAGAAAAATATAACAGATTAAATGGTATAATTAGGAGAAATTTTGGAAAAACAAATGAGGAAAGAAATCCAATTGAGATTTCATAATGCCATAGCTAAACCTGCTCTACTATACGGAAGTGAATGCTGGACACTTCGAGCAAAAGATAAATCCCGCATTAATAGTTCACAAATGAGATTCCTCCGATCACTAACTGGAGTAACTTTAAGGGATAGAATGAAAAGTGATGAGATAAGGATGCAGTGGAATAGTAGGGAAATGGTGGAACATATACAAAATTATCAGATTAAATGGTTCCAACACGTCCAGAGAATGTCAAATTCCCGTTTACCAAAGATGATTTACCACCTCAACCCCAAAGGCAAAAGAGACCTCGGAAGACCCTTCAACCGATGGAAAGATCAGTTTTGTAGTCGCAGAACGGGCATCATCACCCAATACTGCATTCGGAAGAAGAAGAAGAAGAGTATTGATTGTACTACAACAGCAACAGGGCACGTCTCTGGGGGCAGACCAGGGGACGGCTCGGACCAGCGCAGAAGGGAGCAACTGCGCTGGCTCCCGGCTAAACCTACGGGCTCGTGCACAAACTGTGGGGTCACCAGGAGATGAGCACCTGGATGTACTAAAGTCTCACACTGTAGGGCTTGAGGATTCAAGCCCTAGCCGATCTCACAATAGCTCTAAGATGCGTCCCTGGAGGGAGAAAAGGGGGATGGTCGGTGGATCTGCGACAGCAGTGCTCCCGGCTAGGCTCAATTAGCCCGTGGACCAACTGTGGGGTCGTCAGGACGTACTATGTAGCTCAGCAATTTATCCTGAAGTTGCGACTCCAACACCTTCTCCCTGAGGGGTTGGTTTTAGCCCGTCAACTTGATCGTGATTGCGATGTAGATAAGGGAGGACAAGAATTCTGGGACTTGGGAGTATGGCCTTCCGGCCGAGGTATCCCAAGGGGTGGTGGAATGGGTTCAGTACTGTAGCGATCGGGAGGGATCGGATGAGGTGTATCACATTTCTGCACAACTATCGGACGACTCTTCTGTAATATAAACATTAGGAAGCAATATTATCCAACACAGCTAAACAATGACCTGGTTCATTTGTGGATGATTTGCAAACTAATGCTGTGTCATCCCGGGTATATTCGCTTCACGTGAGTCTGTGGCGTCGTGGAGACTGCATCTACTACCCTAAGTAAGCTGGGCAAGTGCTTAATTTGCTATTTGTTCCTGATTATACAAGGTTAGTATCTACGTCCGTGCGACGTAGCAACAGTGCTGCAAAGACAGGAGGTAAACGTTCCGTGGTGTCGTATTATATAAGGTGCATAATACAATAAAATATACTTAGGTTGCGTATTACTTACGAGGTAATGAAATGTTTTACGACAAAAATTGTTCTATGTATTGCACATTTGTTTTCGTTTTGGATGGTGTTTCACTACACATAAGACCAGGTACGCGCAATATCAACTACCGACGTATTCTACAATAACTCAATTTATTTACTAAATCAAACGTTGTTTACTTCGTCTGTCTTATTACATTGCAGAGCTCTCTTTATAGCCCGGTAGTTATGCAGCTATGTGATACACCGCAAACCATCCCCTCGAACGCTTTCTCGTATAGCCTATACCAACACAAATATGCCTTCGTCAAAGTGGACAGATTCCGATCTCTGCTCGTAACATTTGTATCGCATGCATCTTAGTACCGCGTGACCTGAAAATGTTGGTCGCGTTTCTGGATGAATAAAATATATTCTTTATAAACACTGTAATGAATATGAAACAATATTATTAATAGCAACATATGGGTTCATAACATAACTGTGCAAGGAAAGAGCACAAGGTTTGTAAATACTTAATACAGTTCAATGAGTAGAACTGCGTGCACCGAGGATTCACAGCGATAACAGTCTTCCTCTCTTCATGCCCCACTCGCCTTCTTGTGAGCTCCTAGCTTTATATATGTTCCAAACTTACAAATCATTTTTCGACAAGTAGTAGTAGTAATATTAGTAGTAGTAACACTTACTGCTCTTATCCAGAGCATAGGGCCTCAACGAAGCAGCTCCAGCGCATCCTATTCTGAATCAAAAACTTCAACTCCCCCCACGTATTTCCTTTCCTTCTGGCTTCCTCTTCCATGAGTAGAACTGCGTGCACCGAGGATTCACAGCGATAACAGTCTCCCTCTCTTCATACCCCACTCGCTTTCTTCTGAGCTCCAAACTTACAAATCATTTCCCGACAGGTAGTAGTAGTAGTAGTAATATTAGTAGTAGTAACTCTTACTGCTCTTATCCAGAGCACAGGGCCTCAACGAAGCAGCTCCAGCGCACACTATTCTGAGCCAAAAACTTTAGCTCTCTCCACTTATTTCCATCCCTACTGGCTTCCTCCTCCACACTCTTTCTCCATGACAGAGTCATCCTCTTTTTCTCTGGCCCTGAGGGTTCGAAAACAGGGCTTCTCTCTCAATAGCATTCTGAATCTTCCCAATAGAGTGACCTATCCATTTCATCTTTTTTATTTGGATACCAACGGATTCTTCGTTTGTTTATTCCCACAGAGTTTGATTGGAAATATATTTGAACAAAATATACGAAGGATTTTTATCTCAAACGCCTGTTTAACAAGACCTGAAGGCTCCTTGATATCTCAGCTGTCACTTTTCATGTTTCGCATCCGTGTATTAATACAGACGACACATTTGACCTGAAATTATGGTTCCGATAGGTGGTTTCCCTGAAGATTCGGATGGAGAGAGACTTGTGAATATATCTATAAGAGGAAACTTAAACGAAGGTAAACAAGGAAACGTATCTACGTCCATGAAGAAGAATAAAACATGTTAGGAGTACTGCATTATTCTTTAATCGCAGATCTCAGTTGAATTTTTAATCTTATCGGTTACAAAACAGTTTTGAAGTAGCGCCTGCCACCTATCGATGAATTCCGTAGTTTACGTAGTTCGCCTCCTCTCCGACAGATGGCAGCAAAGATAAATCTGCGAATTGTGTAAATTATAAAATAATTTTAAAGATCTCCATGCTATACTACACAATAATCTTCATGCTTATGTAATTCATCTCTCTCGAATCATGCCATCTTTTTCTTTGTCTATCTTTTGGGCCGCTCTTTCGTAAATAATTCCTTGCTACAAATCCTGTTTAACCCAAATCAGCAGGAATTAACTATTCTTATTGCGTTTGCCTTCGAGTAAAGAAATGTTTATTATATTAATAATAATAGTAATAATAATAATAATAATAATAATAATAATATTATTATTATTATTATTATTATTATTATATTATTATTATTATTTTATTATTATTATTATTATTATTATTATTTTCCGATTGAGGGTCTTTCCACTTTTCAGCGGTTGCCCTTTTACCAGCCGGCTGCTGGCCCTTCACATCCACATGTGTCAATCACAGAGGTAGATGATCAACAGCCAGTGTAGGGGTGACATGTGGTTAACATGTCGAGTCCCCCAGCCGTTATAGCTGGTTCCTCAACCTGGAGCCGCTACTTATTGTAGCTACCCAAATGCCTCACGATGCTGGGTGGGCACCGGTTCCATACTGGCCGAAATACCATGAGAAAATTTCTTCCCCCATGGAGACTCGAACCAGCGCAAGTCCCGTAGCTCTGCGCCAAGGCTTCCTACCTTAACCGCTCGGCTACGGCGCGGGACATTTTTTATTATTATTATTTTAAAATATTAAAATCTTATATACTGCAATTTATTTACTCTAACTTGATAGAATATACTGACCGAGTTACATAATCCTCCATCCATCCATAGTAATTCTGCCCGAGGGCAGGTCTTTCACTGCAATCATAGCATTTACATGCTATGCTTTGCAGCTTTATTAGGGAATTATAGGTGCGGTAGCTTCATGTTGCTTTCCACACCGTGAAGGACGATGATTATAATGATAAGGATGATGATGACCGGATGATTTTCGGGGACCGTTCGACCCTAAATGTCCTGAATTTGTCTTACAGGTGAGCAAAAACCCCGAAAAAACTTTAACCTAGGAGCCTGTCCCGACCAGGAATCTAACCTGGGCCCACTGCATGACAAGCCAGAATATTAATTTAACATAAAAATACATATATATCCCAGAAATTAAGATAAATATTCAAATAAAGGTAACATAACATCCAAACTTCAGGTTCAGCACACGCCACTGAACAAACCGTTTTATTGCTGAACTTCGGCGCACTTTTTTTTTTCATCTAAAAGTGAAATATCGAACATTTTGGAATGAAAAATAAGGAATATATAATAATAAATAAAACCTTTTCAAATATTTAACCAATACGATCACGTACACTCTATTGTGAAACACTGATATATTCAGAATGGAAATAAAGATAAACAAAACTATATATATTAATATATACAGGGTGCGGCAGCATAACTTCCTTTTTTTAAAACTTAATAAAATGCATTGTATGAATCAGAAAATTTTTATTCGTTTTTTATAATATAGGCACATACATAAAGTTTTGTTTTACTCAGTTTTGAAGATCAAATCAGGTAGGTGACGTTCCCCATTCTCCATACACTGAGTAAACCGATTTCTGGCGTTTGTCATGACTCCTGCCAGCATAGCAGGCGTTATGTTGGCAATTTCTTCCTGGATGTTGGTCTTCAAATCTTGTAGGGTCCTTGGACGGTTCACATAAACACGGGATTTCAAATAACCCCATAGAAAAAATCACAAGGGGTCAAATCGGGAGAGCGGGCCGGCCACTTCAAATCGCCCCTAATTGAGATAAGGCGCTCTGGGAAGTGTTCCCTCAAAACAGTCATCGATGCTCTTGAAGTGTGTGCCGTTGCACCGTCTTGTTGGAACCAAGTATATATATAATATATATATATATATATACATACCACCACACATAGAAATACATACATAATGTAAATGGACAGCTAATGACAAATGAAGTGGATTTTGAAGAAGTGGCTGAATTCAAACAGGCCTACCGAGGAACAATAATTACAAACATGAATAAGGTGCACAAAGAAATTAAACATAGACTCAATTCTGGATATTCCTGTTATAATATATTACAAGGACTATTTTTGTCGCAACTCTCCTAAAAAAATGAAAAAAAAATATTGAAAAGCATAAAAAACTATTATTCTACCAGTTATATTAAATGGGTGCGAAACATGGACTCTTAATATAAAGGAAAAAAAAAATATTACGAGTATTTGAGAGTAAAGTTTTAGGACACAGTTTCGACCAAAGAGAGATGAACAGACAGGTGAATGGAGAAGACTACTTAACAGTGAACTACATGGTCTTTCTTTGCAAGCCAGATATAATAAAAACAGTTAAGTCTCGTAGACTGCAATGTTCAGGACACGTGGCACGAATGGGAAATGAAAGACGTGCATGGAAGCGTCTTGTAGGAAAACCAGAGGTGAAACGCCCAGTTGGTAGAGCAAGAATGAGGTGCGAGAATAACATTAACCATGATTTGAAGGAAGTAGATTATACAGGGGATGATTGGAAAACATTAGCTTTAGGATAGGGATGTATGGAGAACTTATGTCAGCGCGGCCATGAACCCACGGGTTCGATAGTCCCAATGAGTTAGTTAGTTATGATTGAAAAACATTAGCACATGATAGTGAGTTAGTTAATCGGTGAAGAATGAGCAGAACAAGAATACCACGTCAAATCTTAAATTACCGGTCACCAGGCAAAAGATCTTTGGGCAGACCCTTCAAACGTTGGATTGAGACCGTAACAGACCACTAGGTCTATCTCATGAAAAGAAGAAGAAGAAGAAGAAGAAGAAGAATTTAAGGGTAACTTTCGATTTTATGTAACGATCCAATCGCATCATAACACAGGAATTTAATGTTGGTGTAGTGCATCTCCTTTCAATTTACGTAACGCATTCATGTCCCATCTAATTACATTAGGTAGATCCCCAGCTATAAAATGTGTTAATCTTGTGGTACGTTGACAGATGGCGTTGATGACACACATATATTCACGTCAAACCATCTCGGTTAACGACTCGTCATCTCGTCAAGACAGATGACTCTAGATACACGTTCCCTCTTCCGAGACCCATATTGTGTATCAAGTTATTACCAACTATCAGAATTGCCCATTTCTTTCCACACGCCTCGTTACATAGATTGGATGATAAATAAATCATCCTGCACACGATAAAGTACATTTTTCATAAGTAATGCCACGAGTGATTTCCAATTTATCTAGAGAATTTGGAAATCAAGAGTGGCATTTGTTAGGACTATTTCATCTTCATCAGGTATCATGGCAGCTGCCGCCGTCTTCCGGAAACCAAACGCCATTAATTAATTAATTAAAAATTAATTTAATAAAAGAAGTAAAGAAACAAGCTGATAAAGCAGCACAAATATCAGGATATATGAAATATTTAATTTGGCGCAACAAACATATGTCAATAGAAAGCAAAACCCGCATATACAAAACGATAGTTCGACCAGTTTTCGTATATGGAGCAGAAACTAGGGCTGATACAACAAAAACTAAACAAATAATAAACACATGTGAAATGAAAATCTTAAGAACTATTCAGGGGAAAACATTACTTGATAAAATACACAACACAGAAATTAGGGACAAATGTCATATTCAAGACATAACCAAATTTATTACAGATAGACGAAAATATTGGGAGGGCCATATAGAAAGAATGGAAGATAACCGACTAGCAAAAAGAGCTAAAGAAGGTAGACCAATGGACGGGAAAAGAACAAGAGGAAGACCAGCCAAAAGATGGATAGACAGTACATTCACATCCAATACGTCCTCCTCCGAAGAGTGATTTTGGAAATAAACAGGATGAAAATCCTACAAATTACTATGATGATCTTGTAGAAGATTTCCGGACTGTTGGCCGTGGTCTTGAGGCTTGTGGTTCCCCGACGTTTCGCCAGAGACTGCGTCCGGCATCCTCAACGGTTATCTTGAGACTCAACCCTTGAGGATGCCGGACGCAGTCTCTGGCGAAACGTCGGGGAACTACAAGCCTCAAGATCACGGTCAACAGCCCGGAAATCTTCTACAAGATTATCATACCTACAAATTATGTTTAAGAAGAAGAAGAATAAGATAATTATGTCTACAGATTATGTCGCTCTAAGTTACGAGTTGTGTGGTGCAAGTTAAAGTGCCTAACAGCGAAAGATCGAACTCTGTACAAGAAAGAAGAAAGAAGTTACAGGAAGATGTTAGCTCCCACAGTTTTGTTTAAAATTTAAAGGATGTTTAGGAAAACAAACTTGTGATACGTGGTGATGGATGACATCATCCTACATAAATATGGATAGTTACATTGACTGTTTAACTCATGCCACAAATGCTAGTCAATGACCAATCACGTTTCAATGAATTTTGTTTTACAACCAATGACAGTCGTGTTTCACCTCGCTCTTTATCGAGTTCTCTTTATCAGCTCCTGCTTTTGTGATAAAGAAAGCTCCTCCTTTTTAATGTTCTGAACAGGTCAAAACATCATTTTTCTCCAACAAATACATTGAATATAGCAAATAATGAAAAGATTCCTTGATTTTACTGAGTTGTTTACTAAAAAAATAAATGAATAAACCGTAATGTTTGATTATGATATATAGTTTGATGTGTTTCATTATTTCTCCACTTGGGTGCACTCTTACAATATTGCGATCTTATTTGGCAATAAATAATATGATCAAGCAGCAGTGAATGAACATAACCTCACATTTCTCATTTGTTTTCAAACATCGCCGTTTACATTAAATATATAAATATTTTAAAATAACTATAGTTAAACAATGATTTGTGAGTAAACAGCTTAATTTTATTCGTTAAATAGTCCTAACAAATGCCACTCTTGATTTCCAAATTCTCTAAATAAATTCACTCCTTACTTCGTGAGTCGTGAATTTATCGATAATTTGGAAATCACTCGTGGCATTAGTTATGACAATAAAACAGTGGGGGCATTTACTTCTTGTGGACATAATAGTAACGTAGACAGTTTCCCTTTTGGACAATTGTGCTATGGACATATTGAAACGGACATTTTGACTGCTAATCATTCTGTCTTCAGATCGTGTCGCTCTAAGTTCCGGGTTGTGTGGTGCAAGTTAACCCTTAAATTCATAATGTATCCTTTTGGATACACCAGTTGGTTTAATTAATTTAATATTTTTAATAAATCAGAAAAAACGAACGAAAAGAAACCACTTAAATATGTGTCTAATTATACAAAATACCTAATAATAACAGTTATAAAAGATTCCGTTTTCAGTGCGGTCCGCCACATTCAAATAACTGACACAAGACATTTGTCTTTTGCCAATAACTGAAAATGTAAGCAAGATGCACAAATTTACATCTTTGCATACAAATTTTATGGTACGCAGTATTGGACGCTTGCCCCAGTGGCGTGCTGTACATAGAAACATATTCATCCGATTTACTCCTCATTAAATCCAGCCAGAGATTTGGCGATGTGCTCTCACCTGGAGTAGCGTGGCTCATTCCACAGTGCTGGATTTCCGACTCTCGGCTTGAAAGCAATGTGGTTTCTGATGTCCTGCTTCAGGTCATCACATCCCTATCTCTGTCCAAATTTCATCACCATTTGCACACAAACGCTAGCGTCGCCAAATAGGCTCGGGTTAAGTGAACTACAACCCCGTAATGATAGCCACTATTAATTTAGCTGCCAAAGAGCCCTTGTGGGTTCTAACGTACGCAGCACACTGGGTGAAGCTAGACTTCGCCTTATCCAGTCCAGTCCAGTCCAGTCTTTTGCCAATTTAAGGGTTAAAGTGCCTAACAGCAAAAGGTCGAACTCTGAACAAGAAAGAAGAGAGAAGCTACAGGAAGCTGTTAGCTCCCACAGTTTTATTTAAAATTCTGAAGGATTTTTTAGGAAAACAAACCTGTGATACGTGGTGATGGATGGAATAAACCAACATAAAGATGGAGTAGTTACATTGAAAAAGGAATTGCTTGTAGGTTGAAGGCACACGAAATTGCGGTGCATGGTTTTGAAGGGTTGGCTTTTAAGCTGTGCAAGTATCCATGTAATTTAAGTGAGGGGGAATAAAGAGTATCGATCGACAGTAAGCCATCAAGTGGGGAGACCAGCTAATAAAGAGGTTCTGATAGCTCAATATTACATCCTCCACCCCCTGCTCACGTATCCAACCAACTCTTTTACTAATTTTCATTTCATCTCGCTTCAGGAATACAGAGTTTTAAAAGTTAGACATTCTGGGTACACTTACATATTTACAAACGCATTTCTAATTCCTTTAACCCTTAAATTGACAAAACACAAATTTCTTCGGTTAGTTATTTGAATGTGGCGGACCGCAGTGAAAACTGAATCTTGTATAACTTATTATTAGGTATATTGTGTAATTAGACACACATTTAAGTGGTTTATTTTTGTCATTTACTTCTGATTTATTTAAAATATTAAATTAATTGAACCAACTGATGTATCCAAAAGGATATATTACGAATTTAAGGGTTAAATAAACATTAGGTGTCTGTACGCCAGTTTCCAAAGATAATATTTAATTATTTGATTATATTTAAAATTAGTTGCTACCCATTGTAAGGCACATTTGAATTGGTTTTTCTCGTATAATGTATCATATTTCTTCTTCTTCTTCCTTCCAAGTATTAGGCCAAGGCCTGTTACGATCCTATAGAAAATGTTCCCTCCAGCGTTTGAGGGAAATTCTCGTATAAGACTTGAAAGCATAATAATAGTCCTTTCGATTGGTTGCTGGCCAAAGGAAGGCAACACCAGTGATCGGGCTGCCATCTTATAGCCTCTGGTCAGGCTTTTCTGGAGAATTGTACTATAATAATAATAATAATAATAATAATAATAATAATAATAAAAGTATTATTATCATAAGTATTATTATTATTATTATGATTTGAGGGAAGTAGATTATACAGGGAATGATTGGAAAACATTAGCTCAGGATAGGGATGTATGGAGAGCTTATGTCCGTGCGGCCATGAACCTACGGGTTCGATAGTGCCAGTGAGTAAGTAAGTGAGTAAGTATTATTATTATTATTATTATTATTATTATTATTATTATTATTATTATTATTATTATTATTATTATTATTATTATTATTATTATTATTATCGTATAAAATGCTTGTACATGAAATTCCATTGCAACATTTAATATATTTTTAATTCTTTATGATTGGTATAGTGTATATACAATCTCACTAAAAAGACAACATGAAAGCAGAATAACGACTTGTGAAATGAGATTCATGCGCAGAACAGCGGGTTACACCAGGTGGGATCGGAAAAGGAACACCGATATCTTAAAAGAATTGAAGACTACGCCAATTTTGGAATATATAAACAGTACCAACTAAATTGGAAACACCATCTTGAAAGAATGAGTTCAAATCGGATCCCAAAGCTGTTTATAATTATATACCAAGAGGACGAAATCTGTGGGCCGTCCTATGAAACGCTGGAGGGAAAATGTTCTATAGGATCGTAACAGGTCTTGGCCTAATACTTGTAAGGAAGAAGAAGATGAAGCAGTATATATAACCTATATTGTCAAATATGTACTTGTAATTTGTGCTGGTTGAGTGAAAGAGAAGGCCTTATGGCCTTAACACTGCCAGAATAAATAAATCATTATTAAAAATTAAATCATTATAAAGGTTTTTTAATACCTTAAAAATATAAGTAATAAAAATAAAATGAATATATATCATACAATTGTTAAAAGCATCATTACTTATGGAGCAGAACTTTGGCCATTAACAATAATACTTTATTTATTCTGGCAGAGTTAAGACCATAAGGCCCTCTCTTCCACTCAACCAGCACAAATACAAATAAATATTTGATAAATATAGATATACACTATACTAATTATAAACAGTTAAAGATATAATAAATGTAGCAATGTAAATGTCATGTACAAACAACATTTTATAGGGTAATAACAATAATGATACGATAATAATAATAATAATAATAATAAAAACAATATAAATATGATACATTTTACGGGAAACACGAATTAATATATATACCTTACACTGGATAATAATGAAGTCGAGTTTAGAGCAAATATAAATTTAGATTTCTTTTAAAAGATGCCAATGTCCGGCTTTTATACGAAGGGCAGCAAGAAATCCAAGAAGAGAAAAAATTAGAAACTCAGTTACAAGTGAGAAAATGACGATTGAAGACACTATTTTACATTATATTAAAACTCAGCAATTAAGATGGTACGGACATGTCCAGCGAATGGTAAAGGATCGGCTACCAAAATGTGTTTTGGAATGGAAATCTGAAAGAAGACCTAAAACCTCCTGGAGTCAGGTAATATATTTATATATGAAGGAGAAACATCTACAATCAGGAGATTGGATGGACCGACAAAATTGGCTATTGGGAATCGGACGATGTCAAAGACATTAATCAACCGATGATCTGTCTAATATTTAAGACTTTTAATTGATTCATTCGAGATCGTCACAGGGCATATGTTCTAAAACGGATTTGTTCGTAATAATAATGATGATGATGATGATTCATGAGCCACTAAGAGTAGAAATCCAAATAAGAATAAAACAACAGAATATGTGAGCAATTTTAATTATCTGGGATACAGTGTGTCATATAGAAAAAGTGAAGACATTGGAAACCAAAGAAATATTTTTAATTACATGTGTGACACCATAAAAAAAGTCTCAAGGGAACTAGAACCGAGACACTTTTAGGGGGGTGATGGGTGAAATTTCTATTTTCTAAATTTTTTTGAGCTAGAGACTTGATTTTTTGTACAAACATTCACTGTATGATACATAATGATGTGTTTAAGTTTCATTATTGTGAGACATTTATTTTATCCGATTGAGGGTCTTTCCACTTTTCAGCGGTTGCCCTTTACCAGCCGGCTGCTGGCCCTTCACATCCACATGTGTCAATCACAGAGGTAGATGATCAACAGCCAGTGTAGGGGTGACATGTGGTTAGCATGTCGAGTCCCCCAGCCGTTATAGCTGGTTCCTCAACCTGGAGCCGCTACTTATTGTAGCTACCCAATTGCCTCACGATGCTGGGTGGGCACCGGTCCCATACTGGCCAAAATACCATGAGAAAATTTCTTCACCCATGGAGACTCGAACCAGCGCAAGTCCCGTAGCTCTGCTCCATGGCTTCCTACCTTAACCACTCGGCTACGGCGTGGGACCATTTATTTTATGGGTTATTAAATATTATATATTTAAAAAATTGCATATATTATAATTAAATGGGTTCTACAATGTTTTAGTAAAATGTCTGATTTTTTACAAGTATTTGGAAAAACCATCATGCATTAGAATTTTTATAATGTGAAAACAAAGGGAGAAAAAATGTATCTCATGTGTGGAATTACAAAAAAAAATAATAATTGCATACATTTTATTTTTTACTTCTTAAAATACTATTCAATCATGAAACCTTTGCACTACTTTGTTACCAATTGTTTTTAGGACGTGCAGTAAAAATTTGAAACTTCTAGAACACATTTCCTGAATTCCATTCAATTATGAATGCACAAAAATGCAGTGAAAATAAAAGTGTGGAAATACAAGTTTAAAGATTTGCATGCAGGTGGTATTTAACTGGCGCAGCCTTTTAGCTCTGACGTAATTTAGGGCTCCTAGAAGCATCATAGGCCTCTGAAATTTTACCAACATATACATTAGGGTACAGGATATTTTTTAGTACAAAAAATAAAAAAAATGTCAATTTTGACCTCAAATGGTCAATTTTTCACCCATCACCCCCATTAAAATTATAACGAGCTTCCAATATAAAACCGGACCGGCCTCACGGAGTTTCACCCGGCACGCAGTGCTGTCTCTTCCACCCGCAATTCACCCTGCCTGCCACCCGTCCTTGAACTGTTTCTTACCTTATAGAAAATGCTGGAAATGTTGTCCTCCCGCACACGTGCTATGGGATCACCTTGGTTTAGACAATGAACACGTGTACACTTGTAAGGTTTGAGTTTGAACAATTTTGTTGCTGTATGTGCAGAAGATACTGAAATCCCAAATTGTTGTGCTAATTTCGGTAATGATTTTTGTGATGAACGTTCCAAATTTTCGCCAATTTCGTCTAATTTTTCTTCGGTGAGAACCGTACGCCTTCGCGTGTGTTTCTTATTTTGTACTGAACCAGTGGTCTCAAATTTAGTCACAAGATCGTGGATTGTCGATCTGGAAGGAGGTAATTGTCCAGGGAAGTTCCGAATAAATTCCTCGCGAACGCGACGAGCTGATTCGTATTTATAATAACATTTACACACATAAATGCGCTGCTCTAATGTCAGCTGACGTCTCATCTTGTCGAACGATAGTAAACTGACCAAGGACGAGCGGCTGGCAGAGTGAAATGCGGACGAGGAGAGAGCGCTGCCTGACAGGTGAACCCCCGTGAGGCCGGTCCGGGTTTATATTGGAAGCCCGGTATAATACAATGGCGGTTCCAAAACTGCTATTGAAATCGGTACACAGGATCTTAACCAAAATCCGAAACGAAGAATATAAACTTCGAAGATGAGATATTTGAGGGGGTGTGGCTGGTTATATAACAGCAGATAGGAAACGATTATTAAATATCTTCCAACGATTAGATAAGATTGCACAATTCCGAGATGGATGGACGGACCACATCAACAGAATGGACATAACAGAATCTCGAAACAGATGCTTCACTACACACCACTACGATGAAGAAATGTAGAAAGACACAGAAAAGGATAGACCAATTCTAACATGATATCAGAACAAACCATAAGGTATAGGCTAATAGTTGGTGCTGATGATGATAATGAATTTATTGATTTTGCTCATCAATGGAACAAGTGATTATATCTAATATATAAAAATGAATGTGTTGTTTGTTTAATAATTAAATTAATGTTTTTATTACCTCACCTCATATCCTTTTCTCTATTACTGCAGTTTCGGAGCTTATCTCCGTCGTCAGTAGCCTCTGGTCGACCGCTGTTATGTCGTTTCTTGGCGGTATATAGAAGTAAGAAGGAAACCGCCAAGAAACGACATAACAGCGGTCGACCAGAGGCTACTGACGATGGAGATAAGCTCCGAAACTGCAGTATAGAAGAAAAGGATATGAGGTGAGGTAATAAAAACATTAATTTAATTATTAAATTAACCTCATAGTGTTCTTTCCCTGTGAAAGTTAAATAAAAAAGTTTGTTTGTTTGTTCGTTCTTTATGCGCGGCCATATCGTTGATCCGATTGTGATAGGATTTTTTTTTGTAAAATGTTCAGGAGCTTCCCGGGATGAACATAGGCTATAAGAGAGTTGTGATACTCAACTCCTACACCCTTAAAAATCGCTCTTTTTAGTGGAAAACGTGAAAAAAGTAGCTCTTTGGACGCTTAAATGGCTTACGCTGCCTAAACCATAACAAATGGACAAAATTAATGTACACAGAATTGAATATCTCAAAACGTTCTATAAAAAGTCCGTGACAGCACATGTTTAACTCTTACAGATAACTCACAATAACCATTTTTGTCTTTCGTTGATGACAAGAAGATCGAGACAAGTACGTAGATTCCTGTGCAAGCAAAGCAGCACATGTCGGGTATTCTTTTAAGGATAACTCACAATAACGAATTTTGTCTTTTAGCTCATTTATGCCAAAAAATCGAGATAAGTAGATTCCCGGACAAACCCGGGTAAATCAGCACGGGGAGTCTTAATACAATTGCGATATACATTTATAATTATTTTTCATTTTACTTATTCAACTAATCATAAGAAGTACATTAATTTATGTCTTCCAGCTCATTTATGCCAAGAATATCGGGATGAGTATATTTCCGGACAACGCCGGGTAAACAGCACGGGATATCTAAAAAATATAAATTATAGTTATTTTTCCTTTTACTTATTCAACTAAGCATAAAAGCACATTCATTTTCATTTATTTAGGCGTAGCAGTGCACGCCGGGTATTACTTACTTACTCACTGGCACTATCGAACCCGTAGGTTCATGGCCGCGCGGACATAAGCTCTCCATATATCCCTATCCTGAGTTAATGCTTTCCAATCATTCCCTGTATAATCTACTTCCCTCAAATCATAGTTAATGTTATTCTCCCACCTCATTCTTGGTCTACCAACTGGGCGTTTTCCTTCTGGCTTTCCTACAAGAAGCCTCCATGGAAGTCTTTCACTCCCCATACGTGCAACATGCCCTGCCCATCACAGTCTACGAGACTTAACAGTTCTTATTTTATCTGGCTTCCTATAAAAATCATGTAGTTCATTGTTATGTAGTCTTCTCCATTCACCTGTCTGTTCATCTCTCTTTGGTCCAAACATTTTTCTAAGTACTTTATTCCCAAATACCTGTAATCTCCTTTCCTCCCTTAAAGTAAGAGTCCATGTTTCGCACCCATATAATATAACTGGTAGGATAATAGTTTTATATATTTTCAGTTTAACGTTTTTTGAAAGGAGTTGGGACATCAAGAATCTCTGCAATACATAATAGCACGCATTTCCAGAATTGAGCCTATGTTTAATTTCTTTGTGCATCTCATAGCTAGTACAATTATAAAGTTTGTTTTTTAATAAAGCTTTAATATTGCTCAAATTTACTACCACAGATTTCAGGTCCTCGCTGTATCTTAAGGTTCTCCTGTACATTGAACTCTGGGAAACCTTAATTGATCCCCAGAGGAAGTAGAAGAAAACCACAGCATCCCATAAATCAAGCTTAGTATTGTGTACCAGAGGAAACAATGTTCTGTTTCCCTAATTTAATGTCTGCAATAACACACACTTCTTATTACTCCGGACATTATTTCATGGACGTCTGCGTCCTGGGTTCCAATTCACTTACACAACAGTGATTTAATTAATTTATTTTGCTTTATATTATTATATAAGGTATTTAATTACTTTCTTCATTTTGGTGCTATTCTATTATATAATGTTTTGTTTATACCATTCTACTTTGCATTAATTCTTTCTGTGTGAGAGTGAGTTTTGTATTTTCAATCTTCTCTACTACAAGGTTTAGGCTATGCAGCCTGTTCCGGCGAAGTTAAAAGTGGAGTCCATCTTCTACGTGGTCGGTCAACATCTCTTGTTCCTCTGGGATTATACAGGAAGGTTCTTTCGTTGTTCATTCTCATTAAGTGTTCTCTCCATTTCTTATTATTTTCACTGATTTTATCTTCAATTTTATATATATTTAATTCTTCTCGTATAGTTTTATTCCTTATTCTATCCGCTCTTGTCCATCCTTTCACATTACGTAAAAATAGCATTTCAGCAGTCTGTATCCTGCTTTTATCCTTTGATTTCATTATCCAATTTTCACTTCCATACAACAACAAAGGAATCTTTCTCTTAAATTACAGAAGAATATGGATTGAAGATACCTACAGACGAAACGAAAATTATGGCATTTCAAACTGTAGTTCCTGTCAGAAGTAAAATTGTACTTGACAATACAATTTTGGAGCAGGTGAATAATTTTACATATCTAGGATGCAGTGTCTCATATGAAGAAGAAAAGGATGTAAATACAAAAATGTCTAAATTTTTAAGATTTTTAGGGTTAATAAATTCTTTCAAGCCACAGTTAGTCAAACATATTCAAGACTAAAAGTGTATAAAACACTGGCTCTTCCAACTCTTTTGTATGGTAGCGAAGTATGGACGTTGAAACAGAAGGATATACAGAGATTTAGATCTGCTGAAATGAGATATCTTCGGAGGACTGCAGGATACACACTACTAGATCACAAAAAAATGAAGATATCTTAGAAGAATTACACATGGAATCTTTAGAAAACAAAATTTCTGGTTATAAGACAATATGGATGCAACATGTTCATCGAATGGAAGATCACAGAATACCCAAACAAATGTTAAGATATCAACCTGCAGGAAGAAGAAGACCAGGACGTCCACTCAAAAGACTTTTGGATGGTGTTTCTCTTGAGGCCGAAACAGGTCAACAAATGAACTAAAATCGTGAATGTACTATCATGATGATGATGATGTTTTCATTATTCTTTCAAGGATTCTAAAAACGTCGGTGAAGAGAGCAAGAAGTGGTAACTTCAAATGCTAAGCTTTAAGCTTATGGAATGAGGATATCTTAAAAACTACATACATGTAAGCAATATTGCCCGAATATGGAGACGAAATGAAAAAAAAGGGGAAAACAATTACTTTTTGTTCGAGCGATGAACTAAATGCCTGTAATGAGAGACCCGGGAGTTGTATTTGTCGAGGCGTAAGATCAGAGTGACCAGGAAATTTAATATGAGAGACTACAAAATAGAGGATGCAGTTTTTTTGTAATAGTCGTATGTGAAGCCCACTAATTGAGTCTCTGTATTGAACTCTTTCCAACTTAATAATCGCTTTGTAACACTTTTTAATTAACCCTCTGTTCGAGTTACAGTCCATTTCATTCACGTTCCTCACAGTTCCATGATTCCGGGATGAAACATGGCACGTAGAGCCTACAGATTCATGAGTGGTTTGTGAATTCCTAATCAAATGTTAATGCCATAAATGAAACGTTTTATTTCAAAAGGAGACTTCTGCAGCCTTGTCTGTTTTTTTCCGATGAATGTAAATGTATTTAAGATTGCTCAGTGAACAAATGACGACCGGAAGAACAATAATTACCTTTGTACTCATCTTAATGTATAAAAATTTCGTGTCACGTTGTTTGTCCGCGATGGAATCCTAAACTATTGAACCGATTTTATTAAAATTTTGCACACGGTGTGCAGTTTGATCCAACTTGAGACTTAGGGTAGTTTATAACTAAATTTATAATCGCATTATTTTTTTATTGCAAATTATTTGTTTATTATTTAACAAAGAGTTATAAATATCTGTGAGTTCCATACGATTCTAACAGATGGCGGTGTAATTATTTGTGAGTTCCATACGATCATAACAGATGGCGGTGTAAGGTAATTTGGTAAGATAATTGGTTTATTATTTAACAAAGAGAGATCCAGATGGCTGTGTTTTTTGTTGCAACCGCGAATTTCAATTGAATTACAAATATTGATTATTTCATAATTTAAGTGCATTCAGTGTTTATTTTATTTTCAATGTTATTAATTTCGTGTGTAAGTATTAGTTTTAAGTAATCTGGCTGAAAGACAGCGACTTAATTTAAATTTTTAACGTATACCTTAGCCACAGCAACGCGTGGCCGGGACTTCTAGTATATATATATATATATATATATATATGAAAGTTTTCATTGGTTTTCTGCGTCTTGGATTCAAGTTCGGCCCCTGGCCACTGACTCCGACGTTTCGGCATGATCCCACATGTCATTATCAAGGAATGATAAGTTCGAGTCACAGGTTTAGGTCTTATATAATTAAACACACAGATTTTTCGCTGTGGTCCGTTTCGGAAGACGTACACCCATCCAAGCGTCGACCACACTCCATGTTGCCCAACCGTGGTTTTCTTCATATCTTCTTCGCTGTTGAAGAACCCATTCTTATGTAGTTAAACACCCTCAGTTTTCAGTGTGGTCCGTTTCCGAAGCCGTATATCCATCCAAGCGTCGACCACACTCCATGTTGCCCAACCGTGGTTTTCTTCATATCTTCTTCGCTGTTGAAGAAAACCACGGTTGGCAACACGGAGTGTGGTCGACGCTTGGATGGGTGTACGGCTTCCGAAACGGACCACACTGAAAACTGAGAGTGTTTAACTACATAATAACTAAACCCGGGTTCGATCCCCGGTCGGGACAGTTTTTCTGGGTGAGGTTTTTATCGGGGTTTTTCCTCACCTTTAAGACAAATGTCAGGAAAACGTTCAGGCTCAAACGGTCCCCAAAATCATATGGCCACCATCATCATCCTTATCATTATCATCATCCTTCTCCGGTGTGGAAAGCAACGGGAAGCTCCCACACCTACAATTCCCTAGTAAAGCTGCAAAGAATAGCATGAAAATGCTATGATTGCAGTGAAAGACCTGCCCTTGGGCAGAACTACTATGGATGTAAGATAAATAAGAACGATCGTTTCTGTTATTTGGGATCAATTATAGAGAAAGATGCAACACCAAAGAAAGAAATAGCAAAAAAAATCAGTAATGGAAAAAAACCATTGGAATGTTAAACTGTATATTATGGAGTAAACCATCATTAACAGAACAAAACAACTAATTTATAAGTCCATACTAAAAAGCATAATGATATATGGATCGGAAGTTTGGATAATGGCACAACATGCCAACAGAATAACTGAAATGGATTTTTCGAGAAGAGCTGCCAGAAAATCTCGACTGGAAAAAAATTATAAATGCAGAAATTAGAGAGTGGATGAATGCAGAAAGAAATATAATGGATGAGACTGAACATAGAAGACTTCTGTGGTATGGACACTTAAGAAGAATGAAGGACGAAAGTCTATCAAAGGCCGTCCAATCATGGAAAATTAAAAGAAGAAGCAGAAAAGGAAGACCAATAGACCCGTGGAAGAATCTTCTTCTTCTTCACTTCACGGGCTAGGCAAATTGCCTGTTCCGCCTCACAGTTGTTCTGTTCATCTTTTCACTGGCCTTCCTACATTCCTTGAACCTCTTGGCTTGTAGTTGAATGCTGCTCTTGGTAATCTTATTACATCCATTCTTTCCACATGTGTAAACCATTTCTCTCTATATTCTCTGATTTTCTCATTCAATGTATGTATATTAAGTCTGTTCTTATATCTTCATTCCTTATCCGATCCGATTTTGTGCAGCCTTTTGTTCTTCTAAGGAAGTTCATTTCTGCGCTTTGTATTCTACTTTGCAATTTTTTTGTCATTACCCAAGTTTCGCTCCCAGGAACTGCCAATGTTTTATAAAACTTCAATCTAGTATCTCTTCTTGTTTTACTCTTTAATGTTTTATGTATAGTTCCGCATATCATTTCAAATTTCGACAGTTTCATATGTATGTCTGTGGAAGAATAACATTCAAAATTCAATGAGGAAATGTGGTGTAACAGATGAAGACACAGAGGATAGAGAACGATGGAGAACTTTAATTAAAGGAAACAGTTTTGTAGACAGAAATTTATTTAGTTTGTTAAAACACAATACTGAAACAATTTAGAAAGCAACACTGAATAAAAAAATGTGAATTAATTATATTTATTTATTTACCATTTTAAGGGATCTTTTTATGTAATTCCTTTATTAATATATTTCAACTTTGAATGCAAATGACGTGACTGCCTCGTTATTTTAAAATATACTGGAGCATTGTGCTGTTCATATTTTTAACAGTAGCATAACGATTGTGTGGTAATTAAACCTGCCACCAGAGTGTGCAATTATAAAACATCCTTTGCATAGTTTTATTTGAAATGTTTGACTGGACGTTATCCGTTATTAAGAAAGCTCCGCCGTAATAATATTGTAATACGAGGTAATTACGCGGATAACGAAGGTAAGTACATCCCATGACAAACAAAAACTTCACAATGCTTGTTACGTAACGAAAGAGAAGGTGCCACTTAATGAAGCTCCAGTTTCCTGGTTCAAATCTTAATAAGAGCTTTCATTTTATCAATTGTATCGACAGATCCAATATGTTAGGGCCTGAATAAACCTAATTGGTATAATACTAAATTCTCGTACCAGTTATTTATGTGTCGAAATTATTTATCAGGTTTCAATGTTTCACAACATCTTCCTGCGAATAACTCTGAGCAACAAAAGAAAAAACTTTTTTATCTCAGAAAGAACAATATGTGATTCCGATAGTATTTGTTCTCCTGAATCTAAATATGATATCGGTTTCTTCCCATCACGCAAGGTTTCCGAGAGACAGGAATTTATAATTTCAAACACTTTAATATTTTCTACATTCGTAACTACACAATATTCGAACGTTCGGACTCACCTAGAAAGTAAGAAATGATTTTCTGCTATATTTCATCTGTGGAGAATCCCTCTTGATGGTGCAACAATAATCGGTCAGCATATTAGAATTCCATTTGCCTTAATATATGTTTTCCATAGCTGAAATCTCCTGAGTTAGCTCATTTGATTTTATTTTACAATGGATAAATGGACGAAAAAACGTTTATTAAAAAATAATTATTTCACGAACGAAATAAGTTGAATTATATAACAGGAACACTAAAAAGAACTTTAAAAATAAAGCCAGGAAAGACTCTATAATGAAATTATACAAGACATTGGCAGTTCCTATTATTACTTACGGATCCGAAACATGGACAGTGACAACACAAGAATCTGTCTGAGTACAAGCTGCTGAAATGAAATAACTCAGATCAACAGCAGGATATCAAAGAACAGTAAAAAAACACAACACAGAAATAAGTCAACAACCAAAAATATAGAGGAATTAAACACAACAACAGAGAAATACAGAACAAACTGGAAAGAACACTTAGCAAGGATGACTGAGAATAGAATACCAAAAGCAGCATACAGCTATTCACCACGAGGAAGAAGAAGTTTGGGAAGACCAAAGAAAAGATGGAAACAGCAGCAATTTGGAGCCGGAACAGGCTAGTAAGCCTAAATCGTGACGAAGAAGACTAATTTAAAAACAAATGCATTTACACAGAAACCTTGGCTCTGTTTATGAGCCTGTAAAAACATTATAGTAACCCTTCAAAATAAAAAAAAGTGAAATATTTTAAGTAAAATTATAACATACTTAAATCATAACCAACTGTAAATTCATAATATTTCAACAAATGAGTCTCATTGCGGCCCGAAGAAATCATCCCTTTATTTCAAAACATACTGTACTTGTTAAGCGGAAATCAAAGCTGAAGACAGTCTATCACAGAGCGCTTAATTTGTTTAGTATAGATTACTGCCTGTAATATATATATATATATATATATATATATATATATATATATATATTTATTTATTTATTTATTTATTTATTTTGCGCGATAATGCGTTTTGTCGTACTTAACAGCAGTGGCGACCATTATTGAAAGTTCAACTTCCTACATTAAGGGTTGCCAACCAAAATAACTATACTGTAATATTACATTTACACCCACGTGCGGGAAGTAAAACCACTGTTCTCTATGTATACTACGTACAATGTATATACAAAAAAAATATGCAAAAGGTAGTGTTAATATACATTATACGAAACAAATCACTGCATTTTAAATGAACTGAACTTTATTTGAAACAATATAAAACAATAAATACGTACTTGCGGCCATGTTATCAACAATTGTTCTCAAGGCCTCCTGTTGTTTCAGGTAATAAACATTGCCCACACTGTTAACGTTAGTCAATTGTTTATAATGAACGCAAATATTTCCAATAAAGATCATCATCATCCGGTATCATGGCAGCAGTCGCCGTCTTCGGAAAACCAAACGCCATTCCTCTCTATCCATCCATTGATCTTCCTCCATTCCTCTGATATTGATAGCTGCTTGTACCCCTTCTATCCAAGTTTTATTCGGTCTTCCTCTCTTCCTCCTTTCCATTGGGATCCATTCCATAACAATTTTTGGCAATCTTTGCTCTAGCATTCGTTTGACATGACCATACCACTGCAATATTTTCTTTTCTATGATATCTATGATGTCCGGCTCCTCTTGTACACCAATAATTTCCCTTATTTCTTTATTTAGTATTCTATCCATTCTAGATTTTTCAGCTGATCTTCCTAAAACATCCATTTCTGTACTTAAAATTCTTTTCATTTCCAAGGTGGGCCCGTCGAGATCTTAAGATCTTTTTAGATTTTAAGATGTTATTATTTTGATATTGTTTATTATTTGAAAACACCATCGAGTAATAAAATTAATGTACAACGCACGTTTGTGAAGTGTTTTGCAGAATCTCGGAAATAAAAAATCTCGCTATCTCTCGGTTTTTAAACATTTTTCCTCCATACTGTAAAAAACCACTTTCCAACCTTGAATCGTAATATACTATTAAACAAAATAATATAATAGTTGCATTCAATAGCACTTAATAAAAAATCAATTATCATTGAATATGCACGTGCTAATATAGTGTTAATAGTTATTGATTATCCATTACCATAATTATTGTTACTTGTCTATAACAAAACGTGTACATATGTTAACCATTACATGCCTCTGGGCGTGTCAGAACAATCGGGTCCACTTGCTTTCAAGCCCTCAGTATCCTAACTAATTCACTTATCGAATACGAGGTTCAAGGGGCGCCCGGATATAAGCTCTCCATACATTCTTATCGGGGGCTGAGGCTAATTGACATTCCCGGATCCTTGTTCTGGTCAAAAACCCCTGATGGAACTGATAGTTAACCTCTGGGGTGAATTTCGGTGAAGTCCGGAGGGTCTAACTTAGCCAAATCCACTCTCCTCACCTCCAAGTTGGGCCCGTCGAGACCTTCTTAAGATCTTTTCCGATTGAGGGTCTTTCCACTTTTTCAGCGGTTGCCCTTTTACCAGCCGGCTGCTGGCCCTTCACATCCACATGTGTCAATCACAGAGGTAGATGATCAACAGCCAGTGTAGGGGTGACATGTGGTTAGCATGTCGAGTCCCCCAGCCGTTATAGCTGGTTCCTCAACCTGGAGCCGCTACTTATTGTAGCTACCCAATTGCCTCACGATGCTGGGTGGGCACCGGTCCCATACTGGCCGAAATACCATGAGAAAATTTCTTCCCCCATGGAGACTCGAACCAGCGCAAGTCCCGTAGCTCTGCGCCAAGGCTTCCTACCTTAACCGCTCGGCTACGGCGCGGGATTTTTTAAGATTTTAAAATGCAAAAGAGAGAGTGGGGTGTGGAAAGAAACGGGAAGCTAACACCTATATATCCCTAGTAAAGCTGCAAACATGCCATGATGAGTCTTTCCACGATAAGAAAGAGTGGAGAATGCTGAGTTTGCAGTGAAAGACCTGCTCTTGAGCAGAACACTATGAATGAAATGACATTCTTATCCTGACCTAATCGTTTCCAATCATAATCTGTATAATCCACTTCCTCAAATCATAACTAACATACTCACTGGCACTATCGAACCCGTAGGTTTATAGCCGCATAGACATAAGCTCTCCATACACCCCTATCCTGAGCTATTTTTTTCAATTCATTCGTTGTATAATCTACTTCCCTCAAATCATAGTTTAATGTTATTCTCCCACCTCATTATTGGTCTACCAACTGGGAGTTTTCCCTCTGGTTTTCCTACAACAAACTTCCATGCACGTCTGTCATTCCCTATTCGTACCACATGTCCTGCCCATCGCAGTCTACGAGACTTAACTGTTATTATATACGGCTTCGTATAAAGGCCATGTAGTTCACTGCTATGTAGTCTTCTCCATTCACCTGTCTGTTCATCTCTCTTTGGTCAAAAAGTTTCCTAAGAACTTTATTCTCAAATAGTTGTAATCTCCTTTCCTCCCTTAAAGTAAGAGTCCATGTTTCGCACTCATATAATATAACTGGTAGAATAATAGCTTTATATATTTTCAGTTTGTGGTTTTTTGAAAGGAGTTGGGGCGTCAAGAGTCTCTGTAAAGCATAATACAAAACTTTTACATATCCCTCTTTGTAGAAAAAAGCACTTGCACACCCATTGCCGAAAGTTAAAACTCCCTCAGCTCCGAACGACTATGGATCCATTAGTATTTTATCTACCCTTTCAAAAGCTTTGGAATGATTAATCCATAAAAAGAAAATTGACTGATTATATCTTTTTTAGGGACATCTCTTGAGATGTCCATACCATCTTTATCATCTCTCTTCAATGTGTGTGTGTGTGTGTGTGTGTATATATATATATATATATATATATATATAGTTCACCGCTGTGGTCCCGAGGTAGCGTGCTGCCTTCTCAGGCAGCGGGCCCGGGTTCGATTTCCGGTCGGGACACGCTCCTGGTTGAGTTTTTCAGGTTTTTTTCCTCACGTGTAAGACAAATGTCAGGAAGCTTAGGGCCCAACGGTCCCCGAAAATCATCCGGTCACCATCATCATCCTTCATCGGTGTGGAAAGTAATGGGAAGCTACAAGAGCTATAATTTCCTAGTAAAGCTGCTATGAAATTTGTATGATTGCAGTGAAGGACCTGCCCTCGGGCAGAATTACTATGGATGGATATATATAACTCTTTTTGGTGGAGCAAAAATATTACAACAAATAGAAAATTACAAATATATCAAACCATAATTCAGAGCATTTTAACATATGGTGCTGAAGTCTGGCAAATTCCTACCAGGGAAATGAAAAGAATTTTAAGTACAGAAATGGATGTTTTAAGAAGATCAGCTGGAAAATCTAGAATGGATAGAATACGAAATAAAGAAATAAGGGAAATTATACAAGAGGAGCCGGACATCATAGACATTATAGAAAAGAAAAGATTACAGTGGTATGGCCATGTCAAAATAATGCCAGGGCAAAGATTGCCAAAAATTATTATGGAATGGATCCCAATGGAAAGGAGGAAGAGAGGAAGACTGAAGCAAACTTGGATAGAAGGGGTACAAGCAGCTATGAATATCAGAGGAATGGAGGAAGATCAATGGATGGACAGAGAGGAATAACGTTTGGTTTCCGGAAGACGGCGGCAGCTGCCATGATACCGGATGATGATGTTATATATATATAGATTACACAGAATATGCACTGTTTTATACAACACTAATCAGCCATTGGCTGAGAAATCCCCGTCACTCTTAGCGGTCACATTTCAATCCGTCTGATGAACATTGCTTTCACGTAGTGAGATACAATATATTTGTATCATACAATAACTTTCATTCGACCGAACTTCCTATCGAATATTCACACTCCTTTCTCAGTTGGCATACATTAGTAAGTATTATTAAATTAAATACTGATTCTAGATGCTATACAGGATGTTTCAAAGTTAAAAAGTAAAGTAATCCCACTACAGGCCCCAGGAAGCCCTTGGGGTAGTAGGAGCTTAAGGCTCCCACTTTTTCTGGACAATCGGCACTTGATAATAATAATAATAATAATAATAATAATAATAATAATGCTTTATTTTAGCTGGCAGAGTTAAGGTCATAAGACCTTCTCTTCCACTCAACCAGCGAATAGTAAAATTATACAAAAAATTACATACTTATTACAATTTTAAGATATTAAATTCAGACTAAACAAAATACAAAGATGATGTGATCTAATACTAACAAAAACATGGAATATAATAAAATTAAAATGATATAAAATAAAGCAAGTAGCTTCCTAGATGATTATTAATGGAATGCTCTATATAGTTGTTATGCAGTTAATGTTTTCATTGTGTCGAACTTAAGATATCAGTTAATTTGGATATTGATGTCAGCCGCGTTGTCAGTCCTGCGTGACGGCCACCTTTACCCCCAGAACAAGCATCTGGTACTCATTTCCGTTAGAGGCCGAGTCGACCCCAGTTCCGAGGGTCCGGGGTTCAAGCCCGGCCAAGTCGATGGATTTTTAGAATAAAACATTCAAGGGACAAAAGCCCTCCTTGAGGGACTTTAAGCCGTGGGTGCCGAGTCTTAAGGTCTTAAAAGAACTTCAAATCCGAATAAAAAAGTCTACTGAGCAAAATGTAACTGACCTTTATCCATCCAAGTAGCCTGATACGTTATTCTTTCGAGTCGATGTATTAACGTGTCCCTAGTTGACATATGTAGGGAAATAAACGTAACTAAATTCCTCTATATTAATAAATAGGATCTTCTTGGTGATAATAAAATGTATTATAAATTGTCAATAAAACTCAAATCATCAAAACAAAATATTAGAATAGTCAACGCGTTTCGATAGCGAGGCTGTCATAATCACGATTAGTTATTGACTGAATAAAAACAGGCTAAAATGTATAAACAAAATATCAATATTACGCAGTTTTCTCCATTCACCTGTCTGTTTATCTCTCTTTGGTCCAAACATTTTCATAAGAACTTTATTCTCAAATACTCGTAATCTCCTTCCTCCCTTAAAGTAAGAGTCCATGTTTCGCACCCATATAATATAACTGGTAGAATAATAATTTTATATATTTTCAGTTTAACGTTTTTTGAAAGGAGTTGGGACATCAAAAGTCTCTGCAATGCATAATAGCACGCATTTCCAGAATTGAGCCTATGTTTAATTTCTTTATGCATCTCATTCCTATTTGTGATTATTGTTCCTAGGTATTTGAATTCAGCCACTTCTCAAAATTTCCTCATTTGTCATTAGCTGTCCATTTCCAATACGTATAATGTATTTTATGTGTGACCATATATTTAATTTTATTGATATTTACTTCCAGTCCCAATTTCTTAGTGTTACTCAGTAGTGTGTGCCTATTGTCCTAACAAAGGAGAGGCTAAGATCCGCCATCGTGCTGTTACAACATTATACATTAGATTAGAAATATAAAACACGTGAAAACTGCCAAATTTTCAATTTCTCAACAAAAATTTGATTACAGTGTGAAATTATTTCTATGGACAATAGTGAACGGACAGCTATTGTACGGTGTAATTTTTCCATAATCTGAGAAATAATTCCTTTCCAATCTCATAACAATTGCCAGTCCTGTATCATTACTGTTACACAAGCATGGCGCAAGCAGAGCACTGCGATCATGACAATGCTGTGGAACCATTGCATCAGGTAGCAGTTTGTACTCTTATAACGAGCGAATGGACAGTTGATATTTTAATGCATCATTCTTTGTATTACGAAATGTTTATAAAATAACAGCTTTTAGTTAACAATAGTTTATTCGATATATTGTTTAATTTAATAATATTTAATGTGTTTCAGAATTATTTATGATTTATTTTTTTAACTTTGCCTTTGTCTTTAGTTTGATTTACTTCTTGTTTGGCTGAAACTAACCGAACTCCCTTTGATTTTGCAAGAATGTATGTTTAGAAGCCACTGACTCTTTCCAAGAAATCTTATACTTCTCCATTATAAATAAATAATAGTTTTAAAAAACTAAAACAACACGCTTTATTAGAAAACCTAACTAAAAAAATGAAAAATTATTTTATTTTCCAACACGCTTGGAACACCATCAAAAGCGTGGGGTGCTCTTTATCAATTAATATATTTGATAATAAACGGATATTGGTAAAAGAAAAGTCTTCTAAGAAGAAAATGTAAAAATCATAAAAAGCACCCCACGCTTTTGATGGTAAAATTATTTATCCCAAGCATGTTGGAAATTAAAATTATTTTTCATTTTTTTAGTTCGGTTTCTAATAAAGCGTGTTGTTTTAGTTTTTTAAGACTATTATTTATTTTTTAGTTTTAATATTTTACAGAATAAGATAAAAATGTAAATATCTTTAATTTCGATACTATTGTAGTATGAGCTAAAAGTAATACTCTTCTAAAAAAAAACCTCCCAGCCAGATTTGAACAAGCGACCTATGGATAACTGAAATTATATACCACTAGCGTTCACCACTCTACCAACTGAGCTCTTGCAACGATGACTAAAAAGTCGACAAGTCCGCAACCTATTATACCAGTTTTCATTTTTTTGATTTTCTGATGATTCTGGCCAGGATTTTAGAAACAAAATATGAAATTATTGTATTGTCACGGGTCCTTAACAAGTACAACAAAGTTTCAAGTCGATCCAATGTTTCTAAGTGGGTGAAATCGTTTCAAAAATTCGGGTCCGTTACATATACAAACACATTTTTTTTTACTTTCCTGATGATTCTGGCCATGATTTTAGAAACAAAATACGAAATTATTGTATTGTCACGGGTCTTTTACAAGTATACAAAGTTTCAAGTCAATCCAATGATTTTAAGTGGGTGAATGAAACGCGTTGTTGTTGTAAGATTCAGATATAGATAGATAGATAGATAGATAGATAGATAGATAGATAGGATAGATAGATAGATAGATAGATAGATAGATAGATAGATAGATAGATAGATAGATAGATAGATAGATAGATAGATAGATAGATAGATAGATAGATAGATAGATAGATAGATAGAAAGATAGATAGATAGATAGATAGATAGATAGATAGATAGATAGATAGATAGATAGATAGATAGATAGATAGATAGATAGATAGATAGATAGATAGATAGATAGATAGATAGATAGATAGATAGATAGATAGATAGATAGATAGATAGATAGATAGATAGATAGATAGATAGATAGATAGATAGATAGATAGATAGATAGATAGATAGATAGATAGATAGATAGATAGATAGATAGATAGATAGATAGATAGATAGATAGATAGATAGATAGATAGATAGATAGATAGATAGATAGATAGATAGATAGATAGATAGATAGATAGATAGATAGATAGATAGATAGATAGATAGATAGATAGATAGATAGATATATAGATAGATAGATAGATAGATGATAGATAGATAGATAGATAGATAGATAGATAGATAGATAGATAGATAGATAGATAGATAGATAGATAGATAGATAGATAGATAGATAGATAGATAGATAGATAGATAGATAGATAGATAGATAAATAGATAGATAGATAGATAGAGATGCAGGTCAAGCTAATATAAAGCGTGTAAAAATAGCATTATATAGGTGACAATAGGATATATTAAAACTATCAAATGAATTAATTAGGCATATATACGGTTAAGAAAGAGCTGTTAGTTTGTGCTGATGATGTAGTTTTATAGAGATACAGCTAATACCCGGCGTGCGCTTGCTACGCCTAAATAAATGAAAATTAATGTGCTTTTATGTTTATTTGATTAGAGTAAAAGGAAAAATAATTATAAATGTATATTTTTTAGATACTCCGTGCTGATTAAACGACGTTGCCCGGGGGAATCTACTTATCCCGATCTTCTTCGCATAAATGAGCTGAAATACGAAAATTAATGTTCAGTTAAATAAGTAAATAGAAAAATTGATATCGTAATTATTTTAGATACCCCGTGTTGTTTATGCGGCGTTGTCCGGGAATCTACTCATCCCGATCTTCTTCACATAAATGAGCTGAAATACGAAAATTAATGTGTTTTATGTTTAGTTAAATGAGTAATGGGAAAAATTGATATCGTAAATATTTTTAAAACCCCGTGCTGTTTACGCGGCGTGTCCGGGAATCTACTCATCCCGATCTTCTTGCATAAATGAGCTGAACGCCAAAAATGAATGTACTTCTTGTGATTAGATGAATAAGTCAAATGAAAAATAATTATAAATGGATATCGTAATCACTTTATGAATGGAGAAGACTACATAACAATGAACTACATGTTCTTTATAGGAAGCCAGATATAATAAGAACAGTTAAGTCTCGTAGACTGCGATGGGCAGGACATGTTGCACGTATGGGGAATGAAAGACGTGCATGGAAGCTTCTTGTAGGAAAGCCAGAGGGAAAACGTCCAGTTGGTAGACCAAGAATGAGGGGGTGGGAGAACGACATTTAACTACGATCTGAGGGAAGTAGATTATACAGGGAATGATTGGAAAGCAAAGTAAATATCAGTAAAACTAAATATATGGTCACACGTAGAAATTCAGTATATAATGGAAATGGACAGCTAATGACAAATGAGGGAAATTTTGAGGAAGTGGCTGAATTCAAATACCTAGGAACAATAATCACAAATAGGAATGAGATGCACAAAGAAATTAAACATGGGGTCAATTCTGGAAATGCGTGCTATTATGCATTGCAGAGACTTTTGATGTCCCAACTCCTTTTAAAAAACATTAAACTGAAAATATATAAAACTATTATTCTACCAGTTATATTGTATGGGTGCGAAACATGGACTCTTACTTTAAGGGAGGAAAGGAGATTACAAGTATTTTGAGAATAAAGTACTTAGGAAAATTTTTGGACCAAAGAGAGATGAACAGACAGGTGAATGGAAAAGACTTCATAACAATTGAACTACATGGTCTTTATAGAACATAAGAACATATAATAAGAACAGTTAAGTCTCGTAGACTGCAATGGGCAGGACATGTTGCACTATGGGGAATGAAAGACGTGCATGGAAGCTTCTTGTAGGAAAGCCAGAGGGAAAACGTCCAGTTGTTAGACCAAGAATGAGGTGGGAGAATAACATTAACTACGATTTGAGGGAAGTAGATTATACAGGGAATGATTGGAAAGCATTAGCTCAGGATAGGGATTTATGGAGTGCTTATGTCCGAGCGGCCATGAATCTACGGGTTCGATAGTGCCAGTGAGTTAGTTAGTTAGTTAGTTAATCTTAGTACTGAGATGTATGGAGGAGTAAAATTTACAGTGGATGTAGAAAACTACTGTATAGTAGAGAAATTCTTAATACGAGTACAAATATCTGAAAGTTTCAACATTAAAAATTTCAACATACTTGTAGCTTTTAAATCTTGTATTCTGTGTTAGTGGTACAGTTCTATGGAAGCTGTCAGCGCTATGTATTTTGGAACGGTATTGACAGAGAGCACTTAGTTCCCTCTAGAGATTTCTATAGGCTTCTAAAGAAATTAAATATTTAACAGAAACAGAATGCATAATTCCTATTTGATTATTCTTTCTATAAATATAACAACGGCGAGTTCAATGCGGTTGTGATTTTATGTATGGCCTATGTTTTACGTGTCTGTTCCCAACAGAAAACAATACAAAAATATAACAAATGCCCATGAATATTTATTTGTGCTCCACAAACCAATAATAATACAAGTTAACGAGAGAATGTAAAACAATGTTCCATTTTAGTTCAAACTCTTTTATAACAAACTCACTGGCACTATCTATACTGTAGGTTAATGACCGCACGGACTTAAGCTCGCCGTACATCTCTATCCTGAACCAATATTTTCCAATCATTCCCTGTATAATCTCACTTCGCGAGTCGTGAATTTATCGATAATTTGGAAATCACTCGAGGCATTACTTATGGCTATTTAACTCATGTCCCAAATGGGAATCAATGACCAATCACATTTCAATGAAGTTTGATTTACAACAAATCACAGTCGTGTTTCTCCTAAAATTTACCAACTAAAATTTATCATAATAAAGAGAGTACTTCCTTTTTAACATTCTGAATAGGTCATAGCATTATTTTGCAGTGACTGACTCTCTAAGAAATACGGCTACCATATTGTATATATATAGTGCATGAATGTCAACAGAAACTCATGCGAGAGATAATATAAAAGCATTTGAAACAATTGATTGTACCACAAAAAAAAGAACTGTTTGCACTTTCTTAAATGTAATTTTTCTCAGAAAAATATAATTGTCATATTTACATGATAGACATCAGAAATGAATTAATATACAGTTTTATGAGTTTCCTTTTTTCTCCACTAGAGAGCATTCTTACAATATTGCGTTCCTTTGGCAATAAATAATATGATGTGGTTGCAGTGATGAACAAAAGAAGCAAATGAAGCGTACCAATCGTCTCTCATTTGTTTTCAAACATCGCCGTTTACATTAGATATGTAAATAATTTAAAATAACTATATTTAAATAACGATTTGTGTGTAAACAGCTTAATTTTATTCGTTAAATAGTCCTAACAAATGCCATGAGCGACTTCCAATTTATCTAGGGAATTTGGAAATCAAGAGTGGCATTACTTATGATAAATCAGCTGAAATTGTGAACATAGAGCATCATTTCTCGATTTATACTTTTTTATTTACTACGATATCGAATAATTTTCGGGGATAATTTGGGTCTTACGGTTTTTTGAAACCTTTCTTAGATAAGAGGAAAAACTCAAGAAAAACCTAATCTCAGAAACGTTTCCCGATGGGCATCGATCCCGGACCCTATTTCGTCTAGAACAACGACGTTTTCACATTGTTTTAGTGCATGTAATAAAACAAAGGACAGTGTTAACGAGTGGAACTTTATCTTCTAGCAAAGTACAGAATTGCCTCGTAAGTTGAATCCCTTATGTTATTATTCGATGTACAGTATTGAAAAGGGATGAACGCAGAAGCCATACAGGATGTTAGAAGTGGCTCCCAAGGGCAAATCCAACCTCGGAGACTCATAAAGACGAGGATAGAATAGAAGGGAAAGGGATTGCTAAAAACGTAGACATACAGAAATAACGTAAATTACTTAAAAGTTTGTCGGAAGGGGGGGGGGAGAAATGAGGAAGCCTACTAGATAGAAACTTACAGTTTCCTTTATTGTAGGTAACTTAATGATTTTCGTTGGTTACACCTGACAAAAGCAAGGTATTATATAAACAAAACTAACTAACTAACTAACTCACTCACTGTTACTATCGAACCCCTAGGTTCATGGCCGCGCGGACATAAGCTCTACATACATACCCATCCTAAGCTAACGTTTTCCAACCTTTCCCTGTATAATCTAATTCCCTGAAATCATAGTTAATGTTATTCTCCCAACTGGGCGTTTTCCCTCTGGTTTACCTATCACCGTAAATTTAGTTTTTTATATCTCATTATTTTTGTTTTTTATACTTGGGTTGTACTATCAGTAGTAACATGAACTGCTGTCAAGAAGTAAAGCAGAGGATAGCAATGACAAAAGAAGCTTTTAACAAGAAGAGAAGCATTTTCTGCGGACCTATGACAAAAGAATTAAGGAAGAGGCTAGTGAAGTGCTTTGTGCGGAGTGTAGCATTATATGGTGCAGAGACTTGGACATTACGACAGAATGAGCAAAAGCGACTGGAAGCTTTTGAGATGTGAATATGGAGAAGAATGGAACGTATAAAATGGACAGACAAAGTAAGAAATAAAGACGTGCTAGACAGAATGGGTGAAAGAAGAATAATGCTGGAACTCATAAACAAGAGGAAAAGAAATTGGATTGGCCACTGGCTAAGAAGAAACTGCCTGCTGATGGATGCTCTAGAAGGAATGGTCAACGGAAAGAAAGTTAGAGGCAGAAAAAGACATCAGATTATAGACAATATTAAAATAAATGGTTTGTATGCAGATATAAAAAGGAAAGCTGAGTTAAGGAAAGAGTGGAAGAATGCTGAGTTTGCAGTGAAAGACCTGCTCTTTAGCAGAACACTATGAATGGATGAATGAATACAGGCCCCTACATTAGACAGGGTCGATCTACCAACAATTTAATGTATCTTGCTAGAATAAATTTTATTATTAGTTTTAGTCTTAATTTTAACTAACATTAACTGGTTGCATTATAGATCGTAATATAATAGATATTATCTTATTGATCAAATCTTCATTTAGTATTTAATGTTAGAGTTAATTGTGATTGTTATATTCTGCTGTAATATATGTTTGTCCTGGTGAGTGGAAGAGAAAGCCACATGGCCTTAACTCCACCAGGCTAAATAATTAAGTAAAAAAATATATATATTTTTTTAATTTTAAATTTTGGTCTCTGGGAACAAAAGTTGCATTATAACTAAAGAAATAGCAACTTTGTGAAATAACATTATACAGAATTATAATTTGAAAATATCAATAAGTAAAACGAAAATCTTAGCTTTCAAAAGGTCAAATACTGTAAGAGCTAAAATAATTCTGGAGGGGAAACCCACTGAACAAGTAAACCATTTTAAATAGCTGGGTTATGAAATCTCCTATTTTAAAAATGAAGACCTGTTTAACAAACTTAATAAATTTAATTATATATGTGGCACAATTACAAGAATATTTAAAAAACCCAAGAAAAGAAAAAAAAAACTAAAATTTTATAAAGCAGTGGCAGTCCCCTTACTATTGTATGGTAGTGAATTTTGGGTTTTAAACTAAAAGAGAAGAGAAGATCATAGAAGCAGCTGAAATGAGATTAGTGTGGCTGGCTGCAAACTTCTAGATAAGAGAAGAAGTGAAGATATTAGAAATGAGCTAAATACGTATTTTTAAACTTTTAGATAAAATAAAATAATCTATAAAAAATTGGAAAGAACATGTTCAAATAATGATTGATGAAAGATGATTGGATTCAAAAAATTATACTTAAATACAAACCAAGAGGAGACAAGAATGTTGTGGACCGAAAAAAGAGATGGATTCAACTTTTTGAATGAGAATCTATGAGACCGGAACAAGCCAAATGGGCTTAATCCGTGATAGACGAGGTTAGGAGAGAACTCGAAAAGATTGGGATGGGTTGGATATGGGAAAAAGGGACTGAAAATCGCAAGAATGTGTGGAGAAAAATAAGAAGTAGGTACTTAGATATAAACTGACAAAATATTTTGGCCGATTGTGCGGGAAAACGATCACTGTTTTTACAAAGAGACGTAAAACAAGTTTGGGGAAAATAATCTTATATACTCAATCTAGGATTTAAAGAGAGATCAGGGCTTGCTTGGTTCAGGTTAGGGGCATGGAAATTTTTAAAAATTAGCGACGATCACGATATGCGAAAATGTCCAATGTGCGGGAGCCTTGAAGACTAGATACATATATTAGGAAAATGTAACGATTTGGAATATTGGAGGCGTCAGTTATTACCGGAAAGATTTCTAAATTGTCGGCCGCGGTGGACTAGTGGTTATGCGCCTTACCTCTGGTCCCGAGGATCGCGGGTTCAAACCCGGCTGGGGTCGATGGATTTTTTAGGACGGAAAAATCCAAGGAGCAAGTCCTCCGGGAGGGACTTTAAGCCGTGGGTCCCGAGTCTGAAGATTTTCAGGCTCGTAAAAAATCCTTAAGCCTGAATGAAAAGGTCTCTAAGCAAACTTTACCGAATTTTCCCGTCCTAGTACTACCTTGGTTTCCTAGATGTCAGTATGAGGCGGAACGCTGACCACGGACCACTCAAAAATGACATCTATACGAAAACAAGTGTAACTAAATTAGTATGGTTAAATTTCTTCCCTGTAGGGGGAGAGCGCCTAAATCTCTGTAAAGGGAAAACATAGGCTTACAATACAAACATTTCTAAATTCAAATCGTGAAAGATTGGCATGCTACGAGTTATTGGTAAGCCCAGAAAATTGGATAAACTTGGGTAGATTTCTGGACAAAACGCGGAAAATAAGAACAACACCCATTCATGAATAAATAAATATGTTAACAAATTGCAATACCATTAATTCTTAATAATTCTACATAACTAAGTTAATGTATAATGTAATTGTATTGATATCTAATTGTAATATTATTGTGTTTTCTTATTTTGTTTTTCTTTTTTGTATATTATTACCAAACATCAACTTATTGTAACGGACTGTCAACAGCACGTACGGCTTACTGCCCGTGCGATCCATATTTGGAAATAACATTGTATGTATCTTACTTTTAGTCTAATAAAGTCCTTATGTATGTATGTAATCCGTGATTGATTGATTGATGATGACGATGAAAAAAACGTTCCCAAGTTCAAAAGAGCCATTTAATTGCAAAAAGGTGATTGTTTCTCCTCTCGTTTCTGTAATTTTAGTCGCCACTGAGATTATTACTATTATTATTATTATTATTATTATTATTTTTTTTAAGCATGCCCCATTACCGTAGTAATATTACATGCATAACATAACAAACATAAAATCAGATAACATAACATTACATAACATCACATATTTGGTTTTTGTTTACATGTTTTTTTTTTATCTTCGTCACTTGTTAATCACTCATTTTCGTACACTATTGTTTTTATATATTTTTTGAAATGTCTTAAATATTTGTGTATTAGGTCTTTCTCCGTCACAGGCCATGTTCCTCCTTCTTTGCTGATTTCTTCTTTCAACTTATTTCTAGAATGCTGCTGCAATTCACAATTATAAAGGAGATGTTCTACATTTTGAATTGCTTTTCTACATGGACAGGTTGCGTTGTTTAATATTCCAGTGCGATAAAGATGTGATTTATTTTTTCCATGACCAGTTACCATTTCAGAAAATTCTGGAGTTATTTCACATTTAAGTTTTAATCTTTCTCTGACTGATGGGAAGAACTTCTTACATGTGGCTCCTTTATCTGCGTTGTCCCATTCGTTCTGCATTATTATTATTATTGTTATTATTATCGTAAGTATTATTATTGTTATTATCGTATAAAATGTTGTTTGTACATGAAATTTACATTGCTACACTTAATGTATCTTTAACTGTTTATAATTAGTATAGTGTATATCTATATTTGTCAAATATTTATTTGTATTTGTGCTGGTTGAGTGACAGAGAAGGTCTTATAGGCTTAACTCTGCCAGAATAAATAAAAAATTATTATTAATTATTATTATTATTATTATTATTATATTATTATTATTATTATTATTATTATTATTATTATGTCTTGTCTGTATTTAACAATAGAGCAAGAGGTGGTCGACAAATGCCAAGTATAAAGAAGGAAATTGTTGGTTGACCTGGAATGGATTAATTTCCTTAAGCAGATAAGAAGCGCCTACTATCTCTCATCTTGAATATAAAAACCAAGTGTGAAAGGTCAAGTCATTTTACACATGGATGCCAACAATATAGAAAAACATTGAAGACACGACTTTCTAAGTGCTGCATGGTCTGGTGATTCCCTAATGCAATCCCCTACTTTATACACAGTAATAGTGTTATCATCGTAAAACATACTTACATAACATATTTACATTACTTCAGAATAGTTTATACCAGCGATGCCCAAACTTGAGAGTAGAGAGGGGAGGGTCAATTTACTTCCACCCACTCTTTGGAGAACTTTGGCGCTTTCACGTAGGTCCGAGATGCGGCTGCAAGATTACTATGTTCTTCGAGTGTTTGAACAAAATCTATTTTTTCATAAAATTGTGAATGACTGAATACATTTTTGCCGAGTTGCCTATTAAAATTCGGCCGCCAGTATGTTTAATTAAAATATCATCATCTGCATTCATGGATTAGGTCTGTTGACCCGTACCGACTTCAGCCCATCTCTTTCTAGGTCTGCCCACATCTCGGGTGCCTTTAGGTTTGTATTTTGTTATTTGTTTTGGATATCTATCTTCATTCATTCTGTCTATGTGTTGCTTCCATTTTTGTCTATATGTATTCCAAAACTCTTTTTATACTTTTTCTTGCTGTGGTCGTCATAAGGTTTATCAATCCGGCTTTTCTTCTGCTGAAGTTTATGAGTAAGTTATTTTTTTTATTAGTAGAGGTTACCAGCCTCTAGCCCTCTTCCTGGAGGGCAGGGAACTGCAATTTCGGAGTGTCCGTCTCCTAGAGAAGTTGCATTCACTACGGCTTTGGAGACTTCTCTTCTCCCCACGTAACCCTCTGGACGGGGCCCTACCCAGGTACTACCCACTGGGCGAGTGGGACCTGGAGCTCACAAAAGGGCAGGGGCGCCTACTCCCTGGAGTGGACCTCTATCAAGGGTTCCACTCTGTTATTAATGTATTTATTCGAAACAATTTGATTCACATGTTATTAACATAAATTATAAACCAGTTCGCAGAAATCGATGTATAGAGCTTAAAAAGTTTTGGTTGCCATTGCGCACAATAACTTCATATGATTCTTAGATTATGAATAATCTATGAAATTATAATGACTATTTAACTCATGCCCCAAAGAGAGTCAATGACCAATCACGTTTCAATGATTTTTTATTTACAACCAATCATAGTCATGTTTCGCGTAGAATTTACCAAGTAATGTTTATCATAATAAAGAAAGCACCTCCTTTTTAACATTCTGAACAGGTCATAGCATTATTTTGCAGTGACTGGCTCACTAAGAAATACGGCTACCAGATTGTATATATAGTGCATGAATGTCAACACATACCGCATGCGGGAGTTAATAAAACAACATTTGTAGCAATTGATTATACCACCAAAAAAACAAACCACTGTTTGTACTTTCTTAAATGTATTTTTTCGCAGAAAAATATAATTGTCATATTTACATCATAGGACATCAGAAATGAATTAACATACAGTTTGATGTGTTTCATTCTTTCTCCACTAGAGTGCATTCTTACAATATTGCGTTCCTTTGGCAATAAATAATACGATCAGCTTGCAGTGACGAACAAAAGTAGCAAATGAAGCGTACCAATCGTTTTTCATTTGTTTCCAAACATCGCCGTTTACATTAAATATATAAATATTTTAAAATAACTATATTTAAATAATGATTTGTGAGTAAACAGCTTAATTTTATTCGTTAAATAGTCCTAACAAATGCCACTCTTGATTTCCAAATTCTCTAGATAAATTCACGACTCACTTGGTGAGTCGTGAATCGATAATTTGGAAATCACTCGTGGCATTACTTATAAAGATTTACATACACCTCCCTTAAAGTAAGAGTCCATGTTTCGCACCCATATATTATAACTGGTAGAATAATAGTTTTATATATTTTCAGTTTAACGTTTATTGAAAGGAGTTGGGGCATCAACTACATTGACAAATAAAAAAAAACAATATCCATGCATTGTCCTGTACAAAGTAGTCCTTTGACAAAATATTCCATTTGAAATTTGAGACAACTTGATATAACACAATACTGGGAGAATCATCTCCAGCCACTATACAGGCCTTCCATTATCACATTTGTTACGTTGAATGAATCGACATAACTATAACGTCAGCAAAAAATATATTTCTCGACAAAAAAAGTATTTACGAAAAAAAAATTCCCCCATTGAAGTTCAACAACATCCATTACATGTAATACTCTAGAATATTCAGTTGTAAGTCCCTTTATCCTGCGCATTCATTAGTTCTAAATTAAGCAACGGGGGCTTAAGCTAACCAATCAAAAAACAAAATCCATTATGTACTCTCACCCACATGTAAGCCTACCCCCATCCACCCTTATCCTGGCTGCTGCATTCAATGTCGATGTTTGGATGAGCTATCTTTTTTATTCAACGTATTTCAGATACTAGCCATTTGTTTATTTCATTTCTGACAGTTCAACTTTTTTTATTCCATTACATGTCGCTCAATAGTGGACACAGAGGCAGAATCTTTTATGAATAGACGTACCACTGGTAAAAGAATTTAATTTCCTTTTTTTGTATATGAAATTATTTAATTAAAATGAATAAACTGAGTTTCATGGACAGATTAATGAATTATATATAGAAACGCATATTTTTCCTTTTAAATTCCTGGGTCAATATAACAATGCATTGTAAAATAATTTAATTGAAAAATTCTTTCATTCCTGTGCTGAAATCTCTTGCTGGTATCCAAATTATTCCAAAGCAATTATTTCTTCTTCCCGGTGAATTGAAATAAATTAAATTAAATCACAATTTAAAAAAATCAGCTAGTGACGTAATCCCTTCTCGAAAATCAAAGAATAATTGATGTGTTACGGAATACAAATAAAATGAATACAATACCTAACAAAAACAAAGCATTTTAATTGAATTTTCAGGTATTGCAATATTCTAATTCTTATTACATGCCTGTTTCGATTATTAAACAAAACACTTAGGTGTTAGCTTCTAAGGCAGACCGAAATAAAATAAGGTTTGTAAGTTTTTTGTTCATGATCTATTTGATTATTCAACTGTACAGATTTTCTATAAGAAAAAGAAACAAAATTTCCATTTGAAATCAACTATCTATTAAAATGCACAAGATATTCTGCAAAAATGTCCACCGCTGAGGTTTCGAGGTAGCGTACTGCCTTGTAGCGCAACTCTTTCAAAAAACGTTAAACTGAAAATATATAAAACTATTATTCTACCAGTTATATTATATGGATGCGAAACATGGACTCTTACTTTAAGGGAGGAAAGGATATTACAAGTATTTGAGAATAAAGTACTTAGGAAATTTTTTGGACCAAAGAGAGATGAACAGGCAGGTGAATGGAGAAGCCTATTTAACAATGAACTACATGGTCTTTATAGGAAGCCAGATATAATAAGAACAGTTAAGTCTCGTAGACTGCGATGGGTAGGACATGTTGCACGTATGGGGAATGAAAGAGATGCATGGAAGCTTCTTGTAGGAAAGCCAGAGGGAAAACGCCCAGTTGGTAGACCTAGAATAATGTGGGAGAACAACATTAACTATGATTTGAGGGAAGTAGATTATACAGGGAATGATTGGAAAGCATTAACTCAGAATAGGGATGCATGGAGAGCTTATGTCCGCGCGGCCATGAACCTACGGGTTCAATAGTGCCAGTGAGTAAGTAAGTAAGTAAGTAAGTATATTTACTTCCAGTCCAAATTTCTTAGTGTTACTCAAGAAAGAAGTTACTTAATTTTTTATGTGTACCAGGAAATAATATGGATCATAAGACAGTAACACATGATTTGATCAAGTTAGTAATTTTAACAGCACGTGTACCAACTTGTTGGGAGTAATATCTCCCCTTCTAATAATACACCAAAACTACTTCCTGGAATGTATTACACATTACAGCACAGTGATGGATGTAAGTACAGTCTAAATTGATACGTATATAATAATAGTTCTCATCTCGGGTCACGTGCCTCTTTGTTCACCTCTAGAGCAACATTCTATCATCAATAACAATGTTAACACATCTTCATGTGCAGTAAATATATTAACATAAAATTCCCCCAGATCAGTAGTAAGATAAGATTATGGAATTTATTGCCTTTTTTCAGAAGAAAGAAAATACATGTGCATTTTCATTGCGCACGGGCCTTCTTGGCCGTACGTGCATTATTTTCATCGAATAAAAAATTATCATCATCATCATCATCTTCATTCATGGATTAGGTCTGTTGACCCGTTCCGACTTCAGCCCATCTCTTTCTAGGTCTGCCCACATCTCGGGTGCCTTTAGGTTTGTATTTTGTTATTGTTTTGGATATCTATCTTCATTCATTCTGTCTATGTGTTGCTTCCATTTTTGTCTATATGTATCCATTTTATCAGTTATTGCAAATATTTCAAGTTCCTGTCTTATTTCTGTGTTCTTGATTCTGTCTTCCTTAGTGCACCCTTTAACAGATCTCAAAAATTTCATTTCTGCCGCCGTTATCCTACTTAGGTCTTGTTTTTTATGTATCCAGGCTTCTGAACCATAGAGCAGTACCGGTACTGCCAACATTTTATAAAATTTCAGTTGGGTCTCTCTTGTTGTTTTGTTATTTAGTGTTCGTTTTATCGTACCACATATTCCCTGGAATTTTGCTATTTTATTATTTATATCATTATCATAATTAAATGAAATGTCACATCCTAGATAATTGAGATGGTTCACCTGTTCTATGATTTTGTTTCCTATTACTATTTTCGATCTGATTTGATTTTTCCCTTGGAATGCCATTACCTTAGTTTTTCTATGGATATTTTGAGATTATATTGTTCACATATATTATGTAGTTTAAAAATATTCCTCTGAAGTTCGTCTTCTGTATTTGCTATTATTACCTGGTCATCAGCGTATAATAATGTTTTCAAGTAGTGTGTTTTATCTAATTTTATTCCTTTATTTGTTTCTTCGTTCCATTTTTTTATTATATCATTGATGTATAGGTTAAATAAAACTGGAGAGATACTGCATCCTTGTTTAACTCCTTGATTAGTATGAATTTTATTTTTACTTACTTCATTTCTAGTTTTTATAACAAAATTTGTGTTCCAGTACAAACTCTTTATAGCTGCTATTAAGTGTTTCGGAATTCCTTTTTCTTTTAAAATTGTCCAGAGTTTTCCTCTGTCTACTTTATCAAATGCCTTGACAAAATCAATAAAAGCTATGTGTGTTTCCATGTTATATTCTCTTCTTTTGTTTATAAATTCTTTTATCGTAAATATATTATCCATACATGAACGCCCCTGGTCTGAATCCACTTTGTTCTTCTGTTAACATTACCTCTGTTATTTGTTTTAACCTAAATGTTAAGATTCTTGAGTATATTTTATAGCCTGCAGTTAAAATGCTTATTCCTCTGTAGTTGTTGCAGTCTTTACGTTCTCCTTTCTTAAAAATAGATTGTACTATTGCTGTTGTCCAGGTTTCTGGTATTGTTGATAAAAAATATAACTAATAATATAAACAAATACCTACAAATACACCTGTATCAAAAAACAATAACAGGCTACATATAAGTAAAATCTATATCTACACTACATCACAATAATACATATCTACACTCATCCATGAATAGACCATGTGTATACATAAATAAAAAAAAAGTCTCATTCTGTACATTAATATTTAAAAAAAATATTAGAAAACAAATTAGAAAAAAACACACACACATACACCCACACATATACACACGTGCAAGCTCATACCCCCCTCCCCCCGACCCTGCAGACATCAAATGCACTATCAGACTATTCAACTTTTCGGACCTACTTATTATATAACATAATTAAAGATCGAAAACAAATACCATATTGAGATTCTTCTTATTGTTAATACATATATCCTTAATCTACAATTTTGTTATATCTCAATTTCCTTACTGTACCCAAAAATTTGCATGTTTTTGATTCTCTCTCGATCCGTCCTAAAAGATCCCAACACGCCACTCTCCCTCGATCCGACCTGAGAAATCTCTCCGGCAGCATCTGTAATCTAAGTTGTTCTGTCTCTCTACAGAATGCTATAATATGCTGCCAGTTTTCATGGTCATCGCATAGTGGGCATAGTTTAACTAATTACTGTACTCCCAGTGAAATATTATGTCGCGCAGGGATGACGGTCTAGTTTGAAAAGTGGGTGTTGAGTTTGCAAGCAGGTGGAATCCTCGAATAACATTGGCCAGTGATGACGTGCCGCGTGTTGTTCCAATGTACTATACATTATATATCAATCCATAAAAAATTCTTCCCGAAGGCAGGTCCTTCATTGCAATCATAGTATTTTCAAGCTATGCTTGCAGCTTTACTAAGGAATTGTAGGTGTGGTAGCTTCCCGTTGCTTTCCACACCGGTGAAGGAGGATGATGATGATGATAATGGTCATATAATTTCGGGGACCGTTTGGGCCTTAAAGTTTTCCTGACATTTGTCTTACAGGTGAGAAAACAAACCGATAAAAACTTCACCCAGTAAAACTGCCCCGACTGGGGATCGAACCCGGGCCCGCTGCGGGACAAGGCAGCACGCTACCTCGAGACCACTGCGGTGGACACATGATATATAGAGCACGGATTTGTATGCGAAATGCAAGTTTTGTTTCTCGCATTAAAAAGTATGCGGAAATGATTTACATGTTAAGTGGTTCCTTCACAGACAATTTGGGCGGTATTTGATAATGCATAGAAATGCATACTCGGGCAAAATGCTTATTTTAGATTGTTAATGCATAAATGATTATTTTACTCCTAAATGTGGTATTAAATTATAATTTTACCTTCAGCTAATTACTAGTAATTAATTAATTGATTGAATTTTTTAAATTAATAAGGTCTCTGCAATCAATTGGATATAAGCGTAAGGTATAAGGCTATATTTACATCTCTGTAAGAGGGGAATACCCGTGAGTCTTGAGAAATAGTAGTAGTAGAGTAGTAGTAGTAGGACTTTTATTAGACAAAAAGTAAGATATTTACAATATTATTTACAAATATGGGTCGCACGGGCAGTAAGCCGTACGTGCTGTTGACAGTCCGTTACAATAAAGTATATAGTTATAATTGGTATTAGTATAAAGAAAAACAAAAAGAAAAAAATAACATTACAATTACATAAAGAAAACACAATAATATTACAATTACATAATAATACAATAACATTGTACATTAATTAATTTATGTATAATTATTAAGAATTAATGGTATTGCATTTTGATAACATTTATTTATTCATGAATGAGTGTTGTTCTTATTTTTCCGCGTTTTGTCCAGAAATTTACCCAAGTTTATCCAATTTTCTGGATTTACCAGTAACTCGTAGCATGCCAATCTTTCATATCACGGTATCGCTAAACTCGCATTTCTATCTATCTTCGGGTTCTTACAGCTCCTGCCGTCTTCCCGTGCCAAACCTCCAAAGCCTACGGTCTTGGGCATCTTCGATGCTTAGCCCTCTAGCTTGCATTACTGTCTTCATACTTTCCTTCCATGTTAACCTTGGTCTTCCTCTTTTCTTCTTTCTGTTCGGATGCCATTCATATAGTTGCTTCGGCCATCGCTCATCTTCCATTCTTAAAACATGTCCTAACCACTTTAATTCCTTCTCCTCAATTCTTTCAATTATGCTTTCTTCTGCTTCCATTATGTTTCTAATTTCCTATTTGTGACACGTTCTAATTTAGACTTTCTGGCACTTCTTCGTAAATAATCCATTTCTAGAGCTATTAGTCTATTCTTGTAGTACTTATTGATTGTCCACACCTCACTTCCGTACATTGCAACAGATTCCACCAATGTTTTACCAATATATTTTTTTGTGTCTTTCCAAATATGCTTATCCCACCATATGGTATTTAATGATGATATTATTTTGCTACTCAATTCAATTCTATGTTTTATGTTCTCTTTGCCTATCCCTTCGATGTTATCCATAATCATTCCCAAATATTTAGTTTGTTTCACTTGCTTTATTTGGATTCCTTCTTCCAATATTAAATTTTCTCGTTCATTGCTATTTATTGCCAGATATTCTGTTTTTTTGTAAATTTACTGTGAGGCCCCATGATTCATATGTGTTTTTCAACCTTTTTATCATGAATTCCACATCAAATTTCTCATGCGCTAAAACCAGTTGATCATCGGCATTTGATAAACTTAATGAAGTATTAAATAAAAACCATGCCTACAATAGAATTTGTCAAATTAGCAAAATGTTATCTGGTGATAGTGAAAAAACTATAACAGAAGAAGAACTGTGGTGTTTTTCACATGCATCTGTGACATCATGTGATGTAGAAATGATTTTTTCATTGTATAAACCCTTCTTCACTGATACACGAAGGAGCTTCATTGAGGAAAACCTTCCTTATCTACCGTAACAGTCAGGAATAAGCTAAGATTACCCACAAGCAAATAATTTATTACAATCTGTTTTGCATATCTAGGGTGCATATTTTCAACATTTTGTATACATATTTGCATGCATATTTAGTCGTTTATTTTGCATACAAATCCGGGTAGGTGGTTGTGCGTCTGGGCTGGTAACCCGACCATGTAAAAAAATTCCAAACTCATCTATTTCACAGTGTTCAGCCGGACAGAACAACTGCGAGGCGGAGCAGGCAATTTGCCTAGCCTGTGAAGTGAAGAAGAAGAAGAAGAAGAAGAAGAATCCGGGTTGAAAGGAGTTGGGAAGTCAAGAGTTTCTGTAATGCATAATAGCACGCATTTCCAGAATTGAGCCTATGTTTAATTTCTTTGTGCAATTCATTTCTGTTTGTCATTATTGTTCCTAGGTATTTGAATTCAGCCACTTCCTTAAATGTTCCCTCATTTGTCATTAGCTGTCCATTTCCACAATATAATGTATTTCTACGTATGACCATATATTTAGTTTTATTGATATTTACTTCCAGTCCTAATTTCTTAGTGTTACTCAATAGTGTGTGCGTGTTGGCCTTTAGTATCTCCTCGCTATCGGCCAGTAGTACTACATCATCAGCATAAACTAACAGCTTATTAATACCATTGAGTTGTAGGCCTTCTTCATCCTCTAAAGATTTGATGGCATGTTCTAGTATAAAATTAAATGTTACAATTTTTAATTATGTTAAATAGCTATGTTATGTTTTTTAATTATGTCATGTTATGTTACGAACCTTTAAGCCGTACGTGCTCAATATAAAGATTTTCGAGGTCATAAAAGAACCTCAAGGCTGAAAAGAAAGGTCTCTAAACAAAATTTTATCGATTGTCAGCTATCCAAGTTACACCCTAGTCTCCTACCAGATATTTCATCTAGGCGATATACTGACACCATGTCACTCGCTGACAGAAATAGGGAAATAAGTGTAACTAAATTAGTATGATTAAGAGAAACTTCCCACTAGGGACGCACCACTCATGTCCTGAAGCGAAACGAAAGGTGATCCATCAATAAAAATATAATACAAAGAATAAAGACATAAGGTTACAATGAAAAACATATGTCGTAAAACCATTGGTCTTCTTTTTTCACGCCACAGTCTTTAAAACATAGCACTGGAATATCCGATTGAGGGTCTTTCCACTTTTCAGCGGTTGCCCTTTTACCAGCCGGCTGCTGACCCTTCACATCCACATGTGTCAATCACAGAGGTAGATGATCAACAGCCAGTGTAGGGGTGACATGTGGTTAGCATGTCGAGTCCCCCAGCCGTTATAGCTGGTTCCTCAACCTGGAGCCGCTACTTATTGTAGCTACCCAATTGCCTCACGATGCTGGGTGGGCACCAGTCCCATACTGGCCGAAATACCATGAGAAAATTTCTTCCCCATGGAGACTCGAACCAGCGCAAGTCCCGTAGCTCTGCGCCAAGGCTTCCTACCTTAACCACTCGGCTACGGCGCGGGACTGAAATGTGGAGAAGAAAAAAACTACGATGAAAGTATCGAAAACAAATTCCTGTCTTCACATTTCACAGGGCGTAACATCTCGGAAACAGGAGGAGTAACATTACAATATATTCCATGCAACATTTACTGTTATTCTTGGTACATATACTTGTCTTAGAAATAACATCCTTTCAGGATTCAAGTTTACATAAAGATTTTCCTCAAAGTTTCTTTCAGGAAAAAATGTAGTTTCTCAAAGATATTCATCTCTTTGGCAATATAATAAGACTCCACTTTCCTTGGAAACTCTTTTCCAGTTCATCGATTAGGTCTATATGTAACATTCTTGTCTCAGACGTAACAGATTCGGATTTGATCCTAATCGTAAGATGTTCCCTGGAAGAGTTTTTTTTTTCATAAGTAATGCTACGAGTGATTTACAAATAAATTTACAACTTACGAAGTGAGGAGTGAATTTATCTAGACTATTTAACTCATGCCCCAAATGGGAGTCACTGACCAATCACGTTTCAATGATTTCTGTTTTACAACCAATCAGAGTCGTGTTTCACGAAATATTTATCAATGTTAAATTTACCATATTAAAGAAAGCTCCTCCTTTTTAATATTCTGAACAGGTCTGACCATTATTTTGCAGTGACTGAGCCTGTAACAAATACGGCTACCAGATTGTATATATAGTGCATAGATGTCAACACATACCGGGAGTTAATATAAAACATTTGTAGCAATTGATTATACCACCAAAAAAAGAAACCATTGTTTGCACTTTCTTAAATGTTTTTTTTTTTTCAGAAAAATATAATTGTCATATTTACACCATAGGACACCAGAAATTAATTAATATACAGTTTGATGTGTTTCAGTTTTTCTCCACTAGAGTGCATTCTTACAATATTGCGTTCCTTTAGCAATAAATAATATGATCTGGTTGCAGTGAAGAACAAAATAAGCAAATGAAGCGTACCGATCGTTTCTCATTTGTTTTCAAACATCGCCGTTTACATTAAATATATGAATATTTTAAAATAACTATATTTAAATAATTATTTGTGAGTAAACAGCTTAATTTTATTCGTTAAATAGACCTAACAAATGCCACTCTTGATTTCCAAATTAAGAGGATGTCAAATTACAGAATACGTAAGATGATATTAAATTTTGAGGCATAGGGCAACAGAAGAAAGGGGAGACCAAAAGAACAGTGAATTCAAGAAGTGCATAGGAGTATGGTGTTGAAAGGATTAACAGAGAATGATACAGAGAATAGGGATTTATGGAACAGTAAAATTTACAATGGGTTGTAGGAAAAGTACTGTAGATTGTAGAGAAATTCCTAATATAGTTTAGAGATTATTATTATTATTATCATTATTATTATTATTTTAATATTTTATGTTCTTTTCTTGCATCTACGTACTGTGTAACCTATATCTAATATGCATTATTAACCAAATTTTAGATTATTCATAATTATTATTATATGTATAATTTTATCCCTGGTGAAGTGGAAGAGAAGGTCTTACGGTCTTAACTTCTTCTTCTTCTTCTTCTTCCTTTCCAGGATTAGTTCAATGCGACTGTTCCGGTTTCAAGTCTATCGTTTCCTTGGCCGTCCCAAAGATTTTTTCCATGTGGTTTGTAGGTGTTGATCTTTTTTGGGTAAACTTGTGTTGTCCATTCTGTTTAATGTTCTTTCCATTGGTATTTGTGCTCGGCTAGTTTATCGCCTATTGAAAATATCTCCAGTTCATTTCTTATTGATTCATTGTGTAATTTATCCATGCGTGTACATCCTTTTACGGATCTCAATAATTTCATTTCAGTGGCTTGAATGTGTGAGGTATATTTTTTTTTGTAAGTACCCAATATTCAGATCCATACAAAAGAGCAGGAACAGCCATAATTTTATAAAACCTGAGCTGAGTTTCTCTTCGAGTCTTTCGGAGGGTTCTTCTTATGGTGCCACACATCATTTGATATCGGTTTAATTAATTAATTTAATTTATCAGAATAGTAGCTATCATGAAGTAAAATAAATAAACCAATAAATATCAATTAATATAGTCCATATATCTTTCATAAAGTCCTAACATTCCATGTTCCTAGGAACATGTCCCTGTGTTTGAGCCTTTGGCATGGGCTCCCTGAAGTAGTCCCCGCCCGGAGAACCGAATGGGGAACTATTTGACTTCCGGAAAATTTTACCCCAGTTGAACCCATGTCCGCATTTCTTGGCGGTTGTATTTTTACGGTGAAAGATCGTCACTCTTTGGACCAAGGTACTTTTTTCGTCTGGCTTATCACCTTCGACCAATCCGGCATGGGTAACCCTATCAGCAGCAATGCTACCGCCGGCATAGCTCTCAGGATCATTTAAGTACACAAGCCACTCCACCACGACAAGGTAAAGATACCAAAATTTTTGGACCAAAGAGAGATGAACAGACAGGTGAGTGGAGAAGACTACATAATAATGAACTACTAGGTCTTTATGGGAAGCCGGATATAATAAGAACAGTCAAGTCTCGTAGACTACGATGGGCAGGATATGTTGCACGTATGGGGAATGAAAGACTTGCATGGAGGCTTCTTGTAGGAAAGCCAGAGGGAAAACGCCCAGTTGGTAGACCAAGAATGAGGTGGGAGAATAACATTAACTATGATTTGAGGGAAGTAGATTATACAGGGAATGATTAGAAAACATTAGCTCAGGATAGGGATGTATGGAGAGCTTATGTCCCCGCGGGCATGAACCTACGGGTTCGATAGTGCCAGTGAGTAAGTAAGTAAGTATATATCTTTCATAAATTAAAAAAAAAAGGAAATAAATAAATGCTGCTTACAAACTGGTCCCGCGCCCTAGCTAAATGGTTAAGGCAAGATGCCCTGGCGCAGAGCTACGGGACTTGAGTTGGTTCGAGTCTCCATGGGGGAAGAAATTTTCTCATGGAATTATGCCAGTATGGGACCCTGCATTGTGGGGAATTAGTAGCGGCTCAATTTTGAGAAAATAATCTATAACGGGTGGGGATCTGATATACTGACCACATGTACCGCTACACTGGCTGGATGAACTTCTTACTTACTTACTCACTGGCACTATCGAACCCGTAGGTTCATGGCCGCGCGGACATAAGCTCTCCATACATTCCTATCCTGAGCTAATGATTTCCAATCATTCCCTGTATAATCTACTTCCCTCAAATCATAGTTAATGTTGTTCTCCCACCTCATTCTTGTCTACCAACTGGGCGTTTTCCTTCTGGCTTTCCTACAAGACGTTTCCAGGCACGTCTTTCATTCCCCATACGTGCAACATGTCCTGCCGATCGCAGTCTATGAGACTTAACTGTTCTTATTATATCTGGCTTCCTATAAAGACCATGTAGTTCATTGTTATGTAGTCTTGTCCATTCACCTGTCTGTTCATCTCTCTTTGGTCCAAAAATTTTCCTAAGTACTTTATTCTCAAACGCTTGTAATCTCCTTTCCTCCCTTAAAGTAAGAGTCCATGTTTCGCACCCATATAATATAACTGGTAGAATAATAGCTTTATATATTTTCAGCTTAACGTTTTTTGAAAGGAGTTGGGACGTCAAGAGTCTCTGCAATGCATAATAGCACGCATTTCCAGAATTGAGCCTATGTTTAATTTCTTTGTGCATCTCATTCCTATTTGTGATTATTGTTCCTAGGTATTTGAATTCAGCCACTTCCTCAAAATTTCCCTCATTTGTCATTAGCTCTCCATTTCCAGGATGAACTTCTACCTCTGTGATTAACACATGTGGAAGTTAGGCCAGCAGCCGGCTGGTAGGCCTGTCGCCCCACAGAGTTTGTTTGATTACAATCTGATATTCTGGGTTGGGGTATATCTATTTATGAATCACCGGATATGCTGTATGAATTAAAGATTGATTTGTCGTTTAAACTCTATGCACAACCCGCTCTTAATGGGGGTGTCAATGACTGTGGGAGATAATCAATAAAATGTGCCAGTAGAATTCTGAATGGTATCGTGGGGGATGATTTTTATGCATTTCGTTTTTAGTAAATCCGGCATCAATCAAATGTCAGAGCGATTTCGCAAGCGGTCAACTTCATGTTTATCACTCGCAACCAGCTCTATAAGTCACTCATTTTCACTCCCTGCATTATTCTACACAGACAAGCATTCAATACAAAAATTATAGAATTCAGATAGACAATATAGTATAGTCCGTTAATCACGAGAAGAGTAGCGGGTGATCAAGAAGGGTAGTGTTGGATTTACAAATATACAATAAAACTTGTTCAAAGCTGAATCGCATGGGACCAATTATTTTTCCACATTAGAAGTCCTTTTGTATGGGAGTGAATCTTGGATTACCACTACCAAACAAGAAAGTAAAATCCAAGCAGCCGAGATGAAATTTTTAAGAAGAGTAAAAGGCTGCACTAGAATTGACCAGATAAGAAACGAATATATCCGTGAAGAACTGCAGATCTACTCCATAAAAGAAAAGATATTTAACAACAAGATACAGTGGAAAGAATGGAAGAAAGAAGATTACCAAATAAAATCATGCATTATTTTCCAAGAGGGAGAAGAGATGTCGGACGTCCTCGGAAGAGATGGTCTTAGATCTATTAGTGAAGACGGAACAGGCAACTCTTGTCTAAACCAGGAAGTGAAGAAGAAGGAGTAAAACCATTGTCCTCTACGTATACTACGTACAATGTATACACAAACATTTTTTAGCTCAGGATAGGGATGTATAGAGAGCTTATGTTCGTGCGGCCATGAACATATGGTTTCGATAGTGCCAGTGAGTAAGTAACTTCTTTTTGTATTCTGATATACTCTCAATGAAGCAAATTTTAGAAGTCTTATTTTCGAAATTTCTGATTATAAGTCAAGATGGAATAAATTTAGATAAAACACACTACTTGAAAACATTATTATACGCTGATGACCAGGTAATAATAGCAAATACAGAAGACGAACTTCAGAGGAATATTTTTAAACTACATAATATATGTGAACAATATAATATCAAAATATTCGTAGAAAAAACTAAGTTAATGGCATTCCAAGGGAAAAATCAAATCAGATCCAAAATAGTAATAGGAAACAAAATCATAGAACAGGTGAACCATCTCAATTATCTAGGATGTGACATTTCATTTAATTATGATAATGATATAAATAATAAAATAGCAAAATTCCAGGGAATATGTGGTACGATAAAACGATCACTAAATAACAAAACAACAAGAGAGACCCAATTGAAATTTTATAAAATGATGGCAGTACCGGTATTGCTCTATGGATCAGAAGCCTGGATACATAAAAAACAAGATCTAAGTAGGATAACGGCGGCAGAAATGAAATTTTTGAGAGATGTTAAAGGGTGCACTAAGGAAGACAGAATCAAGAACACAGAAATAAGACAGGAACTTGAAATATTTGCAATAACTGATAAAATAGATACATATAGACAAAAATGGAAGCAACACATAGACAGAATGAATGAAGATAGATATCCAAAACAAAATAACAAAATGCAAACCTAAAGGCACCCGAGATGTGGGCAGACCTAGAAAGAGATGGGCTGAAGTCGGAACGGGTCAACAGACCTAATCCCTGAATGCAGATGATGATGATGATGAAGTCAAGATGGATGCAACATGTTCATCGAATGGAAGATCACAGAATACCCAAACAAATGTTAAGATATCAACCTGCAGGAAGAAGAAGACCAGGACGTCCATTCAAAAGACTTTTGGATGGTGTTTCTCTTGAGGCCGAAACAGGTCAACAAATGGCCTAAATTCGTGAATGTACTATGATGATGGTGAATATACATTATACGAAACAAATCACTGCGTTTTAAATGAACTGAACTTTATTTGAAACAATATTCTTTCCCCCCCAAATGCCCCAGGTTTGTCTTTCGACATTCCTGGTTTCTCTCCTGGCATGGCGTACTGGTAACCCACTTCTGAGGTTGGGGCGCCTGGAAGGCGGGGTTACGTTGCCCCGATGATATGATGGGTGATGATGATGATGATAATGGTGCGCCAGGAGAGTTCCTAATCCTAAACTTAACTTAAGATGAATATGAATGATGATTGCGATGGCCATATGATTTCGGGGACCGTTTGGGCCTTAAAGTTTTCCTGACATTTGTCTTACAGGTGAGGAAAAACCCCGATAAAAACCTCACCCAGAAAAACTGTCCCGACCGGGGATCGAACCCGGGCCCGCTGCGTGACAAGGCAGCACGCTACGTCGAGACCACAGCGGTGGACATGTATACACAGAAAATATAAATAAAAATGTAGTGTTAATATACATTATACGAAACAAATCACTGCATTTTAAAAGAACTGAACTTTATTTGAAACAATATAAAACAATAAATACGTACTTGCGGCCATGTTATCGATAATTGTTCTCAAGGCCTCCTGTTGTTTCAACTATTAACATTGCCCACACTGTTAACGTTAGTCAATTGTTTATAATGAACGCAAATATTTCCAACAAAGATGTTATTATTTTACTATTATTTATTATTTTGAAAACACCATCGCGCAAAAAGTAATGTACAACGCACGTTTGTGAAGTGTTTTACAGAATCTCGGAAATTAAAAACCCTGGTATCGCTCGGTTTTTAAGCATTTCCTCGCTTCTGTAAAAACCACTTTCCAACCTCGTATCGTAATGTACTATTACCATGCTTAGCTTCGTTTTTAAGTACTGTGATTCCTTCTTAATTAATATAACATTCATTTTATTCATGTCTTATAAGCCCATCTTTCCCTTAACAGAGATTTAGGCGCTCTCCCCTACAGGGAAGAATTTGAACCAAACTTATTTAGTTACACTTGTTTTCGTATAGATGCAATTTTATTCTCATTATAAAAACAACTCCATAGCGCAATAGACCTAGAGAGCTTAGTTTATGCTGCTGGTCTCACATCCACATCTATTAATCACATAATATACGCAATAAGTCAACTGGTATTTTAATATTTAATAGGATATTATTCCTTCTTCTTCTTCTTCCTTTCCAGGATTAGGTCAAAGTGACCTGTTCCGGACTCAAGTCCATCGTTTCCTTGGCCGTCCCGAAGATCTTTTCCCATGTTGTTTGTAGGTGTTGATCTTTTTGGGTAATCTTGTATTGTCCATTCTGTCTAAATTTTCTTTCCATTGGTATTTGTGCTCTTCTAGTTTATCAACTATTGAAAATATCTCCAGTTCATTTCTTATTGATTCATTGTGTAATCTATCCATGCGTGTACATCCTTTTACACATCTTAAAAATTTCATTTCAGTTGCTTGAATGTGTGAGATATCTTTTTTGTAAGTACCCAAGATTCAGATCCATATAAAAGAACAGGTACAGCCATAATTTTATAAAACCTGAGCTGAGTTTCTCTTCGAGTCTTTCGGAGGGTTCTTCTTATGGTGCCACACATCATTTGATATCGGTTTAATTTATTGTGTATATCCCAATCATAGCTATATGTTATATCTGAACCAAGATAGTTAAAGTGTGCTATCTGTTCTATTATTTCATTATTGATCGCTATTTTTGCTCTGACTGGCACTTTGTGGGAAATAATGGAGGCAAAAGGGTACCCGGCTCAACTTATAGAAGGATATTATTCCTATTTTGTTTATAAAAGAGGCCAGATTGGCTTCCATGTTCAGTTTAGTTTTAATTTGGACACCCTGTGTTGCTTTGTGGGGCGGGGCGCATAATTCCAACAGTTTATGCGCTTGTTCACATATAATCAATTTAGCCACGTCATCACAATGCATTCCCTTGCATCAATTAACTTCTTATCACGAGTCCAATTCAAAATGTACAACGTATGACGAAAACAGATGCGCCCTGCATTACCTACCCTCCATTATATGTTTCTTGTGATGATGGATTTGTAATTACACAATCCCAACTCTCCAATCCTGTTCAATCAGATTAAACTAATTCTTCTGCACTCTAATATTCAATGTGTATTTTCCGATTAGATCGGCCGCGGTGGACTATAGTGTAAAAGTTGTAAGTTGGCATGATTTCTGCTATCCTTGTCTAGAGAACTGTTCTTCCACCCTTCGCTAGACGTCTGAGTAACATGTGTACTATAATGGGCTACCCTTGTAAAATTACTTAGGAATGCTAGAAAAACTCCACCCCCTCACTTCCGTCCAGTCACTTTTGTTCACGTAATTTTTGTCAGTGGCGACTGTTTCAGAGTTCGTTTGTAGTTTGTGAGATATTATATTAGTGTAAAATTAATCTTTAGAAGAAGGGAATGCCACCACTGCAGGGAGTGTCTGTCCTACCGCTGTCACCGTGAACAGATATGTGTATGAGTGAGAAAGAAGATGGTGAGTACTCTCTTTCTCTTTCTAAAATATTCTAGACACTTTAGCCCCCATGGACTATAGTGGTTATGCTCCTTTCCTCTGGTCCCGAGGGTCGCGGGTACAAACCCGGTCGGGGTCGATGAATTTTTTAGGACGGAAAAATGCAAGGAGCAAGTCCTCCGGGAGGGACTTTAAGCCGTGGGTCCCGAGTCTGAAGATTTTCAGGCTCGTAAAAGATTCTTAAGCCTGAATGAAAAGGCCTCTAAGCAAAATGTACCTAATTTTCCAGTCTTAGTACTACCTTGGTTTCCTAGATGTCACTATGAGGCGGAACGCTGAAAATGGACCACTCAAATGACATCTATACGAAAACAAGTGTAACTAAATTAGTATGGTTCAAATTATTCCCTTAGGGGGAGAGCGACTAAATCTCTGTTAAGGAAACGTGCTTACAAGACGATTTTCCGATTACATCCACTGCTTTTCGTCTGGTGATAAGCCCGACAAAAAAAAGTACCTTGGTCGATAGAGGGACGATATTTGACCGTAAAAATACAACCATCAAAAAATGCGGACATGGATTCCACTAGGGTAAAATTTTCCGGAGGTAAAATAGTCCCCTATTCGGATCTCTGGGCTGGGAATACTTCATGGAACCCATGCCAAAGGCGGAATATAAAACTATTATTCTACCAGTTATATTATATGGATGCGAAACATGGACTTTTACTTCAAGGGAGAAAAGGACATTACGAGTATTTGAGAATAAAGTTCTTAGGAAAATTTTTGGACCAAAGAGAGATGAACATACAGGTGAATGGAGAAGACTTACATAACAGTGCACTACATGGTCTTTATAGGAAGCCAGATATAATAAGAATAGTTAAGTCTCGTAGACTGCGATGGACAGGACATATGGCACGGATGGGGAATGAAAGACGTGCATGGAAGCTTCTTGTAGGAAAACCAGAGGGAAAACGCCCAGTTGGTAGACCAAGAATGAGGTGGGATATTTACTTTTAACTATGATTTGAGGGAAGTAGATTATACAGGGAATGATTGGAAAACGTACCTACTTCCTTACATCCCTTCCTCTAAGACCCCTCTTGCATTGAAACGAAGCGTCACAGCCCATAGGTTCCTTAAGCAAAATATGCCTAAATGAAGTTTGTCGGTCTAATTTAGAAACACCTGTATAATACCTTAATTTGTTTAAATATTGGCCTCGTTGCAATACATAATAATACGTATAAGAATTTATTACGGTATTATAAAGTACTATTTATACGAAAATACAGCAAGAATTTCAAGAAGAGAAAAAATTAGGAACTCAGTTATAAGGGAGAAAATGAAGATTGAAGACACTATTTTAGATTATATTAAAACTCAGTAATTAAGATGGTACGGACATGTCCAGCGAATGGAAGAGGATCGGCTACCAAAATGTGTTTTGGAATGGAAACCTGAGGGAAGACGAAGCAGAGGAAGACCTAAAATCTCCTGGAGTCACGGAATATGTTTATATATGTAGGAGAAACATCTACAACCAGGAGATTGGATGGACCGAAAAAATTGGCTATTAGGAATCGGACGATGTCAAAGACATTAATAAATCGATGATCTATCTATCTATAAAATACTATTCTTCGCGAAACGAAATATCTGATAGAAATAAATAGTATATATATATATATATATATATATACATATAAGTTATAAAGGTTTGAGAAAATGCATAACACAGGTCAACATGATTTTTGTCTCATGAGTACCAATAGTTGTACTTAATGCAGTTTGTTATCGTGTTTTCAAATATGTATTCGGAATTTCTCCATCACCCACAGATTTTTTTTAATTTCAGTTTCAATTAATGGATTTAAATAATTATTTTTTTAATAAACCTAGATTTCTCCCCGGAAAATCTTAGCGCAGTGAGCGATGAGCACGGGGAACACTTTCATCAGGACATTTCAGCTATGGAAAAGATATATCAAGGCAAATGGAATCCTAATATGCTGGCCGATTATTGTTGGACCATCAAGAGGGATGCTCCACAGGCGAAATATAGCAGAAAATCGTCATTTCTTACTTTCTAGGTGAGTCCGAATGTTCGAATATTTTGTAGTTACGAATGTAGAAAATATTAAAGTGTTTGAAATTATAATAAATGCCTGTCTCTCGCAAATCTTGCGTGATGGAGAAAAACCAATATCATACTTGAATTCAGGAGAAAAAAAAATACTATTAGAATCACATATTTTTCTATCTTCTTCTTCGGCTTTCCCCCATTTATAGGTTTGCCGTCTTCAGTTTCCATTTATCTCTATCATCCCAATCTCCCTCTTCCATATTCCTATCATCCATTATAGTTCTGACGTAGGTTTTCCATTTCCATCTTGGTCTGTCACGTTTATTTCTTCCAGGGGGTGTACATTGGTATATATTTTTTGGCCATCTTTCATTTTCCATTCTTTGTACATGGCCATACCATTTAAGTGTTTGATTTTCAATCCTCTTAACAACAGATGTGCTGACATTCATTTCTATCCAAAGGAATTTATTTCTTATTTTATCCTGTCTTGTTTTTTGGAGGCTTCTACTAAAATAATCAAATTCAACTGTTCCAATTTTATTTTTTTGTAATTCCGTCAAAGACCAAGTTTCACTTCCATATGACAAAATATTATGTATTACGCTCTCATAAATTTTCATTTCAGTTTCCTTTGTGATATTTTTGTCCAAATTACTCCATGTAATGTTTTAGTTGCATTTTTTGCCATTGCAATTTTAGTCTGTACATCTCTCTCACAGGTACCTAAACTTGTAATTATTGACCCAAGATATTTAAAAAATTCACATTTTTTTATTTTCCCTGTTTCAAGTATGAGGTCATCCACATCCTTTCCCAAACACATATATTCTGTTTTCTGTAAATTTATATTCAGTCCACATTTTTTATATTCTTCCATTAGTTTATTTATCATATATTTCATATCATCTTCATATCCTGCAAAAATTATTTGATCATCTATCTGAGACAAAGAAAAATAACAAGTTTCTTTTGTGTTGCTCAGATACTTGATATCCACAGGTTGTGAACCTCAGTTGTAAAAGGAGAGCTACTAATCCACTTCTGAGGGATCACGTGGTTACCCAGAAGCATCTGGACCAGTGCAACATTTCATTGCATAACAATGATGCGTATCTTGCTTTTGCGCGGAGAACAAGTACAATTATGTGAGGCAGAAAGGAAAAGTTTGTAGTTAACTGGAGAAGTAGACAATCAAGTTTTCAAGTAATTTTACACACGCACACAATGGATCAGCTTAGCTGTGAAGCATTATGGATGCTGAGCAAATTAATTGTGGGAAAACAATCTTGAGAAATGAGAAATATCTTGCTCCTACTTTACAGTTCATAAAATAAAACCCTGTTTACAATGAAAGTATTTGATAATAAAGTTCTTGGAAAAATATTTGGACCAAAGAGAGATGAACAGAGAAGCAAATGGAGAAGACTACACAACTCTGAGTTACATGATCTTTATAAGAAACCAGATATAATAAGAATAGTATAGTATAGTAATAGTATATCCCTCCATGGTATCGTTACCTTGTCATGGTGGAGTGGCTTGCGTGCTTGAATGATCCCGAGAGCTATGCCGGCGGTAGCATTGCTGCCAATAGGGTTATCCATGCCGAACTGGTCAAAGGTGATAAGCCAGACAAAATAAAGTACCTTGGTCGAAGGAGTGACGATCTTTCACCGTAAAAATACAACCGTCAAGAAATGCGGACATGGGTTCAACTGGGGTAAAATTTTCCGGAGGTCAAATAGTCCCCCATTCGGTTCTCCGGACACAGACTACTTAAAGCATTAGCTCAGAAGAGGGATGTATGGAGAGCTTATGTCCGTGCGGCCATGAACCTACGGGTTCGATAGTGCCAGTGAGTAAGTAAGTTAGTAAGTAAAATAAAACTTAGATGTTTAAACAAGTTACTTATAGCAGCGATTCCCAACCTTTTTCGACTCGTGAACCGTTTTCACAACGATCTGAGTTGGGTGAACCACTGACTTGTAAATATACATACAGAAGACATGCATAAAATTTAATTCCAAGCCAAAAGTTTAATGACCTTAAATTAACTTAACCCTTAACGGTTAAAACCTAAAGTTACTCTAGTTACGGCTTAAAAGTTACACAACCTGTAGGCCTAGTTGTATCGAAGAGAAATACACTCCTAACGTTGTTACATAACTGTAAATCAGGCGTTGGCTGTAAATATTAATTTATTGTGGAGATCATGTGACAATTTAACTCATGCCCCAAATGGGAGTCAATGACCAATCATATTTCAATGATTTTTTATTTACAGCCAATCACAGTCATGTTTCGCCTAAAATTTACCAACTAAAGTTTATCATCACAAAGAAAACACCTCCTTTTTAACATTCTAAATAGGTCATAACATTATTTTGCAGTGACTGACTCAATAAGAAATACGGCTACCAGATTGTATATATAGTGCATGAATGTCAGCAGAAAGTGCATGCGATAGATAATATAAAAACATTTGTAACAATTGATTATACCACAAAGAAAAAGAAAACACTGTTTGCATTTTCTTAAACGAATTATTTTCCAGGAAATGACGTTGCAGAAAAATATAATTGACATATTTACATCATAGGACATCAAATTAATTAATACCTATAACGTTGGTTATAAATTTCTCCACTAGGATGCATTCTTACAACATGGCGATACTTTGGCAATAAATAATATTATGATCTGGTTGCAGTGATTAACAAAGGAAGGAAATGAAGCCTAGCAATCGTTTGTCATTTGTTTTCAAACATCGCCATTTACATTAAATATATAAATATTTTAAAATAACTATATTTAAATAATGATTTATGAGTAAACAGCTTAATTTTATTCGTTAAATAGTCCTAACAAATGCCACTCTTGATTTCCAAATTATCTAGATAAATTGGAAATCACTCGTGGCATTACTTATGATAAATCCCCGATGTTATACAATATGCAACAGGGTTAAAATAATAACAATAATTATATTATTATTATTCTTCTTCCTTCCAAGTATTAGGCCAAGGCCTGTTACGATCCTATAGAAAATTTTCCCTCCAGCGTTTTGATCCTTCTGGGAAATTCTCGTATAAGACTTGAAAGCATAATAATAGTCCCTTCGATTGGTTGCCGGCCAAAGGAAGGCAAGACCAGTGATGGGGCTGCCATCTTATAGCCTCTGGTCAGGCTTTTCTGGAGAAGAAAAGAAAATAAAGGAAAGAAGAAATGGAAGAAAGGAAAGACTCCCTAGCCCTCGGATGCCCTAATAGCGTCGGCGTAAAAAAAACAAGAGTTAACCAAGAGAGGTTAGATAGTAAAGTTAAAAGAGTGCAAAACACAAGTAAGTGGAAGAAATGTTTTGCTCAGCTTGGGCACCTTGTGGTCGCCATCCACATATCCCCTAGATGAGGACCCCTGAGGGATATTATTATTATTATTTATTATTATTATTATTATTATTATTATTTATTATTACAATGCTGCAGAAATGAAGGAAACAATAACAATCTAACTTCGAAAACCTCTCATTACGGAAAACTTTTAGCAAACCCCTTGAAATATTTGGCGAACCCGCTGGGGGTTCGCGAACCACAGGTTGTAAAATATGACTTATAGTATATCTCAGCCTCCACAACACAGCTTTTAATTAACTAACAAACTAACTATCTAGCACTATCGAACTCATAGGTTCATGGTCGCGCGGATATAAGCTCTCCATACATCCCTATCCTCAGATAATATTTTCTAATGATTTCCTTATAATCTGCTCTAAACTCGACTTCATTATTATCCAGTGTAAGGTATATATATATATATTTATTAATTGGTGTTTCCCGTATAATGTATCATATTTATATTATTATTATTATTATTATTATTATTATTATTATTATTATCGTATCATTATTGTTATTACCCTATAAAATGTTGTTTGTACAAGACATTTACATTGCTACATTTATTGTATCTTTAACTGTTTATAATTAGTATAGTGTATATCTATATTTGTCGAATATTTATTTGTATTTGTGCTGGTTGAGTGGAAGAGAGGGCCTTATGGCCTTAACTCTGCCAAGAATAAATAAAGTATTATTATTATTATTATTATTATTATTATTATTATTATTATTATTATTATCTACATCCGTCAAATCATGGTTAGTGTTATTCTCTCACATCATTCTTGGTCTACCAACGGGAGAATGGTTCAGGTCATATGGAAGATCAAAGAGAAGTTGGAAAGATCCCGGTTTCTGGACTCAACAGGCTATAAGCCTCGCATAACTATGAAGATAAGAAGAGACATTTATGTATACCGAGTTTGTTGCGAAGAAGACAATAATTGCGGTCGTTACACCATTAACACACACTTCCTCAAGATATCAGGGGTTGCTGCACACTTGGCACTTTTAAGTCACGCTTATACAGTTACCTGTTGTCTAATAATTAATTTTTCTCTATTTATTTAAATTTATACTATGTCATTACAAATTTTTTCTCGTTTTTTTATATATCTTGTACGCATTATACATTAAATTCGTTAAATTTAGAGTAAATCAAAATACATTATAAATATTAATTGTATTGTATTCATAACATGTAATTGTTTATGGTTATTGTAATTTAGATGTAAGACTATTTTTTTGTATTTTTTTTAAACCTGGTTGAGTGGCAGACAAGGCCTTAAGGCCTTAACTCTGCCAGGTAAAATAAATCTATTATTATTATTATTATTATTATTATTATTATTATTATTATTATTATTATTATTATTATTATTATTATTATTATTATTATTATACACATTCTCACTTGAGACGATTCCAACATTACCAAAAAAAAATTAGTAGAAGCTATAAAAGCATTATACAAAGGATCTATTTCGAAAATAAAAGTTGGAAATAAAATAACAGAGGGATTTACTATTACAAAAGGTTTAAGGCAGTTTATCTCCAACTCTATTTAAAATTTATCTCGAAAGAGTACTAGAGACTGGAGGAAAAAATGTCAAAAAATGGGCATACCTATCCACAATACACATGTGTATTCACTAAAGTTTGCAGATGACCAGGTATTAATAGCACAGGACCACGATGACATAGAATATATGGCTAAAAAACTAAAAGAAGAATATGAAAAATGGGGATTTCATATAAACATTGAGAAAACTAAATATCTGTGTATAGGAGAAGAATTAGAAAATATAAATTTCAACAATGGAGAAGAACTAAAACCTAGTATTGAATGCACTTATTTAGGAACAAAATTAGACCATTCAGGCGATAACACAGTGGAAATTAAAAATAGAATCGCACAAACAAAACAAGCAATAAATGATCCATATTTGGTTCGTCTTCCGGGCTTATAGGCCGTGGTCTGGTTGTCTTCTTACTCGACGTTTCGTCTACTGCTGCGGTAGACATCATCAGGAGATACTGCGTGCTTTCTGTGAACTCCTCAACAGTCGGCTGCAGACTGGTAGGTCGTTGGAAACTGTCTCTCTGTTTATAGCTAAACCCCGGGTGGAGGGGAGGTTTTCTGCGCGCACCGAGTTGTGCGCTGTATTGCCGTGTGCCGAAGTCATAGGCTTCGTTGTCGTGTTAAGCAGTGCTGGGATCCAAATTTTGTTTATCTTCAAGGTTTCTTCTTTTTTGTTGTTCAACAAAAAAGAAGAAACCTTGAAGATAAACAAAATTTGGATCCCAGCACTGCTTAACACGACAACGAAGCCTATGACTTCGGCACACGGCAATACAGCGCACAACTCGGTGCGCGCAGAAAACCTCCCCTCCACCCGGGGTTTAGCTATAAACAGAGAGACAGTTTCCAACGACCTACCAGTCTGCAGCCGACTGTTGAGGAGTTCACAGAAAGCACGCAGTATCTCCTGATGATGTCTACCGCAGCAGTAGACGAAACGTCGAGTAAGAAGACAACCAGACCACGGCCTATAAGCCCGGAAGACGAACCAAATATGGATCAAGACGCCGGCCGTGAAAGCCTACAATTATATATAAGCAATAAATGCTTTAAACTCTGTTTGGTGGAGCAAAAATATTACAAAAAATTGAAAATTACAAATATACCAAACCATAATTCAGAGCATTTTAACATATGGTGCTGAAGTCTGGCAAATTCCTACCAGGGAAATGAAAAGAATTTTAAGTACAGAAATGGATGTTTTAAGAAGGTCAGCTGGAAAATCTAGAATGGACAGAATACGAAATAAAGAAATAAGGGAAATTATGGGTGTACAAGAGGAGCCGGACATCATAGACATCATAGAAAAGAAAATATTGCAGTGGTATGGCCAAGTCAAACGAATGCCAGCGCAAAGATTGCCAAAAATTGTTATTGAATGGATCCCAATGGAAAGGAGGAAGAGAGGAAGACCGAAGAAAACTTGGATAGAAGGGGTACAAGCAGCTATGAATATCAGAGGAATGGAGGAAGATCAATGGATGGATAGAGAGGAATGGCGTTTGGTTTCGCGAAGACGGCGGCAGCTGCCATGATACAGGATGATGTTGATGATGATACACATTCTCAATATGTAACTAGTTGTAGAAAATTATTATATTTCTTGAAACTTAATGTACCACAATTTCTTACATTTTGTAATTTTATTTTAAAATATTAGGTTTCAAGTTCAAACTCGCAAAATAATGAACTAAAAGAGAGACAATTAAGTGAATGTGTCGGGATTTATGTAGTTTTTGCTCTCAGCAATGAAAGGAAGTTATTAAACGTGAAAAGAACGTCATGAGAAGTTTCTTTGTGGAGAGTTGCGTGCTCGCGCCGCTTATCAGAGGCCGGGTTATGAATCTGATCCCCTCTACAGGGCTTCTTCTCACCTTCATTCTGATAATTACATCTGATAGCCTCGTTTTATTAGCAATATTTCATATAAAATTCTCTCACATCTGACGTAAATCTAACTTCATGGGCAGACAAAGAGCTTGGTGCTACCTAACCAATGCAATGTTGATATTTTTGTATCAGTCTATTTTAGTCTCTGGTTTAATCTGTCGCAGAAAGATAAAGCAGCATAAAAATAATACAATGCAACTATTTTTATTTATTTTCCTTGGTTTAGCCTCGTCAGCTGTGGCGGACAAGTGCTTATATTCCTTGCCTCTGGCCCCAAGGGGCGCGGGTTCAAAATCGGTCGGAGCTTTTTAACAAACTCACTGGCACTATCTTACGCGTAAGGTTCATGGTCGCGCGGACATGAGGTCTCCATACATCCCTATTCTGAGGTAATGTTATCCAATAATTCCCTGTATAATCTACTTCCCTCAAATCATAGTTAATATTGTTCTCCCACCTCATTGCGGTCTACCAACTGGGCGTTTTCGCCTCTGGTTTTCCTACAACAAGCTTCCATGCACGTCTTTCATTCCCTATTAGATTTCTCAATATTTATATAAAGTCCTCATTTTGCATATTCTTCTTTTATTTATTTATTATTATTATTATTATTATTATTATTATTATTATTATTATTATTATTATTATCGGCCGCGGTGGACTAGTGGTTATGCCCCTTGCCTCTGGTCCCGAGGGTCGCGGGTTCAAACCCGGCCGGGGTCGATGGATTTTTTAGGACTGAAAAATCCAAGGAGCAAGTCCTCCGGGAGGGACTTTAAGCCGTGGGTCCCGAGTCTGAAGATTTTCAGGCTCGTAAACAATCCTTAAGCCTGAATGAAAAGGCCTCTAAGCAAAATTTACCAACATTTCCCGTCCTAATACTACCTTGTTTTCCTAGATGTCAGTATGAGGCGGAACGCTGACCACGGACCACACAAATGACATCTGTACGAAAACAAGTGTAACTAAATTAATATGGTTGAAATTCTTCCCTGTAGGGGGAGAGCGCCTAAATCTCTGTAAAGGGAAAACATAGGCTTACAATAAAATTATTATTATTATTATTATTATTATTATTATTATTATTAAATTTTAAGGTGTACATTTCGTTTCTCAGCTGAAAGATGGAGCATGTGTTTTCACCAGATGGCGATCATGTAGAAAGACAGTAGAATATGTGTAAAACTTCACAATAACATTGATTTTTCAATCATTGCCTTCATTCGTTGAAATGGATAGTAACTTTAGAGATATCCTGTACTGGTACATGAACCACAGGTTACAAACCACAGTTTTCGGCAACATAATTATAATCCAATTAATTCAACAGGAAAGGATGTAGTATTCGGGGTTTTTATTCCCCAGGTAATTATTGAATTGTGCGGTATCCGTCCTATCTTAATGCAATTACAAAACTGTGAACACCGGTCAATGCCATTTGATACAAGAGTGAAGAAATGAATGGTGGAATTAAGAAACAAAGAGCAATCCAGCGTCGGAAATCAAATTATAGTGCTCTTTGTAGCAGTAGAGGCTAAGTTATAAGCGCTGTGCAATTAACTAGCAGGGTTTTCTCACTGCATTTCGTAACCTTGTCCGCTCGCGCTGACCCGCACCATCATTATCATCTGTCAGCAAGAGAAGCTGTCGGGGGGCCAGTGAAAGTTTGTGACCGATTTCGCAAGAAGCGTGATATAAAATTTATGTCCATAGTAATTTCGCTGGTTGGTTGAAACAGAAAAGGTAAAAAACGTGAAACTACCGACATTCAGTGATGTTTCTTAACTCATTCCTAACACATGTAGATTCTATACTAGGCCAACATTACTTCAATGTATTTAATACTAGCTAACTCGCGCATGCGCTGCTACGCCTAAATAAATTAAATTTAATGTGCTATTATGTTTAGTTGAATCAGAGAAAGGAAACATAATTATAAATTTATATTTTTAAATTCCCCGTGCTGATTACCCGGTGTTGCCCGGGAATCTATTCATCCCGATCTTATTGATATAAATGAGCTTAAATGAGAAAGTTAATGTATTTTATGTTTAGTTAAATAAGTATGAGGAAAAATTTATATCGTAATTATTTTTGTGGGATAAAAATACAAGTACTAAAAATAAAATGAATATATATCTTGCAATTGTTAAAAGCATCATTACTTATGGAGCAGAACTTTGGTCATTAACAACAAAAACAAATAAGTATCTTTTGGCAACGGAAATGGATTTTATACGTAGGGCAGCAAGAATTTCAACAATAGGAAAAATTAGAAACTCAGTTATAAGGGAGAAAATGAAGATTGAAGACACTATTTTAGATTGTATTAAAACTCAGCAATTAAGATGGTACGGACATGTCCAGCGAATGGAAGAGGATCGACTACCAAAATCTGTTTTGGAATGGAAATCTGAGGGAAGACGAGGCAGAGGAAGACCTAAAACCTCCTGGAGTCAGGGAATATGTTTATATATGAAGGAGAAACATCTACAACCAGGAGATTGGATGGACCGACAAAATTGGCTATTAGGAATCGGACTATGTCAAAGATATTAATCAACCGATGATATATATATATATATATATATATATATATATATATATATATATATAATTATTTTTAGATTCCCGTGCTGTTTACCCGTCGTTGTTCGGGAATCCACTCATCCCGATCTTCTTGGCATAAATGAGCTAAAAGACAAAATTCGTTATTGTAAGTTATCCGTAAGAGATAAACATATGCTGTTGCGGACTTTTTTGTAGAGCTTTTTGAGATATTCAATTCTGTGTAAGCTACATTCATTTTGTGTATTTGTTATGGTTTAGGCAGCGTATGCCATTTAAGCGTCCAAAGAGCTACTTTTTCACGTTTTCCACCAAAATGGGAGATTTTTAAGGGTGTAGGAGTTAAGTATCCCAACTCTCTTATAGCCTATTATCATCCCGGCAATCTCCTGAACATTTTGTAAAAAGCCCCATCACAATCGGATCAACGGTATGGCCGCACATAAAGTACGAACAAACAAACAAAGAAACAAACATTTTTATATATAAGACTAGCAGAGACACGCATGCGCCGCTACGCCTAAATAACTTAAATGTGTTTTTATTTTTAGTTGCATAATTAAGATGAAAAATTATAAATTTATATCGTAATTATTTTTAGGTAACCCGTGCTGAATACCCGGCGTTGCCCGGGAATCTACTTATCCCTATCTTCTTGACATAAATGAGCTGTAAGGAAAAAGTGTTATTGTGAGTCATTCGTAAAAGAATACTCACCATGCGCTGCTACGATTGCCCGGGAATCTACTTATCCCGATCTTCTTGACATCAATGAGCTGATAGAAAAAACATGGTTATTGTGAGTTATTCATAAAGGATTGACATATGATGTCGTGGAGATTTTTTTGCACATTTTTTTGTTGTTGAGATATTCAATTCCGTGCGCATTACATCAAGATCATCATCCAGGGATTAAGCCTGTTGGCTCGTTTCGGTTTCATGAAAGCTAGAATTGTTAAAATTGTTCAGACCATCTTCTGTGTGGGCGTCCAAAATTTCTCCTTCCGTGCGGTTTATAACCTTTACATTGCTACGAACGGGTATATCCGTTGGCAAAGAAAATGCTTGCCATGCTATGGGCGTGTATATCCATTCTCAACTCCAAACGCCTGCTAGTTATATAATACGCATTGCATTGCTTTCAAACTAAGCAGGCATATACTGCCATCTCCTAGGAACCTAAATAAACTTTTTCCATATTTCTCCCTGCATTGAGCAAGGAGGGTTTTAAAGGCTGGAAATATCTCAGCAGTGAAAAGGATAATTTAGCAATACTTTTGGAAATCTTTCTTCTGGCATTCTATCAATATGTTCTTTCCAGTCGTTCCTATGTTTAATTATTCGATCTGTAAGTTTGAAAATATTTATTTCCTTTCTTATATCTTCATTTCTTTTCTTATCCAGTAGAGTATATCTTGCTATATTTCCTAAAAATCTCATCTCAGCTGCTTACAATCCTTGTTCTTGTCTTTTAGTGATCGTCCAACATTCTGATCCATACATCAATACAGGAAAAGTCATAATTTTACATTAATTTAATGTATTTTTTATGGTTTAGGCAGCTTTAGTCATTTAAGCTTCCAAAATACTAGTATTTTCCTGCACCAATGCATTTCTTTTAATTTTTTTTAGCTCCGGCCCTGCGTAATATACGGCAATATGTTTTAAGTTATATGCTAATTTAATACACAAGTGATCTTCTTGGTGATATAATATTAAAATATATATGTAGTCAATATGCCCATTTAAAAACATTAATTGGTGAAATGGGCATATTGACTACATATATATTTTTATATGCTAATTGTCCCAGAAAAATTATATAAATTATAAAAAAAAACCCATTCAAGAAACGAAGTGAGAGAATAACATTAACTATGATTTGAGTTAAATAGATTATACAGGGGGCAATCGGAATAACATTATCTTAGGATAGGGATGTCTGCAGAACTTATGTCTGCGCGGGCATGAACCTGTATGTTCGACAGTTCCAGATAGATAGCTTATCCTATTTACAGTATACTAGCTGGTACCCGGAGTGCGCTGCTATTCCTAAATACGGTAAATGTTAATGTGTTTTTACCACCAGCCTTGAGCTGCCATGCTTGCCCGGGAATCAGCTTATCCCGATCTTCTTGTCATCAATGAAAGACAAAAATGGTTATTGTGAGTTATCCATAAAAGATAAACATATGCTGTCGCGGATTTTTTGTAGAGTTTTTTCAGATATTCAATTCTGTGTACATTAATTTTATGTATTCGTTACGTTTTAGGCAGCGTAAGCCATTTAAGCGTCAAAATAGGGACTTTATTTCACGATTTTCGCTACAAAGGGTGATTTTTAGGGGTGAAGGGGTTGAGTATTACAACTCCCGTATAACCTATGTTCATCCCGGGAATCTCCTGAATATTTAAAAAAAACATCAAAATCGGATCAACGGTATGGCCGCGCAAAGAATACGAACAAACAAACAAACATTCATTTTTATATATTAGATTATTTAAACCAGTATTTAGAAGAGAAGTCTGTGTTTCTGAAAATGTGACTTAATGGACAGTCTCATTTTATTACTAAAGAGCCCATATTTACTTGTGATTATGTCAGAATGCACTGTTCAATCCCTGGGATAAACTACTGTATAAACAGCAAAGTATATAGACGAAAATTCTGGTTGGAAATATGAGAATAGCCAATTTGATGCAACAGGGAACCAGGAAATATGATATTAGCATGTAGAAGCGGACATGGGTTATTAATTTTACTAAAATTAAAGCGAGGAGTGACTAATGATGTAGGGGCGGATACAACATTAATTTTCATAATTAATATCCAGCCGTCCGTCTGGATTTAGAACCACCAAGTTACCTCGTTTACTTCTTTAAGATGTGTCCTTCCTTCTATGTTCTTTAGTACCAATTAAGAAAACTTATTCAAAGCAAGAAACTATCTTAATGTTATCAGTAATATAAATTATAATTATTATTTCATTAAGATTTTTCATTTCACTAATAAATAAGGAGTGTCGAAGCAAAACTTGACAACCCACAAAATGTTTTTACTGAGACTATTTAGCTCATGTCCCAAATGGGAGTCAATGACCAATCACATTTCAATCAATTTTGATTTACAACCAATCACAGTCGTTTTTCACCACGATTTTATCAGTTTAATTATATCACTTTAAAATCAAGCTCCTCCTTTTTAACATTCTGAATAGGTCACAGCATTATTTTGTAGTGACTGACACTCTAAGAAATACGGCTACTAGATTGTATGTATATATATATATATATATATATATATATGGGGGGCACGCCGTAGCGTAGTGGTTAAGGCACTGAGCTACAAGCCGGAGGGTCGAGGGTTCAAGTCCCGTTGGGGTCAGGATTTTTAAACTGACCCAAACCCTCTGGCGGCAATATGGCCCTGGGGTCGACTCAGCCTCTAACGGAAATGAGTACCAGACGCTTGTTCTGGGGGTAAAGGCGGCCGTCACGCAGGGCTGACAACCCGGCTGACATAAAGTGCCGATAGTCTAGAAAAAGTGGGAGCCTTTAACCTCCTACTACCCCAAGGGCCTCCGGGTCTGTTGTGGGATCACTTTACTTTATATATATATATATATATCCACCGCTGTGGTCTCGAGGTAGCGTGCTGCCTTGTCACGCAGCGGGCCTGGGTTCGATCCCCGGTCGGGGCAGTTTTTCTGGGTGAGGCTTTTATCGGGGTTTTTCCTCACCTGTAAGACAAATGTCAGGAAACATTTAAGGTCCAAACGGTCCCCGAAATCATATGGCCATCATCCTTATCATTATCATCCTTACCATTATCATTATCATCATTATCCTTCACCGGTGTGGAAAGAACGGGAAGCTACCACACCTACACAATTCCCTAGTAAAGCTGCAGCATAGCATGAAAATGCTATGATTGCAGTGAAGGACCTGCCTTCGGGCAGAATTACTATGGATGGATGGATATATATATATATATATATATATATATATATAAAAGAAAAAAAGTGTTTGAATTGGATTCGCCTGGTAGTTTAATGGATATCACGCTGAGGTACGTACAGACTCAGAGATCCGGGTTCGAATCCCGTCCAGGCATTTATTTTTCTTATCATACCATATATATATATATATATATATATATATATATAGTGCACGAATGAAAATAGATACTGCTTGTGGTGATATAATATAAAAACACTCATATTAAATAATGATAGGCCAGGGACAATAATAAGAAACCACGGTTTTGCACTTTCTTACACGTAGTATTTCAAAGGAATTTACTTCCATAATTAATATAATTTACATCAGAGGTCATCAGAAAATAATTAATAACTTATTAATCTTTGCTATAAACAGTTTGATGTGTTTCTGGTTTTTTCATTTTTCCACTAGGGTGCATTCTTACATTATTGTGAGGCCTATTAGGCAATGATCTTGTTTGCAGTTGTTATTGACACATTAAGCATACTAAACCTTTCTCATTTCTCTTTAAATTATGCTAATCCCCAAGTAAATTCTCAGAGAAAAAAAGAAACTCTCTTAGCTTGCTTCCAACACTCATATCTATCAAGAAATAATGGCAATGATTTCAGACGGGACGTCCGTACCACATAGATACCGTCTGATCTAGAAACGATTGAGAAAGAGAAAAAAAAAAACTTCACAATGAATACATCAAAGAATAACAAGCCAATTTCAAAAAGTCAGTCTTCGTGCACAATGTTTCGCTCCAACTATATTGCATATTTGAAAAGAAGATATGAGTTCAGTATCATTATAAGTAAGGTATCTGCTCATATACCTTCACATAAGTCCTGTATATATCAAACTTGTATCTCTGATTCATTTTATTTGTAAATAATTTGGAACAATAAATGATGTAATGATATTACCTTACCTAACTCAAGCAAGGAGATGCACTATCTCCTCTACTATTTAATTTTGTACTAGAGCATGCCATTAAATCTTTAGAGAATGAGGAAGGCTTACAACTGAATGGTATTGATAAGCTGTTAGTTTATGCTGATGATGTAGTACTACTGGCCGATAGCGAGGAGATACTAAAGGCCAACACGCACACACTATTGAGTAACACTAAGAAATTGGGACTGGAAGTAAATATCAGTAAAACTAAATATATGGTCACACATAGAAATTCAGTATATAATGGAAATGGACAGCTAATGACAAATGAGGGAAATTTTGAGGAAGTGGCTGAATTCAAATACCTAGGAACAATAATCACAAATAGGAATGAGATGCACAAAGAAATTAAACATAGGCTCAATTCAGGAAATGCATGATATTATGCATTGCAGAGACTTTTGATGTCCCAACTCCTTTCAAAAAACATTAAGCTGAAAATATATAAAACTATTATTCTACCAGTTATATTATATGGGTGCGAAACATGGACTCTTACTTTAAGGGAGGAAAGGAGATTACGAGTATTTGAGAATAAAGGTCTTAGGAAAATTTTTGGACCAAAGAGAGATGAGCAGACAGGTGAATGGAGAAGACTACATAAAATGAACTACATGGTCTTTATAGGAAGCCAGATATAATAAGAACAGTTAAGCCTCGTAGACTGCGATGGGCAGGACATGTGGCACGTATAGGGAATGGAAGAGTCGCATGGAAGCTTCTTGTAGGAAAACCAAAGGGAAAACGCCCTGTTGGTAGACCAAGTATGAGGTGGGAGAACAACATTAACTATGATTTGAGGGAAGTATATTATACAGGGGATGATTGGAAAGCATTAGCTCAGGATAGGGAAGTATGGAGAGCTTATGTCCGCGCGGCCATGAACCTACGGGTTCGATAGTGCCAGTGAGTAAGTAAGTAAGTAATGCCACGAGTGAGTCGTGAATTTATCGATAATTTGGAAACCAAGAGTGGCATTTGTTAGGACTATTTAACCCTTAAATTCGTAATGTATCCTTTTAGATACATCAGTTGGTTTAGTTAACTTAATATTTTTAATAAATCAGAAGAAAACGAACAAAAATAAACCACTTAAATGTGTGTCTAAATGTACAATATACCTAATAATAACAGTTATACAAGATTCAGTTTTCACTGCGGTCCGATACATTCAAATAGCTAAGAGAAGAAATTTGTGTTTTGCCAATTTAAGGGTTAAGGAATAAAATTAAGCTGTTTACTCACAAATCATTATTTAACTATAGTTATTTTAAAATATTTATTTATTTAATGTAAACGGCGATGTTTGAAAACAAATGAGAAACTATTGGTACGCTTAATTTGCTTATTTTGTTCATTGCTGCAACCAGATCATATTATTTATTGCCAAAGGATCGCAATATTGTAAGAATCTACCCTAGTGGAGAAATTTATAACCAACAGTATAGGCATTAACAAGCGAATAATGACAAATCAAGAGCTTCAGAACATTTGAATACTACACTATTTATAGGTATTAATTAATTTCTGACGTCCTATGATGTAAATATGTCAATTACATTTTTCTGCAACGTCTTTTCCTGGGAAATAATTCGTTTAATAATGTACAAACAGTGGTTTCCTTTTTTTTATTTGTGCTATAATCAATTGTTACAGATGTTTTTATATTATGTCTCGCATTCGCTTCATGTTGACATTCATGCACTATATATACAATCTGGTAGCCGTATTTCTCAGAGAGTCAGTCGCTGCAAAATAATGCTATGACCTATTCAGAATGTTAAAAGGGAGGTGCTTTCTTTATTATGATAAACTTTAGTTGGTAAATTTTAGGCGAAACACGACTGTGATTGGTTGTAAATAAAGAATCATTGAAATGTGATTGGTCATTGACTGCCATTTGTGGCATGAGTTAAATAGTAATTTTAAATTAATGTATACTTATTTTTGTTGAAAGTAGCATTAAGTATTTTTTTAAATAAAATATAATAGGAGCATTACTAAATTGTAGCATATTCTGTTCAGCTCTGTGAACTACACACACATGTAAAATTTCATATTAATATCGTGAACACTTTGGGAGTTATCAGGTAAACCGTATTAAAAAAATTAAGGTACGGAAAACAAGCGACAAACTTACAGAAGATGTAGATACTTTATAAAATTAAAGGGCTCACTCGAGTGACAGTATTGAACATTTTTAAACATAACTCGAAAAGTAATAGAGATATCATAAGTAATGCCACGAGTGATTTCCAAATTATCGATAGAATTTGGAAATCAAGAGTGACATTTGTTAGGACTATTTAACGAATAAAATTAAGCTGTTTACTCACAAATCATTATTTAACTATAGTTATTTTAAAATATTTATATATTTAATGTAAGCGGCGATGTTTGAAAACAAATGAGAAACGATAGGTATGCTTCATCAGCTTCTTCTGTTTATCACTGCAACCAGATCATACTATTTATTGCCAAATGAACGCAATATTGTAAGAATGCTCTCTAGTGGAGAAAAAATGAAACACATCAAACTGTATATTAATTCATTTCTGATGTCGTATGATGTAAATATAACAATTATATTTTTCTGGATTATTACCTGGGAAGAAATACATTTAAGAAAGTGCAAACAGTGGTTTCTTTTTTTGGTGGTATAATCAATTGCTACAAATGTTTTTATATTAACTCCTGATGTGTTGACATCTATGCACTATATATACAATCTGGTAGCCGTATTTCTTATAGGCTCAGACACTGCAAAATAATGGTCAGACCTGTTCAGAATATTAAAAAGGAGGAGCTTTCTTTAATATGGTAAATATAACACTGATAAATATTTGGTGAAACACGACTGTGATTGGTTGTTAAACAGAAATCATTGAAACGTGATTGGTCATTGACTCCCATTTGAGTTAAATAGTCAATGAAAATATTTCACTAATTTAAAGATGAAGTTTCAATCCATATGAAAAAAAATAAATAAAAGTTCCTTTTTATCCTTATATGTTCCCCTTTAAAACAAAATGAAGTGAAAGGCCGAGCTCAAACTAACCTAAAATTATCATATTTACAATTAAAATAGCTGTTATAGTAATGGCTCAGTGTAGCCAACTTATCTCAAAAACTCGATAAGGAACAAGTGAACGCTAAGATATTTATATATTTAATGTAAACGGCGATATTTGAAAACAAATGAGAAACGTTTCTTATGCTTCATTTGTTCATCACTGCAACCAGATCATATTTATTGCCAAATAGAATCGCAATATTATAACAATGCACCCTAGTGGAGAAAACACGAAAAACATCAAACTGTTTATAACCAACAAATTAACTTATTTCGTATGTCCTATGATGTATATCTTTTTTGGAACGTAAATTCCTTGGAAATAATACGTTTAAGAAAGTGCAAACAGTGGTATATTTTTATTGTTGTATAATCAATTGCTACGAATGTTTTTATATTGTATCACCGCAAGCAGTATCGGTTTATATTCGTGCACTATATATAAAATCTAGTAGCCGTATTTCTTGGAGAATCAGTCATTGCAAAATAATGCTCTGGCCTATTCAGAATGTTAAAAAGGAGGAGCTTGTTTTTAAAGTGATAAAATTAAAATGATAAAATCGAGGTGAAAAACGACTGTGATTGGTTGTAAATCAAAATTCATTCAAATGTGATTGGACATTGACTCTCATTTGGGGCATGAGTTAAATACTCAATTAAAAATAGTTGCATACGAGGCAAAGACCACAGCCAGCGGTGGACCTTGAACAACATACGAGAAGAAATATAGGGCAGAAAAAAAAACCTTAACAATATAGTACAATACTTTATTAATAATTTGGTACAGATGATTTTATTTAATTACAGTTGATTCTAATCGATTATTAACGCCCATGACATGAATTTAATAACAAAAAGTGAGGAAGGATCCGGTTTATCTCTGATGCCTTGCAGGTGTTGTCATCATCAACCTTAACATTTTACTTTGCTTTTTCTAGCGCATGTAACAGTCCAATGTAAACAGTGATACACAGAAAACACTTCAACATAAATATTATTATAAAATATCCTCTAAGAGATATTATAATTGTATTTTTTCTTGGTTTGTATGTTTCTGCCTAATTGGATTATGTAATTTTATTCCTGTTTTTTATTAACTCTTCTTCTTCTTCCAAGTATTAGGCCAAGGCCTGTTATGATCCTATAGAAAATTTTCCTTCCAGCGTTTCATAGGACGGCCCAGAGATCTTCGTCCTCTTGGTATATAATTATAAACAGCTTTAGGGATCCGATTTGAACTCTTACTTTTTTATTTAAAAAAAATATTAAAATAAATAAACACCTTGGTAGGTGCCGTCGTCCTCAACTATAGGGTTTTTCACGTCTAGAAAATAGTATTGCTTTTATGGGAAGGCTCTTAATACTTGACGCCGCAGGCTGAGTGAGAGAGGTGGAAATATAGCTCCCACTTCTCCTAGCATAAGGACAGCAGCACTACTATCTTCACTTAATATAATTACAAATAGGAATGAGATGCAGAAAGAAATTAAACATAGGCTCAATTCTGCAAATGCATGCTATTATGCATTGCAGAGACTCTTGACTTCCCAACTCCTTTCAAAAAACGTTAAAACTGAAAATATATAAAACTATTATTCTACCAGTTATATTATATGTATGCGAAACATGGACTCTTACTTTAAGGGAGGAAAGGAGATTACAAGTATTTGAGAATAAAGTTCTTAGTAAAATTTTTGGACCAAAGAGAGATGAACAGACAGGTGAATCGAGAAGACTACATAACAGTGAACTACATGGTCTTTATAGGAAGTCACATATAATAAAAATACGTAAGTCTCGTAGACTGCGATGGGCAGGGCATGTGGCACGAATGGGGAATGAAAGACGTGCATGGAAGATTCTTGTAGGAAAGCCAGAGGGAAAACGCCCATTTAGTAGACCAAGAATGAGGTGGGAGAATAACATTAACTATGATTTGAGGGAAGTAGATTATACAGGGAATGATTGGAAAACATTGGCTCAGGATAGGGATGTATGGAGAGCTTATGACCCCATGGGCATAAACCTACGGGTTCGATAGTGCCAGTGAGTTAGTTAGTTAGTTTTGATAAAAATTCTAATCGGGGAAGATAGGCATGCTACGAGTTAATGGTAAATCCAGAAAATTGAATAAACGTGGGTAAATTTCTGGACAAAACGTGAAAAATAAGTACAACACTCATTCATAAATAAATATAACAAAATGTAATACCATTAATTCTTAATAATTATACATAATTAATGTATAATGCTATTGTATTATTATGTAATTGTAATATTATTATTTTCTTTATGTAATTGTAATATTATTGTTTTCTTTTTTGTTTTTCTTTACACTAGTAGCAATTATTACTTTATTGTAACGGACTGTCAACAGCACGTACGGCTTACTGCCCGTGCGACCCATATTTGTAAATAACATTGTAAATATCTTACTTTTTGTCTAATAAAGTCCTACTACTACTAGTTAGTTAGTTAGTTAGTAACAGCGCAAGCCGGGTATTTGTTAGTTTATAATAAAAATGAATGTCTAATAAGATTAAATTATTCATACCTCACCTCATATTCAGTGTTTTAATTTATACTGCGGTTTCAAGGCCTTGGCAGCTTCATCTTCAGTAATATCTCGTCAACGAGAAATTATTGAAGATGAAGCCGGCAAGACTTTGAAACTGCAGTATAATTATAAGACTGGATATGAGGTGAGGTATCAAGTGCTTTAATTCAATCTTAAATTAAACCTCATAGTGATTTTTTTCCCCTATAAGGTTTAATATCGGGTCTAATAAGTTTTGCCATTTTGATGTTTAAGTCATAATTGATTTCTTACGTTTTGTTGATTTCATTTTGAATGTTATTCAATCACAAGGTACGCACATAAAGTAGAGAGAAATCAATCATTGCTTTCACTAAGGTCACGAACTTGGTGGCCGTAAAGTGAACATTTGAGGGTAAGCTATAAAACATAACGGCAGGTTAACTCTTACATATGGGCCATTAAATAATATTTCATTGCACAACCCGACATCTTACTGTTAGATCGTTCTTATCTAGGAGTTCTAGCAGCTCTAGAGAAGATAACTGCTTCAATTTGCTCCAGTTTTATGTGCAGATGCCACAGGATAAAGCTGAAATGCCTGTTACACTCCCCCCCGAAGTGAGAAACCACTGCCAACAATGTTTTCTTAAGAAGTGTGTTGGTAAGAAAGATATAGGTGTGTATGTATATACTTATTTTATTTCAAATTTTAAATTTTATTTTAGTTAAATCCGAAATAATGTAGCTGTTAAGTTGTACCCATGAAAATATTATTTTTTTAAAATCTTCATCGATCCGACTTTTATATGAAATGAAAAGAAAAAAAAATGCCTGAGTAGGGATTTAATAAATTGGTAAGAGGCACTCGAAAGAGCATTAAGTTATAAGTTTATGAGTTGGTTCAGTGATCCTGTCCATATTCTGCATTGTTTGTAATGGTATCGCTCACACTTTTGGTCGCATATCTTGCATTCACACGAATCACTCGGTTGGTGGAATTTTGTATTTTTGTACATTTTGTGATGATATCCGTGTGTTGCTAAACCTATGATTCTGTGCCTTTGTGGTTGGTTACTTCCAGTCCACTCTCTGGCATCTGAGGCGTAGAAATCTTCGTCGATCACTTTTTCTCTCTGTTTCTTTTTTTCGATGACTTTCTTATATGGCTCCGTTGCTGGCAGTAGTATCCTTTGCCTCAGGTCCTCTAGGAAGAAGGTTTCTCTGGCTAGCATATAGGCCATTCTATTTGGTGTGTATTTGCTTGCACCTAATGCCTTTTTGATGAATCTTGGTTTTACTTTTTCTAACCTCTCCAAATCGCTGGTCGATAGTTTCTCCCATATCAGTTCTATGAGTAGGGATTTGAACCCGAGTTTCTAAACTCTGTACGTTTAGGGCTCTAACCATCTGAGCTACTCAGGAATCCAAACACAAACATTCATTTTTTCTTATATTTATAGTATTCTCAATTTATATGAGAGGTAGCGAGATATCGTTCCAACTACTATCTAATTGCTAACTATAACAAATTAAAAAATATATATCTATTTTTAAAATAGAGTATTTACGTTATAGCAGTAACGCTTTATATAGGCTATATGATTCTTGGGTTTTCCGCGCCATGGATTCAAGGTCGGCCTCTGGCCACTAATTCCAACGTTTCGGCATGATCCCACATTCCTTTATCAAGGCATGTGGGATAATGTCGAAGTGGTTATGTTCCTTCCCTCTGGTCCAGTGGATCCGGGGTTCAAATCCGGCCGGGGTCGATGGATTTTTTAGGATGGAAAAATCCAAGGAGCAAGTTCTCCGGGAGGGGCTTTAAGCCGTGGGTCCCGAGTCTCAAGATTTTCAGGCTCGTAAAAGATCCTTAAGCCTGAATGAAAAGGCCTCTAAGTAAAATTTACCGAATTTTCCCGTCCTAGTACTACCTTGGTTTCCTAGATGTTAGTATGACGCGGAACGCTGACCACAGACCACTCAAATGATACCTAAACGAAAAGAAGTGTAAATAAATTAGTATGGTTGAAATTCTTCCCTGTAGGGGGAGAGCGTCTAAATCTCTGTTAAGGGAAACATGGGCTTACAAGATACAAGAGGATAAAATACTCCCACTAGGGAGCGTCCTAAACCCTTCACGGGAAGTAAGGTGTTTGTGTGTGTGTGTGTGTGTGTGTGTGAGAGAGAGAGAGAGAGAGAGAGAGAGAGAGAGAGAGAGAGAGATAGAGAGAGAGAGACAGAGACAGAGAGAGAGAGAGAGAGACAGAGAGAGAGATAGAGAGAGAGAGAGAGAGAGACAGAGAGAGAGAGAGGAGAGAGAGAGAGAGAGACAAGAGAGAGAGAGAGAGAGAGAGAGAGAGACAGAGAGAGAGAGAGACAGAGAGAGAGAGAGAGAGGACAGAGAGAGAGACAGAGAGAGAGAGAGAGAGAGAGACAGAGAGAGACAGAGAGAGAGAGAGAGAGACAGAGAGAGAGAGAGAGAGACAGAGAGAGAGAGAGAGATAGAGAGCTATGGCGGTTGCAATTACTTTTGATGTCATAATGTTTATAAAGTATCTACATAACTTTAAAATAATTTTCAAGCATTTAAAATTATATTTAGCTTTTAATGGTACAGCGTACCCAAGTAGTAATTCGTGACTGTAAATAAAACTATTACAGTCATAGCTGTTATATTATTTCCTGTGTTTTCTACGATTCATCAGTGATAATGGTGTAAAATCTTGAAAGGAAAATGAGAAGGTAGAAAAAATTTGTTATTACAATCTTCTAGATTAAGAAGCAGCTCTAGAAGAAATTGGATGTGTGATGTCATAAAAAGCACTCGGGTAAAGGCTTACAATAATCTATTTTCTACTTTACAATTTCGACGAAGTGCAAGTTTTCTAAATATTCGATGGGATCTGCACCAGTCCTTAGTAAGGCGGATTTTGACTGTGTGAGAATTTTTTTTTTCACAGTAGAAGCTGAGTTTTCAATTATCTATATTATTTTTAGTGTGATCATCTTACCTCAATATTAATGTTGATTTGTTCTTGGACATGTTTCAAAACAATTCTGTTTTATCGTCAGCTTGTCCAGAGAGTCTGGATATTCTGACGATAAAACAGAATTGTCTTGAAACATGTCCAAGAACAAATCAACATTACAAGCTGACAATAAAACAGAATTGTTTTGAAACATGTCCAAGAACAAATCAACATTACAATCTGACAATAAAACATAATTGTTTTGAAACATGTCCAAGAACAAATCAACATTACAAGCTGAAAATAAAACAGAATTGTTTTGAAACATGTCCAAGAACAAATCAACATTACAAGCTGACAATAAAACAGAATTGTTTTAAAACATGTCCAAGAACAAATCAACATTACAAGCTGACAATAAAACAGAATTGTTTTGAAACATGTCCAAGAACAAATCAACATTACAAGCTGACAATAAAACAGAATTGTTTTGAAACATGTCCAAGAACAAATCAACATTACAAGCTGACAATAAAACAGAATTGTTTTGAAACATGTCCAAGAACAAATCAACATTACAAGCTGACAATAAAACAGAATTGTTTTGAAACATCTCCAAGAACAAATCAACATTACAAGCTGACAATAAAACAGAATTGTTTTGAAACATGTCCAAGAACACATCAACATTACAAGCTGACAATAAAACAGAATTGTTTTGAAACATGTCCAAGAACAAATCAACATTACAAGCTGACAATAATACAGAATTGTTTTGAAACATGTCCAAGAACAAATCAACATTACAAGCTGACAATAAAACAGAATTGTTTTGAAACATGTCCAAGAACAAATCAACATTACAAGCTGACAATAAAACAGAATTGTTTTGAAACATATCCAAGAACAAATCAACATTAATATTGAGGTAATATGATCAGACTAAAAATAATATAATTAAAATAACCTCAAAATATCACTTCCTAAAATTAAATATTTTAATTCTCTGTCAAATATTTCCTAACAGTGGATCAGATAAAAACACATTTTAATCCTTTCCTGACGAGTGTGTATTAGAGTAAACATGAATCAAAATTCAGTTTCCTTACTTGTATAATTTATCTTATTATGTATAATTTTTCTGTTAAATCAATTTTTTTTTTCATTTTCGCATAAAATGTTGTATAATGGAGTGCTGTCAATGGGCAGTATTCTCCTAACAAGTTATGTCTTTTAACAAATTTACTTATTGTCTTTTCAAGATAGATTGTAAATTAGCAATAAAGTTATTTAAAAAAATCAAGTTTTAAAAATGTATTTAGTACCTGCAGTTAATTATTATTGTTAAATGTCATTTCCTATCAATAACACTTTCCCTTTAGGAGCCAATTCTTTAAACTTTTAATAACCCTGAAAAGTTTTCTGAAAGGTTCATTTTATATATAAATTGAATGTACTTTTTTTTAATAAATAAGAAGTTGGGCCTGAATGGGTCCCATAAGGATTATATGTGGCAGATTTTTGGTTTCAAATCTTTCTTCACAGACATCAACGTTTTTTCCATTAGAACCTCTGAAAGTCTAGTATACTATATTTTGTGATCGAAGAAATTAAATTAAATCTCAAACTATTTGGCATAGAGCATATAATAATAGGAGTATATGCAACAACCATAGAGAAAAATGAATTTTTTGACAAACTGTCAGAAATTATGGACAAAATAAAAAAAAACATCAAGAAGTAATAATAACAGGAGATTTCAATACTCGAGTAGGAAGAAGAATGAAAGTTGAAGTGATTGGACTATCTGGGGAAAAAGTGGAAAATGACAATGGAGATAGATTGATAAGTTTATGTAAACAACATGTGAGTAATATTTTATGACAAAGTATAGGTAATGGATGGCTATACGATCCTGTAAACGAAGTCATGACAAATGTTCTAGGGATGGTGTAACGTGATCAAATCTGCGAATACCACAAATAAAACGTATGCAAGAATTATGAAAAAATGACTGAAATTAAGATTCGAATAAAGGCTATTATCTATAGGGCTACTTATTTACTCACTCACTGGCACTGTCGAACCCATAGGTTCATGACCGCGCGGACATAAGCTCTCCATACATCCCTATCCTGAGCTAAGGTTTTCCAATCATTCCCTGTATAATCTACTTCCCTCAAATCATAGTTAATATTATGCTCCCATCTCATTCTTGGTCTACCAACTGGGCGTTTTCCCTCTGGCTTTCCTACAAGAAGCTTCCATGCACGTGTTTCGTTCCCCATACGTGCAACATGTCCTGCCCATCGCAGTCTACGAGACTTAACTGTTCTTATTATATCTGGCTTCCTATAAAGACCATGTAGTTCATTGTTATGTAGTCTTCTCCATTCATCTGTCTGTTCATCTCTCTTTGGTCCTACTTTTTTCCTAAGTACTTTATTCTCAAATGCTCGTAATCTCCTTTCCTCCCTTAAAGTAAGAGCCCATGTTTTGCATTCATATAATATAACTGGAAGAATAATAGTTTTATATATTTTCAGTTTAACGATTTTTGATAGGAGTTGGGACATCAAGAGTCTCTGAAATGCATAATAGCACGCATTTCCAGAATTGAGCCTATGTTTAATTTCTTTGTGCATCTCATTCCTATTTGTGATTATTGTTCCTAGGTATTTGAATTCAGCCACTTCCTCAAAATTTCCCTCATTTGTCATTTGCTGTCCATTTCCATTATATAATGTATTTCTACGTGTGACCATGTATTTAGTTTTGTTAGGGTTATTGCAAAAAAAGAGCTTTTAGCACAATTATGGATAAATTAAGATCGATTCTCTGAAAACAGCACCACAAGGTCCTGCTGCATGGATTACTGAAGCTCTTGCAACTCATCGCACTGCTACTGCGGAAGAAGTACTTAAAACAAGTGGATTTCACAAATGTCAATTGAGTGATTGTTTGGACAGTCCATAATATGTCTCCTCTAGATGCAGCCAAGTACTCTAAGAAGAAAGTTGAAGAGGACAACAGAAAGCACAGATTCAAGGAAAAATAAAATAAATACAAGTTTGTAAAAAAAGGGAAAACTTGTTTTAAGTGTTGTAGGCCAGTCAGACTGAGTTAATTTAATTCAAATGCTAAAAGGTATTTCACTTTCCTGAGAGTAAAATATATTTTTATTTAAGTACCAAGTTAAGATATAAAAATTTTGTTTCTCTATTTTTTTTTTCAAAAATCTATCTATCTTCGGGTTTTTACAGCTGCTGCCGTCTTCCCGTGCCAAACCTCCAAAGCCTACGGTCTTGGGCATCTTCGATGCTTAGCCCTCTAGCTTGCATTACTGTCTTCATGTTTTCCTTCCATGTTAACATTGGTCTTCCTCTTTTCTTCTTTCTGCGAGGAATGCGAGGTCATATAGTAGCTTCGGCCATCGCTCATCTTCCATTCTTAAAAACATGTCCTAACCACTTTAATTCCTTCTCCTCAATTCTTTCAATTATGCTTTCTTCTGCTTCCATTATGTTTCTAATTTCCTTATTTGTGACATGTTTTTTCAAAAATCGTTATTTAAATATAGTTACAGATATTTTAAAATATTTATGCATTTAATGTAAACGGCGATGTTTGAAAACAAATCAGAAATGTGTGGTTATGTTTCGTTTGTTTATCCACTACAACTTGATCATATTATTTATTATATATTATAACCAAGCTATAGTAGCAATTACAACCTCTCTTGTACTGAAAGGAGTGCCTTATCCATTTTCTTCAATCCCTTCCTGTAAGAGACGCTCTAGAAGTACTGAAGGAGAACGTCGAGAGGCCATGGGTTTCTTATCAAAATATCCTTCAACGAAGGTTATCCATCCGGTAACAAAGTTTGTCGGTGTAATTTAGAAACAACCTGTAAATGTCTCTGTCCAGATGATGACTTGAGCTGCATAGTTATGAATTAGACACTGCGTTTCTCGCGTTTAATTGGGCGCTGTATTAAATAATGTATCATTTTACTCTTTGCCAACATATTAAATAATGTATTGTGTTACATTATAATGTTTACTTAAGTACACGGACAAAATTAGGTCTTTCATTATTCACATTTACGTAAATTCAATTACACATATGTACGCTTTTTGTTTAAATATGCATGTTTCAATAGCAGCAATTATCTCTCTCTCTCTCTCTCTCTCTCTCTCTCTCTCTCTCTCTATACCTTGTTTTTATTTCATCATCATCATCATCATCATCATCATCATCATCATAGTACATTCATGAACTTAGGCCATTTCTTGACCTGTTACTCCACCGGTCGGGACAGGCTCCTGGGTGAGGTTTTCTTCAGGATTTTTCCTCACCTGTAAGAAAAATGTCAGGAACCTTAGGTCCCAAAGGTCCCCGAAAATCATCCGGCCATCACCATCATCCTTATCATTGTCATCATCATCCTTCACCGGTGTGGAAAGCAACGGGAAGCTACCACACCTATGCGGTAATTCACTGGTAAAGCTGCAAAGCAAAGAATGAAAATGCTATGGTTGCAGTGAAAGACCTGCCCTCGGGCAGAATTACTATGGATGGATGGTTGACCTGTTTCGGCCTCAAGAGAAACACCATTCAAAAGTGTTTTGAGTGGACGTCCTGGTCTTCTTCTTCCTGCAGGTTGATATCTTAACATTTGTTTGGGTATCCTGTGATCTTCCATTCGATGAACATGTTGCATCCATCTTGACTTATAATCAGAAATTTTGTTTTCTGAAGGTTCCATGTGTAATTCTTCTAAGATGTCTTCATTTATTTTGTGATCTAGTAGTGTGTATCCTGCAGTCCTCCGAAGGTATCTCATTTCAGCAGATCTAAGTCTCTGTATATCCTTCTGTTTCAATGTCCATACATCGCTACCATACAGAAGAGTTGGAAGAGCCAGTGTTTTATACACTTTTAGTCTTGAATGTTCTTGGACTAACTGTGGTTTGAAGATCGAATTTATTAACCCTAAAATCCTTTATTTATTTATTTATTTATTTATTTATTTGCATTTCCATTCTTTTCTTTTTAATATGAGATATCGCATATCAGACTAGAAATGGATGCACAATAAACTGTTATCGAAAGGATAACAAAGAGAGCTTTACAGTGGTTTGGACATGTACAACGGATGTTGGAAGACCAGTGGCCTAAACATGTGTTAGATTGGATGGTACCAGGAAGAGGTGGAGAAGTAGAAGAACATGGTATGAGGGATGAAGAACGGTATGGAAGAAGGACAATGGGAAGACAGATCTGCCCAAAGATCTCTTGCCTGGTGGCTGGTAATTTAAGATGTGACGTGGTATTCTTGTTCTGCTCATTCTTCGTACGTGAGATTTCCAGTTGTTTCTGTATTTTTGTACATATTCCATGACTGATTCTGTTTGTAATTCTTTGAGAATCTCAGAATTCCTTTTATGGTTAGTTCTTGAGTAACCTGCAGTACGTCTCATAAATTTCATTTCTGCCGCAGTTAGTCTTTGTTCATCTACACTGCGAATTGTCCAGGCCTCACTGCCGTAACATAATATGGGTCTGGTCAGTGTGTTATAAATTCTAGTTCGTGTGTGTTGCTGTACTGTGTTTGGCTTGAAAATATTATTTATAATTCCTGTTACTCTGTTAAATTTTATAATTTTTTGACTAAAATCTTTTTCATCTTCGTATGTAACTTGGAATCAGATTTAGTTAAATGTGTTAGTTTGTTCTAATATTTTATTATTAATAACAATTAATCTGCGAACTGGAAAGCCATGACTTTAGATAGATAGATCATCGCTTGATTAATGTCTTTGACATCGTCCGATTCCTAATTGGCAATTTTGTCGGTCCATCAAATCTCCTGGTTGTAGATGTTTCTCCTTCATGTATAAATATATTCGCTGACTCCAGGAGGTTTTAGGTCTTCCTCTCTCTCATCTTCCCTCAGGTTTCCATTTCAAAACAGATTTTGGTAGCCGATCCTCTTCTATTCGCTGGACATGTCCGTACCATCTTAATTGCTGAGTTTTAATATAATCTAAAATAGTGTCTTCAATCTTCATTTTCTCCCTTATAATTGAGTTCCAAATGCTTTCTCTTCTTGAAATTCTTGCTGGCCTTCGTATAAAATCCATTTCCGCTAGTGGTCCAGGAGGAATATAAGCGGAACTATTACAATATGGATCCGATCATTTATTTGAACGACTGAGAAAATTATTTACAAAATTTGTGAATGGTGAAAAAGTTCCTGAAGAATGGAACCTAGGATACATTTCGACAATCCCTTATATATATATATATATATATATTTTCTAAATTCGTGTCCAACTCAGGGTCGGTTCGAGGGATGAGATGAGATGAAGTCCCTTATATAGAGGTATGTGAATGACAAGGGTGTCTGCTGACCATTCCTGACGCACCATCACAGGGGGAGATAAATAAAATAAAGCGAAATGGATGAGATGAGTACGGAGAAATGGTGGAATGAAATTGTGGCAGGAGAAAACAGGAGAAACCCCGATAGAAACCTGTCCAAGCTCCGTTTCGTCCATCACGAAACACACATGGAGTGACCGAGACTCGATTCTGTGACCCCAGCGCCCTGCAGCGGTGAGAGACGAGCGTCTAACCGCTTGCACCACGGATCCACCACAATAATAATAATAATAATAATAATAATAATAATAATAATAATAATAATAATAATAATAATAATAATAATAATAATAATAATAATAATAATAATAGTAACACATTTTCTTTACAGGCCATATTCAGGAGAGTGGCAATATACCTGTTAGTCATATTTTGAAGGTCAAATATAATAATGGGGTGATTCATATTTCTGACATTGATATTTTAAGAACAAATAGCCAATAAAAGAGTTAGCACCTTCTTAAATAACATCCTCTATACCACAAGGAACTGATTGACCAAGAGAACAGGCCTTCGGTACCATCTCCACTTTCGATCTTGACTGTGCAGTTTTATAAAAGTGTGAGGTACATCTTAGCAATTACACTCCACTGCTGACCTCCTTCTGAACATTAGATTCACTTTTGTTGAATGAGAGGATGCATTCAGTGTTTCCCATTTAAAGCGTGACCAGTGGAGAGAACAATTCAAGGTTTATGACTGTTAAATTTACCCGTTACTTAGCATTCTCCACGAACCCTTCATTTTATTTAATTATAGAAATGAAACACTTTTAAAATATCATTAAATATATGTTAGATGTAATTGTTTTAACCTTGTTATCTGTCAACTTTATCATCTACAATTATTCGGCACAACAAACTTCCTAGTTTTAAATTTAATTTATTAAGTGTTAGCAGACACCTTTATACAGAGTGTCTCTAAAGTCACTATCCATTTCAATGAAGGAAGGCAATGATTGAAAAACCAATGTTCAACTTTTATAAGATTCATGATGTGTTCCGTTGAGGTTTATTCAAAATTAATATAAAATTATAGAATATTCACCTGAAAGGTCCGTCTCCTCAACTTAATTATCATTTAACTGTAGCGCTTTCGGGACTTGTCCCATCATCGGCAGGATTCAAAACTGGTGTTTCACTGAAGATCTGGTAGAGGGGGTTGCATGTATTGGGTTCGTTTTCGTTTATCAGGCTGTCGTTGTGAGCTGCTTTCATGATTTCCATCTCTTCGAGTACGTTTATCTTCGCTGGATTATTTTCTCTGTGCATCACTGTTAGGGTGTTTTCAATATTTAACATGCGATGTCCTTCATGGATAACGTGTTTTGCATAGCTTGATTTACCTTCTGCGTGAACGAAGTCTCGAAAATGTTCTTTGAATCTGATTGTTAAAACTCCTGTTTGTCCTTCCTATATAAAATTTGTTGCAGTCCTTACATGTCAGTTTATAAACTCCTTTGCTGTTGAAAATGTTATTTTCTTCAATGTTATTGTTTATTATGTTGTTTAATTTGTTATTGGTTCTGTATGCTATTTTTACGTTTTTATCGGCTTTCTTTAGTGCATTGGCTAATTTTGTCGTTTCTTTTCCTGTGTATGTAAGTGTTATCCATGTTTTCTTGTTGTTGTCAGATTCTTTTTCTAGTTTAGTTATGTTGGTTATGTTGTTCTTCCTTTTTTGTTTTTTTACGAGCTTATCTATGAATTCTTCATTATAGCCATTGGTTTTTGCCATATACTTAATGTAGTTGAGTTCTTGGATATAATTGTCTTTGCTTAATGGGAGTTTCAACATTCTACTGACTAAGCTATTAAATGTACTAATTTTCTGTTGAAAAGGGTGTGTAGAATTTTTGTTTATGGCCAGAGCATTGTTTGTGGGTTTCCGGTAGATACCGATTTCTAGTTTATTGTTGTGTAGATTTTTGGTTATAGACAAATCTAAGTAGTTTATGCTGTTGTTAACTTCTATTTCTTCGGTGAAAGTGATTTTTTCATGCATGTTGTTTAAGTCTTGTAGTATTTCTTTTTCTTTTCTGTTTTCATTTTCATATATTACTAGTACATCATCGACATATCGTGTTATTAGTTTTATGTTGAATTTGTGTATTAGTTCCTCAAAATGTTTATTTTCCAGTTCTTGTAGGAAGATTTCTGCCATTATTCCAGATGTAGGACTCCCCATCGGGATCCCGTCTTCTTGAATAAATAGTTCATTGTTAAATTGGAAGTAATTTTGCTTTATTGTTGTTGTTATTAGTTTGTTTAACTGATTGATATATTTATCTTCAAGTTTACTGTCTGTTAGTTTTTGTTTTATTATGTTTGCTGTTTCGTTTATCGGGATATTAGTATACAGGTTTTTTATGTCGAATGACGTCATTTTAGTATTCCTATTGATTTCTAAATGCTGTAGTTTGTCTGCTAGTTCAAATGAGTTCTTAATTGTGTAACGATTTTCAAGTTTGACATCATTTTTCATTTTCTGAGCGACTAATTTGGAAATTTTATAGTTAGGAGCATTCATGCAATTAACAACTGGTCTTATGGGCATGAACAATCAGTTAAACAAACTAATAACAACAACAATAAAGCAAAATTACTTCCAATTTAACAATGAACTATTTATTCAAGAAGACGGGATCCCGATGGGGAGTCCTACATCGGGAATAATGGCAGAAATCTTCCTACAAGAACTGGAAAATAAACATTTTGAGGAACTAATACACAAATTCAACATAAAACTAATAACACGATATGTCGATGATGTACTAGTAATATATGAAAATGAAAACAGAAAAGAAAAAGAAATACTACAAGACTTAAACAACATGCATAAAAAAATCACTTTCACCGAAGAAATAGAAGTTAACAACAGCATAAACTACTTAGATTTGTCTATAACCAAAAATCTACACAACAATAAACTAGAAATCGGTATCTACCGGAAACCCACAAACAATGCTCTGGCCATAAACAAAAATTCTACACACCCTTTTCAACAGAAAATTAGTACATTTAATAGCTTAGTCAGTAGAATGTTGAAACTCCCATTAAGCAAAGACAATTATATCCAAGAACTCAACTATATTAAGTATATGGCAAAAACCAATGGCTATAATGAAGAATTCATAGATAAGCTCGTAAAAAAACAAAAAAGGAAAGAACAACATAACCAACATAACTAAACTAGAAAAAGAATCTGACAACAACAAGAAAACATGGATAACACTTACATACACAGGAAAAGAAACGACAAAATTAGCCAATGCACTAAAAAAGCCGATAAAAAACGTAAAAACAGCATACAGAACCAATAACAAATTAAACAACATAATAAACAATAACATTGAAGAAAATAACATTTTCAACAGCAAAGGAGTTTATAAACTGACATGTAAGGACTGCAACAAATTTTATATAGGAAGGACAAACAGGAGTTTTAACATCAGATTCAAAGAACATTTTCGAGACTTCGTTCACGCAGAAGGTAAATCAAGCTATGCAAAACACGTTATCCATGAAGGACATCGCATGTTAAATATTGAAAACACCCTAACAGTGATGCACAGAGAAAATAATCCAGCGAAGATAAACGTACTCGAAGAGATGGAAATCATGAAAGCAGCTCACAACGACAGCCTGATAAACGAAAACGAACCCAATACATGCAACCCCCTCTACCAGATCTTCAGTGAAACACCAGTTTTGAATCCTGCCGATGATGGGACAAGTCCCGAAAGCGCTACAGTTAAATGATTAATTAAGTTGAGGAGACGGACCTTTCAGGTGAATATTCTATAATTTTATATTAAAACCAATGTTATTGTGAAGTTTTACACATATTCTACTGTCTTTCTACGTGACCGCCATCTTTCAGCTGTCAAACGAAATGTACACTTCATCATCACCATAGTACATTCACAAATTTAGGCCATTTGTTGACCTGTTTCGGCCTCAAGAGTAACACCATCCAGAAGTATTTTGAGTGGACGTCCTGGTCTTCTTCTTCCTGCAGGTTGATATCTTAATATTTGTTTGGGTATCCTGTGATCTTCCATTCGATGAACATGTGCATCCATCTTGATTTATAATCAGAAATTTTGTTTTCTAAAGGTTCCATGTGTAATTCTTCTACGATGTCTTCATTTTTTGTGATCCAGTAGCGTGTATCCTGCAGTCCTCCGAAGGTATCTTATTTCAGCAGATCTAAATCTCTGTATATCCTTCTGTTTCAACGTCCATACTTCGCTACCGTACAAAATAGTTGGAAGAGCCAGTGTTTTATACACTTTTAGTCTTGAATGTTTTTGGACTAACTGTGGCTTGAAGATAGAATTTATTAACCCTAAAATTCTTAAAAATTTAGATATTTTTGTATTTACATCCTTTTCTTATTCATATGAGATATGTAGTTAGACTTCTGACTGTCTTTTATATTGGTTTCACACACAAACAGTTGAATAGTATAATGTGAAGTTATACTTATAACTATCTTTTATCTTCTGATAGTTGAATAATATATACTATCTTCACTTCTCGCAACTGGAATTCCCTACCACAAGAAATAAGGGGCTGCCGGACATTGGCATCTTTTAAAACAAATCTAAATTTATATTTGCTCTAACCTCGACTTCGTTATTACCCAGTGTAAGGTATATATATTAATTGGTGTTTCTCGTATAATTTATCATATTTGTATTATTATATTATTATTACAATTAATAATCATTATTATTATATTATTATTATTATTATTATTATTATTATTATTATTATTATTATTATCGTAAGTATTATTATTGTTATTATCGTATAAAATGTTGTTTGTACATGACATTTACATTGCTACATTTATTGTATCTTTAACTGTTTATAATTAGTATATTGTATATCTATATTTGTCAAATATTTATTTGTATTTGTGCTGGTTGAGTGGAAGGGAAGGCCTTATGGCCTTAACTCTGCTAGAATAAATAAAGTATTATTATTATTATTATTATTATTATTGTTGTTGTATTATTATTATTATTATTATTATTACGATCATCATAGAAGATATTTGTAAATTGAGAAGAAACGTAAGTTAAAAAATTGTAGAAAATTTAATACAACTTCAAGGAGTCTAATCGTTTATGCCTTCTATTTATTAATCTGGCAGCAATAAATATGTCAGGTAACTTAATGACACTGAATCTGTATAAAAGCACTAAATTACTGAAGAAAGTTTAACACTTTCACTCAACGTGAAATGCAGGTAAATTTGTTTCAGTTTTGTATATAAAACCGTTAAGAACAAAACTATTTTTTTTTTGCAAATATGGGTCGCACGGGCAGTAAGCCGTACGTGCTGTTGACAGTCCGTTACAATAAAGTAATTTTTGGTAATAGCATAACGTAACAGAAATAAAGAAAACACAATAATATTACAATTACATAATAATACAATAACAATATACATTAATTAGGTTAGATCATTTTTTTACCTTACGGTATATAAGTGTTATAATTATGTAACATATAAATAATAATAAAATAGCAAAATTCAAGGGAATATGTGGTACGGTAAAACGATCACTAAATAACAAAACAACAAGAGAGACCCAATTGAAATTTTATAAAATGTTGGCAGTACCGGTACTGCTCTATGGATCAGAAGCCTGGATACATAAAAAACAAGATCTAAGTAGGATAACGGCGGCAGAAATGAATTTTTTTGAGATCTGTTAAAGGGTGCACTAAGGAAGACAGAATAAGAACACAGAAATAAGAGAGGAACTTGAAATATTTGCAATAACTGATAAAATAGATACATATAGACAAAAATGGAAGCAACACATAGACAGAATGAATGAAGATAGATATCCAAAACAAATAACAAAATACAAACCTAAAGGAACCCGAGATGTGGGCAGACCTAGAAAGAGATGGGCTGAAGTCGGAACGAGTCAACAGACCTAATCCATGAATGCAGATGGTGATGATGATGATTATGTAACATTATGAAGTAAATTAACATAAAACAGTAGAACAAAATACAATTACATAACAATATTATATAAAAAATGAACAGAGTAAAATTAAATTATATTTGAGAATAAACACTATTTACAAAAGAAAAGAAGGAATTATAACATTTGTTGTTGTTAAGAATATGACAGAGGACTGGAATAATCTTTTTCATTAAAATTCAAATATGTTTCAAGTTTCTAACGTTCAAACCACAACAATGGACAATTGAATAGAACAAGCTTGAATATTTGAATATCTTCCCGACATTAGAAGTTCATTTGATGATATTTTAAATGTATGTTAATATTAATTAAATATGGATTTTCATCAAGTAAACACCAACTCAATTGATTATTATATAAATATGCCTGAAAATATCCAACTCCGTTTAAAAATTAAATTAATATGAAGCTGCAAACTATATTTGGGCATTTAAGTAGATTGTTGGGAAAAATAATTCTTGAGTTGTCATACCATTGTTAGTATTTTGCCATAATATAAGAAGATAGAGAGGAAGATAGTGGGTGTCTCACTCCGGGATAAGATTTCCAACATGGCGCTACAGAGAATTACAACTTCAAAGAGCATTACTCAAAAAGCCCTCCAAACAAAGTGGACATGGGGCGGTCATGTAACAAGACAACAACAAGGCAGATGGGCGCGGGAAACCACCACGTGGGACCCCTACTTTGGAAGACGATCACGAGGTCGGGAAAGAAGAAGATGAGCAGACACGTTCAAACTGATGTTGGGAGGACATTGGTCAACAACAGCCCGCAACAAGAACAAGTGGAAACAACTAGCGAACAATCTAAAAGTGGACTAAAATTCTTAATAAATTACAGTGAAGTGCACAAGTGAAAGACTCTATAAACGTAATGCTCACGTGAATTAGCTCACCACGTGAACCATTTAAAACTTTAAAATTGAGCCCCCCCCTCTTGTAGGAGGTTCTAGCCCTTCATGGGACATAGTGGCTACATTCATTCATTCATTCATTCATTCAGCAATAATGTATTCGAGGAAGTTCATGATGTGATCACTAATGGGAGTAACAGACCAATAGACATTATTGCATTTAGACCATCTTCTAAAATTGGTATGATATTAGATCCCACAATCCATTTTGAGACTCATAGTGGCCAACCTGAGGAAGTTGACTGAGAAAAGAAAGCCATATAATAATAATAATAATAGGAAATGTGCACTCAGGTTGAGCATTAGTGGTGGTTTATTCTTTACTGTAGTCTGTAATGGTTTTTGTCCTTTTCGCACATGTTATGATGTGGTATTTGCTACATCTTTGTCCACATAACACATTCTTCGGTCGGCTTGTGGAATTTCTTGTTTGTACATATTTTGTTGTGAAATCCGTGTACTGCGAGTCGTGTTGTGACGTGTCTCTGGGGGTTGCACTCTCTGGTCCAGCATGGCAGTTGTGGTGTAGAAATCTATGTCTATTTCCTTCTTCTTCCTATTTCTGATGCTTATGAATTTCTGGTATGGTTCTGTGGATTGTAGATAGAATTGTGTTCTTATGTCCTCTATGAAGTAGGTCTCTCTCATGAGTTCATAAGCGAAACGAGATGGCGCTGTTTTTCCTATTCTCAGGATCCGTTTCATGAACATTGCTCTGACCTTTTCGATTCTTATCAGATCTCCGATCTTAAATTTTTCCCAAATTATCTCTATTCCATATGTTATAACTGGTGCCACTGTCGTTTTGAATAACTGCATTGCTGTACCTGTCGATAAGTTGGCCAGATTCGGGATATTGTATGATGTTCGGATGGCTGCCGCTATTATGAGCCAACAATTGACTATACAAAGATAAATACAAATTAGATAGTATAACTGTCACAGGATTGAAAATTTTGCCATAGTGCCGAACTCTGTGACACAGGGTCACAAAATTGAAGAAGAAACTAAGCTATTTGGAAAGAACTCACAACATGGAAAAATGTACACATTCTCTAAAACAAAGAGAAATTTAAAATCCAGAGTGAAAGATAATCTGAGAAATGTCAAAATTGCGCAGTAGCCATCCACACTTGATCAGAAAAATATGAAATAGAAAGAAACGCAAAGTTAATTAATCCTAAGGTAAAATTCAATCACTCGCCTCACATTATTCTTCCTATTCCACTTTAAACTAGTTTTGGAACTGTAGATTTCAGTTCCATCGTCAGCATCTCTGCGACCGTTGTTCCATTGTCTTGAAGAGCCGTCTTTCGCTCCATCCTGTTTTATTATTATTTTTTTATTTTAAGAATTTTCCTCATCATTGAGGGTTTTCTCCAACCAATCTTAGTAATTAACATGAATTTTAAAAATACATAAATGACTACGGACTTACAGACTATCAGTTAGTAACAAACTTCCACAATTTTCCCTTAATTAAAGTTCTCCATCGTTCTCTGACGGAAAATCTCAAATTCGAGAAGACGAACAAACTCGAATTCGAGAAGACGATCATTCTCGAAAGACGAACAAACTCGAAATCGACAAGACGAACAAACTCGAATTCGAGAAGACGAACAAACTCGAATACGAGAAGACGATCATTCTCGAAAGACGAACAAACTCGAAATCGACAAGACGAACAAACTCGAATTCGAGAAGACGAACAAACTCGAATTCGAGAAGACGAACAAACTCGAATTCGAGAAGACGATCATTCTCGAAAGACGAACAAACTCGAAATCGACAAGACGAACAAACTCGAATTCGAGAAGACGAACAAACTCGAATTCGAGAAGACGATCATTCTCGAAAGACGAACAAACTCGAAATCGACAAGACGAACAAACTCGAATTCGAGAAGACGAACAAGCTCGAATTCGAGAAGACGAACTAATTCGAATTCGAGAAGACAAACAAACTCGAATTCGAGAAGACTAATATGCTCGAATTTGAGAAGACGAACAAACTCGAATTCGAGAAGACGAAGACGAACAAACTCGAATTCGAGAAGACGAACAAACTCGAATTCGAGAAGACGAACAAACTCGAATTCGAGAAGACTAAGATGCTCGAATTTGAGAAGACGAACAAACTCGAATTCGAGAAGACGAACAACCTCGATTTTGAGAAGACGAACAAACTCGAATGCGAGGAGACGAACAACCTCGAATTCGAGAAGACGAACATACTCGAATTCGAGAAGACGAACAAACTCGAATTTGGGAAGACGCACAAACTCGAATTCGAGAAGACGAACAAACTTGAATTTGAGAAGACGAACAAACTAGAATTCGAGAAGACGAACAATCTAAAATTTTATTCTGGAGATAGATTTTACTCTGTGTGGGATCCTTCCCATGAAATGGTATAATTTTAGTTTTGTTAACTGATATTTCGATATAAAATTTGGCAGCTATTTTTTGAAAATTATAAATTGATTGTTGCAAATAATCTTCGGAAAGTGCCAGAAGCGCTAAATCGTCTGAAAAAATAATAACATCGAGTTTGAGGTTCCCATTGATGGGGCAAGAGGTACTATACCAGGATTATTAGCTAAACTTTGGAATTCCTTAGATTTGGCAGAGTGTATCTTTCTAAAATTGTCATCGCTGCCATTATAGGATTAATTTCAATTTTAAGAAACCATCTTTATTAAGATCTTGATGAAGATTTTCGGGCTGTTGGCCGTGGTCGTGAGGCTTGTAGTTCCCCGACGTTTCGCCAGAGACTGCGTCTGGCATCCTCAAGGGTTTTCTTGAGACCCTTGAGGATGCCAGGCGCAGTCTCCGGCGAAACATCAGGGAACTACAAGCCTCACGACCACGGCCAACAGCCCGAAAATCTTCGTCAAGATCAACATAGCAACTCCGGCCGTGAAAGTCTACTTGAATACTTACTTACTTACTCACTGGCACTATCGAACCCGAAGGTTCATGGCCGCGCGGACATAAACTCTCCATACATCCCTATCCTGAGCCAATGCTTTCCAATCATTCCCTGTATAATCTGCTTCCCTCAAATCATAGTTAATGTTGTTCTCCCACCTCATTCTTGGCCTACCAACTGGGCGTTTTCCCTCTGGCTTTCCTACAAGAAGCTTCCATGTCTTTCATTCCCCATACGCGCAACATGTCCTGCCCATCGCATTCTACGAGACTTAACTGCTCTTATTATATCTGGCTTCCTATAAAGACCATGTAGTTCATTGTTATGTAGTCTTCTCCATTCACCTGTCTGTTCACCTCTCTTTGGTCCAAAAATTTTCCTAAGAACTTTATTCTCAAATACTCGTAATCTCCTTTCCTCCCTTAAAGCAAGAGTCCATGTTTCGCACCCATATAATATAACTGGTAGATTAATAGTTTTATATATTTTCAGTTTAACGTTTTTAGAAAGGAGTTGGGACATCAAAAGTCTCTGCAATGCATAATAGCACGCATTTCCAGAATTGAGCCTATGTTTAATTTCTTTGTGCCTCTCGTTCCTATTTGTGATTATTGTTCCTAGGTATTTGAATTCAGCCACTTCCTCAAAATTTCCCTCATTTGTCATTAGCTGTCCATTTCCATTATATACTGAATTTCTACGCGTGACCATATATTTAGTTTTACTGATATTTACTTCCAGTCCTAATTTCTTAGTGTGAATACATGTTTATAAAATTTTTACTTTATAGTTCAATTACAATTTGAATTTTTAAAATTTATTTACAAAATGTATTTCTTCAATTTCGAAAGTTAATTGTCTGTATCACTTCGTCCTTGAGGCAATCCTCTAATGAGGAAAGTTGTATATAATAAATAAGAAAAGAAAGAGGATACAAATCGTACCTAATTGGTAAATTTGAACTGTGGCTGACTTTGCCCGACTGTCTGCTCATTCAATAGACAGTCTGGCAAATTGTTTATTGTAAAACAAAGAATCTCTGATAGGATCAATGGCATTTATATATTTCTTTCATAATAAGGCTATGTTTAAAGATTTGGCGCTAAAAGTGTGTGTACACTTACTTCATGAGTCAGTGCAATATATGCAACAAAATCTCGATTTTTTAAAATGTTGCGCTCAGCCGTTGAAGCATAACGTCATACAATTTGGCTTCTTTTTTTCCTCTTTCGTGGCAAATAATATGGGAAATTATTCCAAAGCCGGGAAGAATTTCACTTCCTAAATTGACCGAAATATTGTGATTAGAAGATTAAATTACCTTAGGGATAATTAATGGAGCAATTTTTTGAATAGTTATGAGAATAAAACAATTATTTCATCTTGCAATGGAGTATCAACCTAAAGGACGTCGAGATAAAGACCAAAATTAAGGTGCACTGACCAACCACGTCTTGAGATCTAATAGGAACACGGTCAAACGATCTAAACCTAAATAAGTTCAGGACGATGATTATAAAGCAATGACCTTCATCCAGTTCGGACAAAGATAATATTCGAAAATAAACCAATAGAACAAATGAACAAAATATAACTTCCTAGGTTGCGAAATATTATACACAGCGGAAACAGATATAAATAACAAACTAAATAGGTTTAATTATAAAACAGGAACATTAAAAAGAACTTTGATAAATAAAGCCAGGAAAGACTCTATAATGAAATTATACAAGACAATAGCAGTGCCTATTATTACTTATGAATCCGAAACATGGACAGTGACAACACAATCTGCCAGAATACAAGCTGCTGAAATCAAATTCCTCACACCAATAGCAGGATATCAAAGATCATACAAAAAACACAACACAGAAATAAGACAACTAAAAGTAGAGGAATTAAACACAATAATAGTGAAATACAGAACAAACTGGAAAGAACACTTGGCAAGGATGACTGAGGAGAGAATACCAAAAGCAGCATACAGCTATTCACCACGAGGAAGAAGAAGTTTGGGAAGACCAAAGAAAATATGGAAACAGCAGCAATTTGGAGCTGGAACAGGCTACTAAATAAGTATAAACCGTGATGAAGAAGAAGAAGAAGAAGCAGATAAATATGCCTACAATTTTCCAACTCCGGTTATATATTGTTGGGAAAAATAATTTTCGAATTGTCTTACCATTGTCACTATTTTGCCATAATATATCCCATTCAGCAATAATGTTCAATTTGATGTTCCACTTTATATTAGAAAGAGGACACACGTCATAGCTAATTGGCAGATTTGGACTGGTGGCTGACTATGACGGACTGTCTATCGTTTATTAGACAGTCTGGCAAATTGTTTATTTTAAGACATAGAATCTCCGATAGGACCAACTGCGTTTATATTTGTCTTTAATAATAAGGCTATATTTAAAGATTGTGCATTGTTGCTACACAGAGAAATCGCCGCATGCACAAAACACGTCTTCACTTCAGAGCTTCTACCAACATACTGCAGTGTCAGAGAAGGTCGCGCGACCCCTCAAATCCATCACAAGGGAATTCTGAGTGTACAGCCTGGGTGAAAATTAAAAACTCCTCAATGGCATAACTGTTTTGAAACATTCCGGAAACTTATTGATCACACTTCGTACATTTACTTCATGAGCCAGTGCAATACATGCATCAAAATCTCTGTTTTTAAAAGGTTGCGCTCAGCCGTTGTTGCATAACGTCGTCCAATTAGCATTGCCGTATCAACCTAAAGGACGTCGAGATAAATGAAGACCAAACATTAGGTGGACTGACCAAACATATCATGAGATCTAATAGGAAGAGAATCATCATCATCATCATAATCATAGTACATTCACGAATTTAGGCCATTTGTTGACCTATTTCGGCCTCAAGAGAAACACCATCCAGAAGTCTTCTTCTTTCTGCAGGTTGTTATCTTAACATTTGTTTGGGTATTTCAAACGAAGACACTACTAGATCACAAAAAAAATGAAGACATCTTAGAAGAATTACACATGGAATCTTTAGAAAACAAAATTTCTGATTATAAGTCAAGATGGATACAACATGTTCATCGAATGGAAGATCACAGAACACCCAAACTAATGTTAAGATATCAACCTGCAGGAAGAAGAAGACCAGGACGTCCACTCAAAAGACTTCTGGATGGTGTTTCTCTTGAGGCCGAAACAGGTCAACAAATGACCTAAATTCGTGAATGTACTATGATGATGATGATGATTTCAAACGATCTAAACCTAAATAAGGTCATGATGATGATTATGTTACATTGAATAAATTGTCACATTAGATAAGGTAAAGATATCTGGGTGTGTAACTGAAAAATGTGGCAACGTAAGCTACTGGGCTTGTGGAACATCTTCACATGCAGACAGTTCTCCAGGTCAGCAGAGTTCATTGCAATTGCGTGACTTCTCAACAGTTGTGCAACACGTCATACTCCGCTGCCAACTCGCTTAACCGGTTGACTCATAGTTCACACATTACTAGAACACTTCCTTATCGCCCAGTGCACTTGTTGAACGATAGTTTCTCGGCCCGTTAGGTAAAGTGATCCCACAACAGGCCTCAGGAGGCCCTTGGGGTAGTAGGAGGTTAAGGCTCCCACTTTTTCTAGACAATCGGCACTTTATGTCAGCCGGGTTGTCAACCCTGCGTGACGGCCGCCAGTTTAAAAATTCTGACCCCAACGGGACTTGAACCCTCGACCTTCCGGCTTGTAGCGCAGTGCCTTAACCACTACGCTACGGCGTGCCCCCTCTTGGCCAGTTAGCTACTTGGATTGGACCGCTCAAGAAACAAAGTACAGGCATCAAACATTTTTGTTTGCTTGTTCATTTGATAGCTTTAAGAGCACTTTACATGGCACTAGGATTTGCTTTTAGTTTAGCAAACTTATTTTTAATTAATCGCATTCTACTGGGTAAATCATAAATATGGCTATACGTTTGATCGCGTTGTGTGATGAAAATATTACCATTACAGGAAATATGAAATTACCGTTTGAAAGGCAATTATTCAAATTACAACAATGGAATAAAACAAAACTGTGTAGAACTTACGTCATTAGTTAAAATGACGTTGAATATGCAACAGCAAATTACAAATGCTGCATGGGCAATAACGTATGCTAATGATCGTGAGACCGCAAAACGTGAGTTTAACGTAGCATTGCAGCCGTCGACTGTGGGGAAGTGACATTCCTCTGATATTCATAGCTGCTTGTACCCCTTCTATCCATGTTTTCTTCGGTCTTCCTCTCTTCCTCCTTTTTATTGGGATCCATTCCATAATACTTTTAGGCAGTCTTTGCTCTGGCATTCTTTTGGCATGGCCATACCACTGTAATCTTTTACTTTCTATAATGTCTATGATGTCCGGCTCCTCTTGTACACTCATAATTTCCCTTATTTCTTTATTTGGTATTCTATCCATTCTAGATTTTCCAGCTGATCTTCTTAAAACATCAATTTCTGTAATTAAAATTATTTTCATTTCCCTGGTAGGAATTTGCCAGACTTCAGCATCATATGTTAAAATGCTCTGAATTATGGTTTGATATATTTGTAATTTTCTATTTTTTGTAATATTTTTGCTCCACCAAACAGAATTTAAAACATTTATTGCTTGTTTTGTTTGTGCGATTCTATTTTTAATTTTCAGTGTGTTATCGCCTGAATGGTCTAATTTTGTTCCTAAATAAGTGCATTCAAAACTATTTTACCTCCAAAAAAATGTACCCCAGTTGAACCTTTGTCCGCGTATCTTAAAGATTGTATTTTTACGGTGAAAAATCGTGATTCTTTTGACCAAGGTATCACCTTGGGTAATCCTTTCGGCAGCAATGCTACCGCCGCCATAGCTCTCGGAATAAATAAAATAGTCATAGAGCTAAATTATAAGTTATACTGTCTCGAAAGAACAACGTTCTTAGGGATTTTTCTGGACCTAACAGAGATGAACGCATTGGCGGATGGAGAAGACTATATAACAGAGAGCTATATGATATTTATAGGAAACCATACATAATAAGAACAGATAAGTCTCGTGGACCCCGATGGGCAGGATATGTCCAACGAATGGGGAATTGAAAAGGGGAATGGAAACTCTGTAGAAAACCAGACGTAAAACGCCTAGAAGGAAGGCCAAGAATGAGGTGGAAGAATAATCTTAAACATGATTTGAAGGAAGTAGATTATACATTGAATAATTGGAAAAAATTAACTCTGGATAGGGATGTATGGAGAGCTAATGTCCGTACGACCATGAAGCTACGGGCTCGATAGTGTCAGTGAGGCAGATATAAAGTTTATTTTTTTGCGCGATACTGCGTTTTGTCGTACTTACAGCAACGGCGACCATTATTGAAAGTTCAACTATCTACATTTCGGGGTTGCCAACTTAAATAACTATACTGTAATATTACAATTACACCCACGTGCGAGAAGTAAAACCACTGTTCTCTATGCATACTACGTACAATGTATATACAGAAAATATCCAAAAGGTAGTGTTAATATACATTATACGAAACAAATCACTGCATTTTATATGAACTGAACTTTATTTGAAACAATATAAAACAATAAATACGTACTTGCGGCCATGTTATCAATAATTGTTCTCAAGGCCTCCTGTTGTTTCAACTATTAACATTGCCCACACTGTTAACGTTAGTCAATTGTTTATCCATAGTAATTCTGCCCGAGGGCAAGTCTTTTACTGCAATCATAGCACTTTCATGCTATGCTTGCAGCTTTACTAGGGAATTGTAGGTGTGGTAGCTTCCCGTTGCTTTCCACACCGGTGAAGGATGACGATGATGATAATGATAAGGATGATGATGATGGCCATATGATTTCGGGGACCTTTTGGACCTTAAAGTTAACCTGACATTCGTCTTACAGGTGAGGAAAAACCCCGATAAAAACCTCACCCACAAAAACTGCCCCAATCGGGGATCGAACCCGGGCCCTCTGCGTGACAAGGCAGCACGCTACCTCGAGACCACAGCGGTGGACAATTGTTTATAATGAACGTAAATATTTCCAACAAAGATGTTATTATTTTACTAGGTAAAGGTAAAGTGATCCCACTACAGGCCTCAGGAGGCCTTTGGGGTAGTAGGAGGTTAAGGCTCCCACTTTTTCTAGACAATCGGCACTTGATGTCAGCCGGGTTGTCAGCCCTGCGTGACGGCCGCCTTTACCCCAGAACAAGCGTCTGGTACTCATTTCCGTTAGAGGCTGAGTCGACCCCAGGGCCATAGTGCCGCCAGTGGGTTTGGGTCAGTTTAAAAATCCTGACCCCAACGGGACTTGAACCCTCGACCCTCCGGCTTGTAGCTCAGTGCCTTAACCACTACGCTACGGCGTGCCCCAAAAGTAAAGTGATCCCACTACAGGCCTCAGGAGGCCCTTGGGGTAGTAGGAGGTTAAGGCTCCCACTTTTTCTAGACAATCGGCACTTTATGTCAGCCGGGTTGTCATGTATTACTTTTTTTAGCGGGATTTGAGTCTTTTCTTCAAATCGAAAGCATTTGTTATCTACATTATTAAGACTGGAATTTATTGTACTTTCACTTTATCTTATTATATATTTTTATCTAATTTCTTTTAATTATGAATTATATTTTAGAATAGTTTTTTTAACTTTTTCTGTTTGCGAGGGTGATGGAGAGATATAATTAACTCTTTTTAACCCTGCGTGACGTCCGCCTTTACCCCAGAACAAGTGTCTGGTACTCATTTAAGTTAGAGGCTGAGTCGACCCCAGGGCCATAGTGCCGCCAGAGGGTTTGGGTCAGTTTAAAAATCCTGACCCCAACGGGACTTGAACCCTCGACCCTCCGGCTTGTAGCTCAGTGCCTTAACCACTACGCTACGGCGTATTATTTTACTATTATTTATTATTTTGAAAACACCATCGCGCAAAAAATAATGTACAACGCACGTTTGTGATGTGTTTTACAGAATCTCGGAAATTAAAAACCTCCTATCGCTCGGTTTTTAAACATTTTTCCTCGATTCTGTAAAAACCACTTCCCAACCTTGCATCTTAATATACTATTACTATTCCTGTGCCGGGGAAGCCTGACGGAATACAAATGAACGAATTGCAAGAATGAAAATTAATATTAGAATGTTAGTAACTTTTTTCTATCAATATTTTAATAGACAATCGGGAAACAATGTATCTGTAAGATTACTAATAATGTTGATACTATATTGTTCTCACGTATACAATATAAACAATAAATACGTACTTGCTGCCATTTTATCGCTAATTGGTCTCATGGCTTCCTGTAGTTTCAACTAATAAGCATTGCCCGCACTGTTAACGTTAGTCAATTGTTTATAATGAACGCAAATATTTCCAACAAATATGTTATTATTTTACTATTATTTATTATTTTATTATTTACTTACTCACTGGCACTATCGAACCCGTAGGTTCATGGCCGCGCGGACATAAGCTCTCCATACATCCCTATCCTCAGCTAATTCTTTCCAATCATTCCCTGTATAATCTACTTCCCTCAAATCATAGTTAATGTTGTTCTCCCACCTCATTCTTGGTCTACCAACTGGGCGTTTTCCTTCTGGCTTTCCTACAAGAAGTTTCCATTTATTATTTATTATTTTGAAAACACCATCTCGCAAAAAAATTATGTACAACGCATGTTTGTGGAGTGATTTATAGAATCTCGGAAATTAAAAACATTGCTAACGCTAGGTTTTTAAACATTTCCTCGCTACTGTAAAACACTTCCCAACGTCGCATCGTAATACTCGTATAATATTAATACTATGTCTATTAAAATTGTTCGCAAGTATACATACACATGGATAGTTTGTGACACGCCGGACAAACGATGTAAGTAGAAATCAGTAGTTTCAGTCACGAATCTAAGTACAGGTCACGATGGTATATTTAGCGTCGTTCTGTTGGCAATTAAAGTCTTAAGAGACTTTACCATTTAAACTTGTCAACCAACTATCACCAGAGTTGTGCGTAATACTGATTAATTGCCTCCGGGCTAGGAACTGCAAGACACCGCGCGGCACAGGAGGGAGAAAAAGCAAAGGAACAGACGGGCCAGGAGGGCGAACAGAAAGGGCCACAGGAGGGGAGGAGGAAGAGGAGGGAGGAGAGCAGGACGACGAGGAGAGGAGCAGGAGGAGCAGCAGCAGGAGAAGCAGCAGAAGCACCAGCAGGAGCAGCAGCAGAAGCAGCAGCAGAAGCAGCAGGAGGAGCAGCACCAGGAGCACCAAGAGGAGCAGGAGCAGGAGAAGGAGGACGAGGAGGAGGAGCAGGAGCAGCAGCAGGACCAGGAGCAGGAGAGCAGCAGGAGGGGCAGCACGAGGAGCAACAGGAGGAGCAGCAGGGGGAGCAGCAGGAGGAGCAGCAGGAGCAGCAGCCGGAGCAGCAGCAGGAGCAGCAAGAGGCACGGAGGAGCAGGAGGAGGAGGAGCAGGACGACGAGGAGAGGAGCAGGAGCAGCAGGAGCAGGAGCAGGAGGAGCAGCAGGAGAGGAGGAGAGCAGTATTGAAGCAGCAGAAGCACACCAGCATGAGCAGCATGAGAAGCAGCATCATTATCATCACCATATAACCAAATTATCATTAGTATATTATATTATCATTATCATCATTATCATCATTACCATTATTATTTTCATCATTATCATCAACATTATTATCATCATTGTTATCAACGTTGTTATCATCATTATTATCATCATTATCATCATCCTTATCATCATCATCATCATCAATAGTATTATTATTATTATTATTTATTATTATTATTATTATTATTATTATTATTATTATTATTATAGCAATAAAAGCCCACCGCTGTGGTCTCGGGGTAGCGTGCTGCCTTGTCACGCATGGGGCCGGGGTTCGATCCCCGGTCGGGGCACTCTTTCTGGGTGAGGTTTTTATCGGGGTTTTTCCTCAACTGTAAGACAAATGTCAGGAAAACTTTAAGGCCCAAACGGTCCCCGAAATCATATGGTCATCATCATCATAATCACCCTTATCATTATTATCATTATAATCATCATCCTTCACCCGTGTAGAAAGCAACGGGAAGCTACCACACCTACACAATTGCCACTTGTGATTTATTGTGAGGCTGGTAACAGAGAGACGACAAATACTGTGATTTTAAATGTTCCGACCGCTTGAGCGTTCAGTGCTTAAATGACTAATTTGACAACCATGTTAAGATCTTTCACACATGTTTAGGGATTCACCAACCGCATTTCAAGTTGAAAAATTTCAATACATGATCGGATGTACAGTTTTCTCCTACATCCCTTCCACAGATTCAGTACATCGGCGACACTAGCGCTAAAACTCTTCCCCTCCGCCCGTGAACAGTTAACTTGGATGTGTAATAAGTTACTACAGTGTGTTTAAAATAATTCTTGTTAATAATTAATATATGTTAATAAATCTATATAGGTGAAATGAGATGTCTTCGGAGGACTGCAGGATACACACTACTAGATCACAAAAAAAATGAAGACATCTTAGAAGAATTACACATGGAATCTTTAGAAAACAAAATTTCTGATTATAAGTCAAGATGGATACAACATGTTCATCGAATGGAAGATCACAGAATATCCAAACTAATGTTAAGATATCAACCTGCAGGAAGAAGAAGACCAGGACGTCCACTCAAAAGACTTCTGGATGGTGTTTCTCTTGAGGCCGAAACAGGTCAACAAATGGCCTAAATTCGTGAATGTACTATGATGATGATGGAAATCTATATAGGAAATATGAATCAATCTTTGCCTCTCATGGATCCGGGCAACGAACTGTAGATACAACTGGCATTTATGATCTGGACGCTGCAATAAGTATAATTAAATATATTAGTAGATTCTCTAGGCCGGTAAAGATCCAAATGCGGTAACGGACTCTTCTGGATGCAGGGACTAAAAAGAAACAGAAGGGTCGAGTAGAAAAGAGCGCGTGCAAAAATATACTCGAATTGTAAATTAATATTTTGGTTATTCCTGATCATCCCTTCAATAAGTTATACAATGTTTTACACCCCTCATCTTTTAGTAGATTCAAATGTCGATTTTTCAGTTGGGTCGGGTTATTTGATCAAATCTAAACATTACAATATTTCAAGCAATGTATAAAACGCATTACATATTAACGAGGCAGCCCACTTCAAACTTTAGCTATAACCGTTTCCATGCTAAGTGAAAATTGTTCAGATGATTTGACCGTCAGTTGTCATTGGAAATATTGAAAATATATACTGTTTCACCCCCTTTAATGCTCCCCCGTATAATATCACCATCCGAACAGAGTTACTATTTCAACCATATTGATGGCATTTATGTAAAACGCATGTATGTAATTATGTTTCGCTTCGATGTTGTAAAATGTTAAAACGGTCATGGGTATCATATATATTATGTACATGTGTAACTGAACTGCATACGTCATAAATCCAAAACTGGGGCATGCTGGAAATGGTGTGGCTTTTGTTACAGTGCTAGAGGGCGAAGCATACACGATTTTGTTTTTTACGCGTTTTTTTTTTTTTTTGTGCTAGGGGGATGGGAGGAATAGAGCTACCAAAGCCTCTGGGACTGGCTTTTGTGTTTGGAATTGCATTCTCCTCTTTTCGCTTTACCGTCAGGGGGGACTAAACAATGCTGCAATTCAACCAAGACATGCATAATTCCAAGTTCGTTTTACGTTCAACGGTATGCATATGGAAATATGGATAATTCATATCCAAGAGGAATATTTTCTGCTAAATCGAACGATTCAATATAAATAAAAACTATTTTTATCGACCTACCGTAGGTCTAAATTTGATCCGCTGAACAAAGTAAGAAAAGATCTGCGGCTAAGATTTTACTCAGCTATGGCGACCATTATAGTATGTATTGAAAAAATTAGAAACATAATTCGACCAGAACTTTAGCGGTTCGACTCGCAGCCAATATGATTGCAGGACATTTATTATTAACCCTTTTAGGTAAAACTGGCCCTTCTACCAGTGGCGATGTATGAAAGTGAGCCCTGGGTCCTAAAGGAAAAAGAAAAACGTAAAATTCAGGCAGCGAAAATGAGATTCCTACGGGCTGTGAAAGGTTGTACAAGAGAAGAACATATTAGAAATGAGAATATTAGAATCAATAGATTTATTTAGCCTGGTGGAGTTAAGAACATGTGGCCTTCTCTTCCACTCACCAGGACAAACATATGTTACATATGCATACAACAAAATTACAATAATAGTCATATTAAACAATTAATTATCTGTCAAATTGAATAATAATGAAAATAATGTCTAATAATACAATAAAATTAAATACAATTAAAATTAGACTAATGTAATAATGTATACCCAATAGAAGAACAGCTCGAATCTCCTATACATCAACTATTGAAAATATCTCCAGTACATTTTTTATTGATTCATTGTGTGATCTATCCATGCATTTACATTCTTTTACGGATCTTAAAAATTTCATTTCAGTGGCTTGAATGTCTGAGATATCTTTTTTTTATTTATTTTATTTATTTATTTATTTATTTAGCCTGGTGGAGTTAAGGCCATGTGGCCTTCTCTTCCACTCACCAGAACAAGCATATGTTACATATGAATACAAAAAAAAATACAATAATAGTCATATAAAACAGGACAAACATATGTTACACATGAATACAAAAAAATTACAATAGTAGTCATATTAGACATATTTTGTAAGTACCCAAGATTCAGATCCATCTAAAAGAACAGGAAAAGCCATAATTTTATAAAACCTGAGATGAGGTTTTCTTCGAAAACATGAAAAATACTTACAGAATATATTATAAAATTATTGTTGTGAAAAAAGTTCATTTTTGTAGATCAGTGTAATCATTTTAATCGGTTTTTTTCTAGGGACATAGTGCCACGTATTAATTATTTACTTTACTTTTCGATTCAATGCACACTCACCATAGATGTTGAAAAGTGTAGCTGTGCATAGGATATATGCAGTTATTGCACTGGCGTGTATTGATGGACAGGTCTGTTAATAATACCGCAATAAATGTATTGTCGGAACCGCTCCAGGCGACACAGTCCCTCTGTTTTATTTTGATAGAGTTCAGCTAACTGTTGGTATTAAATGCAATGATCAGGCACAAAACTAATTCCAACCATATAATACAGATAATTATTCTGAAATGTATTGAATATAACATATAATAATTATTGCAAAGTAATATTGCATAAAAGAAGAAATTTAGAAAATGTATTATTGAATCTTTTTCTGATTCTTCTTCTTCCTCTTCTCTATAGTTTTTTGTCGATTAATTTTTCATATTATTATTATTATTACTATCATTATTATTATTATTATTATTATTATTATTATTATTATTATTATTATTACGTGGATGCAGGAAATAAGAACTGGGATCAGAGCAAGAGGACTGGAGGACATGGATTGGATGGAGAGAGACGAGTGGAGAAGAAAAATAAAACTTTAGGCACAGAAAGATGTGTAAACATAAAAATTCTGTATATAAATAAATGAATTATTATTATTACTAATAAAAATCGACCGCGGTGGACTAGTGGTTATGCTCCTTGCTTCTGGTCCCGAAGGTCGCGGGTTGAAACCCGGCCGGAATCGATGGATTTTTTAGGATGGAAAAATCCAAAGAGCAAGTCCTCCGGGAGGGACTTTAAGCCGTGGGTCCTTAGTCTGAAGATTTTCAGACTCGTAAATGATCCTTAAGCCTGAATGAAAAGGCCTCTAAGCAAAATTTACCGAATTTTCCCGTCCTAGTACTACCTTGGTTTCCTAGATGTTAGTATGAGGCGGAACGGTGACCACGTACCACTCAAATGACATCTATACGAAAACAAGTGTAACTAAATTAGTATGATTCAAATTCTTCCCTGTAGGGGAAGAGCGCCTAAATCTCTGTTAAAGGAAACATGGGCTTACAAAATACAAGAAGATTGTTACTAATATCGTTATAATAATAATAATAATAATAATTATTATTATTATTATTATTATATGATGGACCTAGCTAGGTCTGGAAGAATTGGAATGGGAAGATAGAGAAGAATGGAGAAAGAAGACAAAAAATTAAAAAGCTTTGGGCACAGGGAGATGCTTTATTACACTGTAAACCTGTTTATAAACATAAATTATTATTAATACTATTATTACAGGAATGATATGTACAAAGAAATTAAACAAAATCAATTCTGGAAATGCGTGCTATTATGCATTGCAGAGACTCTTGACGTCCCAACACCTTTCAAAAAGCGTTAAACTGAAAATATATAAAACTATTATTCTACCAGTTATATTATATGGATGCGAAACATGGACTCTTACTTTAAGGGAGGAAAGGAGATTACGAGTATTTGAGAATAAAGTTCTTAGGAAAGTTTAGACCACTGAGAGATGAACAGACAGGTGAATGGAGAAGACTGCTTAATAAAATAAAGTCATACGAGAAAAAGTTAATACTAAATATTCAACAGCAGGTTACACTGAACAACAAAAAATAAAATTTTTTGTCTCAGAAAAAAAAATTTGATTCTGATAGTATTTTTTCTCCTGAATTCGAATATGATATCGGTTTCTATCAATCACGCAAAGTTTTCGAGAGACAGGTATTTATAATTTCAAACACTTTAATATTTTCTGCATTCGTAACCACACAATATTCGAACATTCGAACCTACCTGTAAAGTAAGAAATGACGATTTTCTGCTATATTTCACCTGTGGAGCATCCCTCTTGATGGTCCAACAATAATCGGCCAGCATATTAGGATTCCATTTGCCTTGATATCTCTTTTCCATAGCTGAAATCTCCTGAGCTAGCTCATTTGGTTTTATTTTACAATGGACATATGAACGAAAAAACGTTTATTAAAAAAATAATTATTTAAATCCATTAATTGAAATTGAAATTAAAAAAACTGTTGGTGATGGAGAAATTCCGAATACATATTTGAAAACACGATAAAAACTGCATTAAGTACAACTATCACTCATGAGACAAAACTCATGTTGACCGGTGTAATTGGAATGAGATCAAGAGGACATGCAGTGGATGAATGAAGACGAGTGCAGAAGGAAAAATAAAACTTTAGGTACAGAAAGATTAGTAAACATTGAAAATACGTATGTAAATAAAAATTACACACAAATAAATCCTTGTAAAAAGTTACGTAAATTGAAAATTGAGATGGATCTTGGCTCATACGGATGTTGTTATAGAATTATCATAAATAACTTTACAAGACAGATGTAACCAATGTGACCTAACGTGACCTTATACCTACCAAAATTTTAATGTTACTTTCTGCCTCAGAGTTCATATTTCACAATCATACTAATTTACATTTCACTTGCATTAACTGATGCATCTTAATGAGAAAAGCTGAAACAGAAAGTAGGCTCCTTATTATTATTATTATTATTATTATTATTATTATTATTATTATTATTATTATTATTATTATTATTATTATTATTATTATTATTATTATTATTATTATTGTGAAATAGGGTTATTAACTAATTTGGTGTTTACTTAATGAAAATACATTATATGAGATACTCAATAAAACTATCAAAGTTTTGTACGATTTTCATACATATTTATTTATATAACTACTAGCTAATACTCCTTTCAAAAAACGTTAAACTGAAAATATATAAAACTATTATTCTACCAGTTATATTATATGGATGCGAAACATGGACTCTTACTTCAAGGGAGGAAAGGAGATTACAAGTATTTGAGAATAAAGTTCTTACGAAAATGTTTAGACCAAAGAGAGATGAACAGACAGGTGAATGGAGAAGACTACATAACAATGAATTATATGGTCTTTATAGGAAGCCAGATACACTTAAGTCTCGCAGACTGCGATGGGCAGGACATGTTGCACGTATGGGGAATCAAAGACTTGCATGGAAGCTTCTTGTAGGAAAGCCAGAGGGAAAACACCCAGTTGGTAGACCAAGAATGAGGTGGGAGAATAACATTAACTATGATTTGAGGGAAGTAGATTATACAGGGAATGATTGGAAAGCATTAGCTCAGGATAGGGATGTATGCAGAGCTTGTGTCCGTGCGGCCATGAACCTACGGGTTCGATAGTGCCAGTGAGTAAGTAAGTAACTTCTAGCTAATACCCGGCGTGCGCTTCTACGCCTAAATAAATTAAAATTAATGTGCTTTTATATTTAGTTGAACAAGTAAAAGCAAAAATAATACATTTATATTTTTTAGATACCACGTGCTGATTACCCAGTTTTGCCCGGGAATCTTAGTACTTATCCCGATCTTCTTGACATAAATGATGCTTTAAATACGGAAATTAATGGGTTTTACGTTTAGTTAAATATGTGTGAGGAAACATTTATTTCGTAATTATTTTTAGATACCCCGTGCCGTTTACCCGGCGTTGTCCGGGAATCTACTCATCCCGATCTTCTTGGCACAAATGAGCTGAAACACGAAAATTAATAATAATAATAATAATAATAATAATAATAATAATACTTACTTACTCACTGGCACTATCGAACCCGTAGGTTCATGGCCGCACGGACATAAGCTCTCCATACATCCCTATCCTGAGCTAATGCTTTCCAATCATTCCCTGTATAATCTACTTCCCTCAAATCATAGTTAATGTTGTTCTCCCACCTCATTCTTGGTCTACCAACTGGGCGTTTTCCTTCTGGCTTTCCTACAAGAAGTTTCCATGCACGTCTTTCATTCCCCATACGTGCAACATGTCCTGCCCATCGCAGTCTACGGGACTTAACTGTTCTTATTATATCTGGCTTCCTATAAAGACCATAATAATAATAATAATAATGTTTTATTTTAGCTGGCAGAATTAAGGACATAAGGTCTTCTCTTCCTCTCAACCAGCGAATAGTAGAATGTACTCCTTATGAATGGGGCACGCCGTAGCGTAGTGTTAAGGCACTGAGCTACAAGCCGGAAGGTCGATCGAGGGTTGAAGTCCCGGTGGGATCAGGATTTTTAAACTGACCCAAACCTTCTGGCGGCACTATGGCCCTGGGGTCGACTCAGCCTCTAACGGAAATGAGTACCAGACGCTTGTTCTGGGGGTAAAGGCGGCCGTCACGCAGGGCTGACAACCCGGCTGACATCAAGTGCCGATTGTCCAGAAATAGTGGGAGCCTTAACCTCCTACTGCCCCAAGGGCCTCCTGAGGCCTGTAGTGGGATCACTTTACTTCTTATGAATAGTTGAATGAGTAAAATGAAAAATAATTATACATGTATATTGTAATTTTTTAAGATTCCCCGTACTGATTACCCTGTGTTGCCCGGGAATCTACTTATCTCGATCTTCTTGACGTAAATGAGCTAACAGACAAAATTTGTTATTGTGAGTTATCCGTAAAAGAATGCTTGCACAAGAATCTAAGTATTTGTCTCGATCTTCTTGGCATCAATGAAAGACAAAAATGGTTATTGTGAGTTATCCGTAAGAGATAAACATATGCTGTCGCGGACTTTTTGTAGAGCTTTTTGAGATATTCAATTCTGTGTCCATTCATGTTGTGTATTTGCTTTGGTTTAGGTAGCGTAAGCAATTTAATTGTCAAAGAGCTACTTTTTTCACGTTTTCCATTACAAAGGGCAATTTTTAAGGGTGTAGGGGTTGAGTATCACAACTCTCTTATAGCCTATGTTCATCCCGGGAATCTCCTGAACATTTTACAAAAAGCCCCATCACAATCGGATCAACGGTGTGACCGCGCAAAAAGTACGAACAAACAAACATTATTTTATTTTTATAAGATTCGTAATATTTATTTCAGTACACTGTATCTTCTCAGACGAACATCTGAAATATAAAAGAGGGTTAATTCGTAGCTCAGTTGGTTAAGCCAATATGCTGTTAGAGGATGTTTCACATTCTTATATTGGGAGAATTATATATATATATTATCTCAATATTAATGTTGATTTGTTCTTGGACATGTTTCAAAACAATTCTGTTTTATCGTCAGCTTTCCCAGACTGGTTTTATTTATGTTGCATTATGTTGCACCACCTGGATGTCGATGTCAGCTCCATCCTGTGGTTGGCCAAAGAACCTCCAAACAAGGTCACCCTCCATCGGAATATCAAAATTCATAACTCTGTTTCTGTTCTTCTGAATATAATTTTTTCCCAAATAGTCAGCTCTTTTGTATTTTCTAACTGTTTTAATAATTTAGTGTCTGAATTTATATTATGTTTTTCAGACCAAACATGAGCAGCAACTGCAGATTTTCAATTTCTCCATTTTTAATATTTTCTTATGTGTTCTTTGGTTCTAATTTTTAGGTTTCTTTTTGTTTTCCCTATATATATCTTTTCACAACCCATGCATTCAATTTGATATATTCCTGACTTTTTATTTTTATCAATTTTTTTTAATTTTTGTTGGTTTTTATTAGTTTATTTAAACTGTAGTTATTTATTGGTGCTAATTTAATATTAAACTTCTCAAATATATTTTGAAATTTATTATGTACCCAGGGGTGATATGTGAATTTCTTATATTTTTTCATAGGTGGTTCTTCTTTTTCAAGATTACTTCTGTTTATCATTTTTTGTTTTTTATACTTTTCTATCCTTTTATGTACCATTTTTTCATCAAACCCATTTTCTCTTGCTACTTTGATTATGTGTTTTTTCTCATGTTTGAAATTAATTATTAATTCATTAATAATTAAAATAACCTCAAAATATAACTTCCTAAAATTAAATATTAAAATATATATATATATATATATATATATGACCAGCCTCATGGGCTAGTGGTCAGGGTTTCTGACTACTGTTCATGAGGTCTCGGGTTCGATTGCTGGTCAAATCATAGGAATTTTTCCTTAAACAATTATTCCTGTGGTTGTCCATGGTCTGGAATTTAGGTTAAGAACTCTCCTGACACTTCATTATCATTTATCACCCATAATTTCATCGGGGTAACGTAACTCTGCCATCTAGGCGCCCCAACTTCAGAAGTGGGTTACAATTACGCCAATGCCAGGAGAGAATCCAGGAAAGTCGAAATGACAACCTGGTGCATTGAATAAAATAAAATAGTTTTATGTATTTTGAGTTTAGTGTTTTATATTTTTATTATATACAACTTTCCTCAATAGAGGATTGCCTCAAGGACAAAGTGATACAGACAATTTTTTAAATTGATGAAATACATTTTGTAAATATATTTAAAAAGATTCAAATTCCAATTGAAGCATACATACTATAAAGTAGAAATTTTGTAAAAATGGTTTCTTAAAATTGAAATTGATCCTCTAATGGCAGCGTTGGCAAATTTAGAAAGATACTCCCTGTCCAAATCTAAGGAATTCCAAAATTTAGCTGAGAATTCTGGTTTTAGAGTAGTTGGGATGAAAATTATAGTCTATAAAGTGTACACAGTTAATGAGGAAGTTCATGGTGTGGCCACTAATGGGAGTAACAGACGAATAGATATTATTGCATTTAGACCATCTTCTAAAATGTTTGATATGAGACCCCCACAATTCGTTTTGAGACTCATAGTGGCCAACCTGAGGAAGTTGACTGTGAAAAGAAAGCCATATATGAGCCAACAATTGACTATTATAAAGACTATTTAACTCATGCCCCAAATGGGAGTCAATGACCAATCACGTTTTAATGATTTCTGTTTTACAACCAATCAGAGTCGTGTTACACCAAATATTTATCAGTGTTATAATTACCATATTAAAGAAAGCTCCTCCTTACAATATTGCGTTCCTTTGGCAATAAATAGTATGATCTCGTTGCAGTGATAAACAAAAGAAGCAGTAGAAGCGTACCTATCGTTTCTCATTTGTTTTCAAACATCGCCGTTTACATTAAATATATAAATATTTTAAAATAACTACAGTTAAATAATGAGTTGTGAGTAAACAGCTTAATTTTATTCGTTAAATAGTCCTAACAAATGCCACTCTTGATTTCCAAATTCTCTAGTTAAATTCACTCCTCACTTCGTGAGTCGTGAATTTATCGATAATTTGGAAATCACTCGTGGCATTACTTATGATAAATACCAACTAGATAGTGTAACTCTCACAGGATTGATGATCGGGGCAAGAGGTACTATACCAGGATTCTTAGCCAAATTTTTTAATTCCTTAGATTTGGACAGGGTGTATCTTTCTAAAATTGCCATCGCTGCCCATTAGAGGATCAATTTCAATTTTAAGAAACCATTTTTACAAAATGTCTACTTTATAGTATGTATACTTCAATTAGGCCTACAATTTGAATTTTTTAAATGTATTTACAAAATTTATTTCATAAATTCAAAAAAAACTAATTGTCTGTATCACTTTGTCCTTAAGCAATCCTCTAATGAGGAAGGTTGTATGTAATAATAAAATTATTATTATTATTTACGTACATTATGGAATTTGGAAATCTGGTCACTAAAATTAGAGCACTGGTCAAAATGGCCGGCATGTTATTAAAATGTTGCTAAGATGTGCTGACGTCGAATAGATTTCACAGTATATATACCATTTAGAAGAATACATTAAAGCTATAGGTTATATAAGCTTGGATGCTATTGATGTAAAAAGTTGAAAATTTCATTTTATATCTATTGTTTCTTGGAATAAAAAGAAGAACGATCTTCTATATTAGTTATGCTTTGAGCAGCAATTTCTTCTGTCAAAAGAGAAACAACTCAATATCTGATGGCAGCGAATACAAATTGCTGTAAGAAAATAACTTTTAATTTCACAGAAGTTGTAAGTTTTAAACTTTTTTTCCGGAGTAAGAAACTTCATCACTCTTCTCTCCGTGGATACAAGTCAATAACATATCAGTTCAGCACCTCTTCGGGGAATTAAGGTACCTGACAACATAGCTTTCAATTTCAAAATGTAAAAAACATATATATATCATTATTATTATTATTATTATTATTATTATTATTATTATTATTTGCACATCTTTTATTCCCCATTCGCGGACATGTTGCGCGAATGGGGAATGAAAGATGTGCATGGAAACTTCTTCTAGGAAAGCCAGAAGGAAAACGCCCAGTTGGTAGACCAAGAATGAGGTGGGAGAACAACATTAACTATGATTTGAGGGAAGTAGATTATACAGGGAATGATTGGAAAGCATTAGCTCAGGATAGGGATGTATGGAGAGCTTATGTCCGCGCGGCCATGAACCTACGGGTTCGATAGTGCCAGTGAGTAAGTATGTAAGTATTATTTATATACAGATTTTTAATGCTTACACATCTTTCTGTGCCTAAAGTCTTATTTTTCTTCTCCGCTCGTCTATATCCATCCACTCCATGTCCTCCAGTCCTCTTGTTCTCATAGTAAAGTAAAGTAAAGTATTCCCACGACAAGCCTCAGGAGGCCCTTGGGGTAGTAGGAGGTTAAGGCTCCCACTTTTTCTAGACAATCGGCCGGGTTGTCAGCCCTGCATGACGGCCGCCTTTACCCCCAGAACAAGCGTCTGGTACTCATTCCCGTTAGAGGCTGAGTCGACCCCAGGGCCATAGTGCCGCCAGAAGGTTTGGGTCAGTTTAAAAACCCTGACCGCCAGAAGGTTTGGGTCAGTTTAAAAACCCTGACCCCACCGGGACTTGAACCCTCGACCTTCCGGCTTGTAGCGCAGTGCCTTAACCACTACGCTACGGCGTGCCCCTCCTCTTGTTCTCATTCCAATTCTTATTCCCTGCATCCACGAGTTTTGAGGTCTTCCTTTCATTCTTCTTCCAGGTGGACACCATTCCAATGTTTTCCTGGGTAACCTTTCTTCTTGCATTCGTCGTACCAATTTAATTGCTTATATCTTATATAATTTACTATTGAATAATAATAATAATAATAATAATAATAATAATAATAATAATAATAATATATATATTTTTATTTCAGGATTGTTCCTGTTATTTACACAGGTATCCTCAACCAAAAATACAATTTTTTATCTTCCACACTTCCCGTTCTTGTGTGTCTGCTTCTGTCATATTTCTCTTCTTCGTGTTATTTAAATTCCCTTTGTCCACGTTGGCTTTGGTCTACCACGTCTCCCTTTTCCAGGAGGTATCCATTTTAATACTTCTTTATTTTTTGTTTCTGTGTCCCTTCTTCTCATTGTATGTCCATAGCACCTTATTTGGATTTCTTCAATCTCTTGTACAATATCCTTTTCTACATTCATTATTTCTCTTATTGTATTTGAAGAAGTAATTCTTTTCTCACGTTGCGGTGACTTTGGAAGCAGCTAACCCTCTTCGTGCCCGATGTTGCAGTAACATTTTGAAGGATTGGTGTCCCAAAAAGAATTACTAGTTCGGGTTGGGTTTGATTTTCGGTAGAGCTGGAGTCCCTTCTTAGGGTCGGAAGTTGATACACTGGATAGGAAAACACTTCGCAATCATAAAAAATGTTTCTTGTAGAAATAATTACAAATTTATTCACTTTGTAGGTTCCCGCAGATTAAATAAATGTAAGTGGAATTATTCTTCACCGTCAATTAAAATTAAATTATTTGTTTTTCTTAAATCAATTATTATTCTTGTATTAAATATTACATTTTATCTTGAGAACTCTTCTTGCTTCTATCTTTGTTGAAAGTTATATGCAGAATGAATAGTGTAATTTTTAAAATAATTTTAAAGAATATTATTACATCACATGACGTTATATTTTAAATTCTATTGGATAATAGCCCATTAAATACCAGGTTTAAATTTGATTTGTTAAATCAAAAAGTTAATTGTTTTAACATCCAATCAGAATTTAGTATACTTTCATTTAAAAATATGAAATTAAGCAGGTGTTCTTATTACAGTTATAACAGAAAGCTTTATAATTCTGACAACAATGACTTAAAACAATTTTAAAAGCATTACCTAGAAAGACTGTTATGTAATACAATTTCTTTAATTGTTACTGAGACATTTTTATTCAACAATAAACAACAATGAATTATTTAGATGTTTTTCTATATTTGAATTATATTTAAATATTAAAAGAATATTAAAGTGTACAATTATTAACGCTAACTTTCATATTTATTATGATATTAAAATCCTGCTTTATACAGGGCTTCCAATACAAAACCGGACACGCCTCACGGGGTTTCACCCGTCAGGCTGCGCTCTCTCCTCGTCCGCATTTCACTCTGCCAGCCGCAGAGTGTCCGGTTTTATACTGGAAACCCTATATTATGTCTTACTTTATGAAATAATTAATTCACTGACACTTTCGAACTCTTAGGTTCATGGTGTTTTAAGTCTACATATACTAGGGCGTTCGATAAGTCTCGTAGACAGAGATGGGCAGGACATATGGCACTTCTTCTTCTTTAGTAAGCGACTACAACCTCATTGAAGTTTTGGCCTCCTCAAATTTTTTTCTCCACCTAGATCTATCCTGGATACAGACTGACCAATTTCCAATTTTCAATTTTCATTTATAATATATATTTTATAACATCATCCTACCATCTGTTTTTTGGGCGTCCAGCTGTTCTGGTGTATATTGGTTTCCATTTGTGTATTCTTGTTACGAGCTTGTCTTCATGCATTATATTTATATGTCCAAACCAGCGCAGTCTTTGAACTTTAATGTGGTTTATTACATTTTTATTTCGTATTAGATTATTTAATTCAGAGTTCATTTGTATACGCCATGAGCCATCGCTTTCTCTAATTGGTCCAAAAAATCTCCTTCAAAGATGAATAGTTTTTGTTTATCAGACTGCTTCAGTACCCACAGCCATAAGTTACAATCGGTCTTATTACTGTATTATACAGTTTAACTGGAGACAAATTTACTTTTGAATATTATTCTATTTGCATAGTAAGCTTTATTGCCCAAAGAAATTCTTTCACCAATTTCTTCCTCTATATAGTTTTATCCATTTACAGTTGAACCAAGATATTTATATGATTTTACTTCTCATATATTTGTATCATTGATGTTCAAATTACTTATTTTTTCATTTCTTGTTGTACATTTTAAGTTTTTTTTTTGGAATTATTTATTATTAATCCATATTCAACTGATATTTCTTTCAGCAACTGGGAAGTTTCTACTAGTGTTGGTATGTTCCTTGCTGTTATCAATATGTCATCTGTATATGCAATACATTGTTTAGATTTGGTACTTATATTACCTCTGAGGTCTAAATGTTTCATTATTGAATCAACTACTGTACTATAGTGTAAAAGTTGTAAGTTGGCATGATATCTGCTATCCTTGTCTAGAGAACTGTTCTTCCACCCTTCGCTAGACGTCTGAGTCACATGTGTACTATAATGGGCTACCCTTGTAAAATTACTTAGGAATGCTAAGAAAAACTGCACCCCCACTTTCGCCCAGTCACTTTTGTTCACGTAATTTTTGTCAGTGACGACTGTTTCAGAGTTCGTTTGTAGTTTGTGAGAGTGAGTGAGATATTATATTAGTGTAAAATTAATCTTTAATAGAAGGGAATGCCACCACTGCAGGGAGTGTCTGCCCTACCGCTGTCACCGTGTAGAGATATGCGTATGAGTGAGAAAGAAGATGGTGAGTACTCTCTTTCTCTTTCTAAAATATTCTAGACACTTTAGCCCTCACGGTCTACAAATAGTGTTGTGGATATGGGGTGTCCTTGTTTAACTCCAGATTCAACTTTAAATTATTTGCTTAACTTATTATTTATTCTAACTTTAGTTGGGACATATCACACAAATGGGGAATAAAATATGTGCATGGAAACTTCTTGTAAGAAAACCAAAAGGAAAACGCCCAGTTGGTAGACCAAGAATGAGGTAGGAGAATAACATTAACCATAATTTGAGGGAAGTAAACTATACAAGTGATGATTGGAAAACATTAGCTCGAGATAGGGATGTGTGGAGAGTTTATGTCCGCGCGGTCAACAACCTACTAGTTTGTTAGTGCCGGTGAGTCAATTATATCAACTATTTATTTTAAATGCACTGTACTATTAGAATGACTATTTAACTCACGCCCCAAACGGGAGTCAACGAACAATCACATTTCAATGATTTTTTATTTACAACCAATCACAGTCGTGTTTCGCCTCGAATTTATCAACTGAAGTTTATCATATTAAAGAAAGCTTCTTCTTTTTAACATTCTGAATAGGTCATAGCATTATTTTGCAGTGACTAACTCTCTAAGAAATTAGTTAGTTAGTTTGTTAGTTACTATGTAATGGAAATTGTGTCATTTCTTGAACTTCCTTTTTATATCCATCGAGAAAAACATCCATTTTTTGTTGAAGTCGTCCTCGTCCAATGGGAATCGTTCAATCGTGAACTACAATTTCCGGCTATTCTTAGGGATTTCCAACTCTCTTTAGCCCTTGTGAATTAATTATATCGTCGTAGTCATTTAATAATTTGTCATTTACGAACTTATTTGTTCGTATTCTCATTTATTATAATGTGTATCCTCTGCCCACGATAACTAGCCGCAGTCCGGTGTCAAAGGTCCAGTGGTTGGACACACCAATCCTGCTTTCAGTTTCTAGTTGAATTACATTGATGTTCTAGTTGATTCACTGAGCTGCCAACAGGAAGACTGCCACCACCGCAGAATACGGCTACCAGATAGTGAACGAATGTCAGCAGATAACGCATGCGGGAGATAATATAAAAACATTTGTAACAATTGATTATACCACAAAAAAAACACTGTTTGCACTTTCTTAAACGAATTATTTTCCAGGAAATGATGATGCAGAAAAACATAATTGACATATTTACATCATAGGACATCAGAAATTAATTAATACCTATAATTTTCAATACTAATAAAATGCATTGTTAAAACCGCTGAGGTGGAGAGTCATAAAATAAAATAACTTAAAATATACCTTCTTAGGTAAGATCCGTTGTCCTCAACTTATAAAATATGTATTCTTTATGTATACAGACCTTTCAAAACATCCGTTCCATCTTCAGCAGGTCCTTCTTCGCTACTTTATCCGATATGATGGTTGATGCTGCTGGTCCTAATGTGGTCTTGTCGTGACTATCACCTATAATTTCGGTTATAAATTTCTCCACTAGGGTGCATTCTTACAATATTGCGATCTTTTGGCAATAAATAATATGATCTGGTTGCAGTGATTAACAAAGGAAGCAAATGAAGCATACCAATCGTTTCTCATTTGTTTTCAAACATCGCCGTTTACATTAATATATAAATATTTTAAAATAACTATATTTAAATAATGATTTGTGAGTAAACAGCTTAATTTTATTCGTTAAATAGTCCTAACAAATGCCACTCTTGATTTCCTAATTCTCTAGATAATTTGGAAATCACTCATAGCACTACTTATGATAATGAAATGAGTGTTCTGAAACCTGTAACAGTGTGTATCCAAGAGATGTTTTTTGTTGTAAAGATGAAAAGGAAAGTGTTTTTGAAAGATGTCATAAAAACGTGTCCGGTATTGCAACTGAATGTCTGTGTCGCGGCATGTTAATGAAGTTCCGCCATAAAATAGCAATGAATGATGATGAAGTCTGTTTGGAAACACAGGCAACATTGCTTAATGTATTCCGACCACTGGAGACGGCTGGTGAGCACTGTATGCAAATAGATGGTCCGGCTAAAGACGTGTCGCAATCAGTTTGTATCGTGTTGATACGGCTATGTTACATTATTAATAGCCTTACCACCGCCTGGGACATTTATTTAAGGGGATATATTACTCAATACAGAATTATATAAAACAAGAAGATAATAAAGATAAAATAAATTCTTTATTATTCGCTCACGATGTTGTACTTTTAGCAGAATCTGAAAATGAGCTCCAAATGTTAGCATATACATTTAAATTAATAGCCAATAGATACTCTTACTCACTGGCACTATCGAACCCGTAGGTTCATGGCCGCGCGGACATAAGCTCTCCACACATCCCTATCCTGAGCTAATGCTTTCCAATCATTCCCTGTATAATCTACTTCCCTCAAATCATAGTTAATCTTATTTTCCCACAAAAGAATGAGTGGGTCTACCAACTGGGCGTTTTCTATCCTGGCTTTCCTACAAGCAAGAAAGCTCGTGCAAGTCTTTCATTCCCCATACGTGCAACATGTCCTGCCCATCGCAGTCTACGAGACTTAACTTTTCTTATTATATCTGGCTTCCTGTAAAGACCATGTAGTTCATTGTTATGTAGTCTTCTCCATTCACCTGTCTGTTCATCTCTCTTTGCTCCAAAAAATTTTCTAAGTACTTTATTCTCAAATACTTGTAATCTCCTTTCCTCTCTTAAAGTAAGAGTCCATGTTTCGCACCCATATAATATAACTGGTAGAATAATTGTTGTATATATTTTCAGTTTAACGTTTTTTGAAAGGAGTTGGGACATCAAGAGTCTCTGCAATGCATAATAGCATGCATTTCCAGAATTGAGCCTATGTTTAATTTCTTTGTGCATCTCATTCCTATTTGTGATTATTGTTCCTAGGTATTTGAATTCAGCCACTTCCTCAAAATTTCCCTCATTTGTCATTAGCTGTCTATTTCCATTATTTAATGGATTTCTATGTGTGACCATATATTTAGTTTTATTGATATTTACTTCCAAGCCAATATATATAATTGTAAAATATCAATAAATAAGTAAAAATTAATGGCATTTATTGGTAAACATGGAATTAGATAAAAAATTGTACTGGATAACAAAATAATAGAACAAGTATCACATTTCCAATATTTAGGATGTGATATAACTTATAGAGAAAATAAGGATATAGAAAATAAAGTAAATAAATTTCAGGCTATTTGTGGAACCATAAAAAGAACCTTAGGTCGGAAAACAAGGAAAGATACGAAACTTAAATTATATAAAACAATGGCTGTTCCTTTGTTGTTGTATGGAAGTGAAAATTGGATAATGAAATCAAGGGATAAAAGCAGGATACAGACTGCGGAAATGCTGTTTTTACGTAATGTGAAAGGATGCACAAGAGCGGATAGAATAAGGAATGAAACTATACGAGAAGAATTAAATATATATAAAATTGAAGATAAAATCAGCGAAAATAATAAGAAATGGACAGAACACTTAATGAGAATGAACAACGAAAGAATACCAAAAAGAACCTTCCTGTATAATCCCAGAGGAACAAGAGATGTTGGCCGACAACGTAGAAGATGGACTTCACTTTTAAGTTCGCCGGAACAAGCTGCATAGCCTAAACCTTGTAGTAGAAGAAGAAGAAGAAGAAGAAGAAGAAGAATTTATGTGATACAAAGTTTATATGAAAAATCTCAAATTATAATAAATACAGGCACATCGAAGACCGAACCAATTTTAATAAATAGAGGTGTAAGGCAAGAGTGTATTTTATCACCTATACTTTTTTATTTATATATTAATGACATCATTAAAAATGGGAAAAGAAATTTTAATGCAGGTATAAGAATGGACTATTTTAAAATATTATATATTTTATAGTATGGGACAAACATATCTTCTAAGAAACAAAAAAAAACTATTTTTAATACAATAATCAGAAGCATTATTACCTATGGAGCTGATGTGTGGGGTTTAAATGCACAAATGAAAAAAAAAAATACTCGCCACTGAAATGGACTACCGGAGACGTGCTGCAAGAATATCCAGGAAGGATAAAATCAGAAATTCATATATAAAAAAAATGCAGGTACAATATTCAATATTAGATTTTATAAAGAAGAAACAATTAAATTGGTACGGACACATTAGAAGGATGGAAGAAGGAAGACTACCTAAGATAATCATGGATTGGGAACCACAGGGAAGGAAAAAGAAGGGTAGACCAACTATTACGTGGATTCAGGGAATCAATGAAGCTAAGAGGGAATGGGAAATAGAAGAAGATATATGGATGAACAGACAAGAATGGAAAAATGTGTTGAAACAAATGTGTAGTTAACTGTGAACATGGGTACCGGAAAAATGTATATTCATTGTAAAAGCCGAAATAATAAAAAAATAAAAAAATAAAAAAAATATTTTATTGTATCCTGACGATGTGGGCAACACTCAATAATCAGCACTAGGAATTTTAAGATAATTACGATATACATTTATAATTATTTTTCTTCTTCTTCTTCCGTATACAGTATTGGGTGATGATGCCCGTTCTGCGACTACAGAAACTGATCTTTCCATCGGTTGAAGGGTCTTCCGAGGTCTCTTTTGCTTTTAGGATTGAGGTGGTAAATCATCTTTGGTAAACGGGAATTTGACATTCTCTGGACGTGTTGGAACCATTTAATCTGATAATTTTGTAATATGTTCAACCATTTCCCTACTATTCCACTGCATCCTTATTTCATCACTCCTCATTCTATCCCTTAATGTTACTCCAGTTAGTGATGGAAGGAATAATAATAATAATAATAATACTTTATTTATTCTGGCAGAGTTAAGGCCATAAGGCCCTCTCTTCCACTCAACAAGCAGAATCTCATTTGTGAACTATTAATGCGGGATTTATCTTTTGCTCGAAGTGTCCAGCATTATTTTTCATTTTATTTATTTAATTAATCATAAGAAGTACATTAATTTTCGTCTTTCGGCTTATTTGTGCCAAGAAGATCGGGATAATTAGATTCCCGGACAACGCCGGGTAATCAGCACGGGATATCTAAAAACAATTACGACATAAATTTTTCCTTTTGCTTATTTAACTAAACATAAAAGCATTAATTTTTTTATTTCAGCTCATGTACGTCAAAAATCTCGGGAAAAATAGATTCCCTGCAACGCCGGGTAATCAGCACTGGGTATCTAAAAATACTTACGACATGAATTTTTTCCTTTTGCGTATTTAAAACTAAACATAAAAGCATTATTTTTCTTATTTCAGCTCATGTACGACGGTCAAGAATCTCGGGATAATTAGATTCCCGTACAACGCCGGGTAATCATCACGGGTTATCTAACAATAATTACGACATAAAATTTTTTCCTTTTGCTTATTTAACTAAACATAAAAACATTAATTTTTTTTTATTTCAGCTCATTGACGTCAAAAATATCGGGAAAAAAAATAGTTCCCGGGCAACGCCTGGTAATCATCACGGGGTATCTAAAAATAATTACTACATAAATTTTTCCGTTTGCTTATTGTACTACACATCAAAACATTAATTTTCAGATTTCAGCTCATTTACTTCAAAAATATCGGGAAAAATAGATTCCCGGGCAACGCCGGGTAATCAGCACGGTGTATCTAAAAAATATTACGACCTAAATTTTTCCTTTTTGCTTATTTCACTAAACATAAAAACATTAATTTTTTTCTTTGAGCTCATTTACGTCAAGAAATATCGGGAAAAATAGATTCCCGGGCAACGCCGGGTAATCAGCACGGGGTATCTCAAAATAATGACGACATAAATTTTTCCTTTTGCTTATTTAACTAAACATAAAAACATTAATTTTCTTATTTCATCTCATTTACGTCAAGAATATCGGGAAAAATAGATTCCCGGGCCACGCCGGGTAATCAGCACTGGTTATCTAAAATAAATTACTGACATAAATTTTTCCTTTTGCTTATTTAACTAAACATAAAAACATTAATTTTTCTTATTTCACAGCTCATTACGCGTCAAAAATATCGGGAAAAATAGATTCCCGGGCAACGCCGGGTAAGTCACCACGGGGTAATCTTGAAAACTATTACGACATACCTTTTTCCTTTTGCTTAGTTAACTAACATAAAAGAGAGACCTTAATTTTCTTATTTCAGCTCATTTACGTCAAGAATATCGGGAAAAAATAGATTCCCGGGCACCGCCGGGGTAATCATTCACGGGGTATCTAAAAATAATTACGACATAAATTTTTCCTTTTGCTTATTTACCTAAAAAACATCAAACATTGCTTTTCTTATTTCAGCTCATTTACGTCAAAAATATCGGGAAAAATAGATTCCCGGGCAACGCCGGGTAATCAGCAACTTGTATCGAAAAATAATTAGCGACATAACATTTTTCCTTTGCTTATGTAAAACTACACATAAAAACATTAATTTTCTTATTTCAGCAGCTCATTTACGTCAAGAATATCGGGAAAAATAGATTCCCGGGCAACGCCGGGTAATTCAGCAACGGGGTACTCAAAAAATAATTACGACATACATTTTTCCTTTTGCTTATTTACCTAAACATAAAAAACAATTACTTTCTTATTTCAGCTCATTTACGTCAAGAATATCGGGGAAAATGAGATTCCCGGGCAACGCCGGGTAATCAGCACGGGGTGTTCTAAAAATAATTACGACATAAATTTTTCCTTTTGCTTATTTAACTAAACATGAAAACCTTAATTTTCTTATTTCAGCTCATTTCCGTCAAGATATATCGGGAAAAATAGATTCCCTGTCAACGCCGGGTAATCATCACGGGGTATCTTAAACTAGTTACGACATAAATTGTTCCTTTGCCTTATTTAACTACACATCAAAACAGTAATTTTCCTAGTTCAGCTCATTTACGTCAAAAATATCGGGAACAATAGATTTCCCGGGCCACGCCGGGTAATCAGCACGGGGTATCTAAAAATAATTTACGACATACATTTTTCCTTTTGCTTCATTAACTAAACATAATTACAAAACATATTCGTATTTCAGGCTCATTTACGTCAAGAATATCGGGAAAAATAGATTCCCGGGCAACGCCGGGTAATCAGCACGGGGTATCTAAAAATAATTACGACACAAATTTTTCCTTTTGCTTATTTAACTAAACATAAAAACATTAATTTTCTTATTTCAGCTCATTTACGTCAAAAATATCGGGAAAAATAGATTCCCGGGCAACGCCGGGTAATCAGCACGGGGTATCTAAAAATAATTACGACATAAATTTTTACTTTTGCTTATTTAACTAAACATAAAAGCATTAATTTTCTTATTTCAGCTCATTTACGTCAAGAATATCGGGAAAAATAGATTCCCGGGCAACGCCGGGTAATCAGCACGGGGTATCTAAAAATAATTACGACATAAATTTTTCCTTTTGCTTATTTAACTAAACATAAAAGCATTAATTTTCTTATTTCAGCTCATTTACGTCAAGAATATCGGGAAAAATAGATTCCCGGGCAACGCCGGGTAATCAGCACGGGGTATCTAAAAATAATTACGACATAAATTTTTCCTTTTGCTTATTTAACTAAACATAAAAACATTAATTTTTTTATTTCAGCTCATTTACGTCAAGAATATCGGGAAAAATAGATTCCCGGGCAACGCCGGGTAATCAGCACGGGGTATCTAAAAATAATTACGACATAAATTTTTCCTTTTGCTTATTTAACTAAACATAAAAGCATTAATTTTCTTATTTCAGCTCATTTACGTCAAGAATATCGGGAAAAATGATTCCCGGGCAACGCCGGGTAATCAGCACGGGGTATCTAAAAATAATTACGACATAAATTTTTCCTTTTGCTTATTTAACTAAACATAAAAGCATTAATTTTCTTATTTCAGCTCATTTACTTCAAGAATATCGGGAAAAATAGATTCCCGGGCAACGCCGGGTAATCAGCACGGGGTATCTAAAAATAATTACGACATAAATGTTTCCTTTTGCTTATTTAACTAAACATAAAAGCATTAATTTTCTTATTTCAGCTCATTTACGTCAAGAATATCGGGAAAAATAGATTCCCGGGCAACGCCGGGTAATCAGCACGGGGTATCTAAAAATAATTACGACATAAATTTTTCCTTTTGCTTATTTAACTAAACATAAAAGCATTAATTTTCTTATTTCAGCTCATTTACGTCAAGAATATCGGGAAAAATAGATTCCCGGGCAACGCCGGGTAATCAGCACGGGGTATCTAAAAATAATTACGACATAAATTTTTCCTTTTGCTTATTTAACTAAACATAAAAGCATTAATTTTCTTATTTCAGCTCATTTACGTCAAGAATATCGGGAAAAATAGATTCCCGGGCAACGCCGGGTAATCAGCACGGGGTATCTAAAAATAATTATGACATAAATTTTTCCTTTTGCTTATTTAACTAAACATAAAAGCATTAATTTTCTTATTTCAGCTCATTGACGTCAAGAATATCGGGAAAAATAGATTCCCGGGCAACGCCGGGTAATCAGCACGGGGTATCTAAAAATAATTACGACATAAATTTTTCCTTTTGCTTATTTAACTAAACATAAAAGCATTAATTTTCTTATTTCAGTTCATTTACGTCAAGAATATCGGGAAAAAAATAGATTCCCGGGCAACGCCGGGTAATCAGCACGGGGTATCTAAAAATAATTACGACATAAATTTTTCCTTTTGCTTATTTAACTAAACATAAAAGCATTAATTTTCTTATTTCAGCTCATTTACGTCAAGAATATCGGGAAAAATAGATTCCCGGGCAACGCCGGGTAATCAGCACGGGGTATCTAAAAATAATTACGACATAAATTTTTCCTTTTGCTTATTTAACTAAACATAAAAACATTAATTTTCTTATTTCAGCTCATTAGGTCAAAAATATCGGGAAAAATAGATTCCCGGGCAACGCCGGGTAATCAGCACGGGGTATCTAAAAATAATTACGACATACATTTTTCCTTTTGCTTATTTAACTAAACATAAAAACATAAATTTTCTTATTTCAGCTCATTTACGTCAAGAATATCGGGAAAAATAGATTCCCGGGCAACGCCGGGTAATCAGCACGGGGTATCTAAAAATAATTACGATATAAATTTTTGCTTTTGCTTATTTAACTAAACATAAGAACATTAATTTTCTTATTTCAGCTCATTTACGTCAAAAATATCGGGAAAAATAGATTCCCGGGCAACGCCGGATAATCAGCACGGGGTATCTAAAAATAATTACGACATACATTTTTCCTTTTGCTTATTTAACTAAACATAAAAACATTAATTTTCTTATTTCAGCTCATTTACGTCAAGAATATCGGGAAAAATAGATTCCCGGGCAACGCCGGGTAATCAGCACGGGGTATCTAAAAATAATTACGACATACATTTTTCCTTTTGCTTATTTAACTAAACATAAAAACATTAATTTTCTTATTTCAGCTCATTTACGTCAAGAATATCGGGAAAAATAGATTCCCGGGCAACGCCGGGTAATCAGCACAGGTATCTAAAAATATACATTTATAATTATTTTTCCTTTTACTTATTCAACTAAATATAAAAGCACATTCATTTTCATTTATTTAGGCGTAGCAGCTTGTTTACAAATAATTTTAAAAGTATTAAAGAATAGAGGTTTATATAACGATCTGGAAGCATATAACAGACCTATATTACATATCATATTGAAAGGGTATACATAGCTATTCAGACTCCAAATTGACGCATTTTGTTCGAGCGAGAGAACATCTTGATATTCGATTATATCAAAGCTATCGAATTCTGACTGCAATCAGCTTACACGACGCATTGAAATGTAGCTGCTTGATCAACAATCTCTATTATATAATCAATTGAGTTTGTGTTTACTTGATGAAAATCCATATTTATTAATTAAATTAAATAAAACTTAGTTTTATTTGATTTTCATATTTATTAAGATATAACTCAGTGACAGCTGTTTCGGTACACTGTACCTTCTTCAGACATGTTAACAAATTATGAATTGTGTTATTACGAGCATTTGAGAATAAAGTACTTAGGAAAATTTTTGTACCAAAGAGAGATGCACAGACAAGTGAATGGAGAAGACTACATAACAATGAACTACATGGTCTTTATAGGAAGCCAGATATAATAAGAACAGTTAAGTCTCGTAGACTGCGATGGGCAGGACATGTTGCACGTATGCGGAATGAAAGACGTGCCTGGAAACTTCTTGTAGGAAAGCCAGAAGGAAAACGCCCAGTTGGTAGACCAAGAATGAGGTGGGAGAACAACATTAACTATGATTTGAGGGAAGTAGATTATACAGGGAATGATTGGAAAACATTGCCTCAGGATAGGGATGTATGGAGAGCTTATGTCCGAGCGGCCATGAACCTACGGGTTCAATAGTGCCAGTGAGTAAGTAAGTTATTATAGTACATATCAACTGATCTAAGCAATACAACAATAATTATTTAAATTTTTAAATTTAACAAAAGGGATCCATTCAAATCTAGTTGAGAATTTAACAGTTTGTTACTACTTTTCAATTTTTTTATTTCTACACCTCTATTATAACTAACTCACTGACACTATTGAACCCGTAGGTTCATGGGCGCACGGACATAAGCTCTCCGTACATTGATATCCAGGGGCACGCCGTAGCGTAGTGGTTAAAGCACTGAGCTACAAGCCGGAGGGTCAAGGGTTCAAGTCCCGTTGGGGTCAGGATTTTTAAACTGACCCAAACCCTCTGGCAGCACTATGGCCCTGGGGTCGACTCAGCCTCTAACGGAATTGAGTACCAGACGCTTGTTCTGGGGGTAAAGGCGGCCGTCACGCAGGGTTGACAACCCGGCTGACATAAAGTGCCGATTGTCTAATAAAGTGGGAGCCTTAACCTCCTACTACCCCAAGGGTCTCCGGACCTGTTGTGGGACCACTTTACTTTTACATTGATATCCTGAGCTAATATTTTCCAATCATTCCCTGTATAATCTACTTCCCTCAAATCTTGATTAATGTTATATTCCCACCTCATTCTTTGTCTACCTACTGGGCGTTTTCCCTCCGATATTCCTACAAGAAGCTTCCATTCCCCCTCTTTCACTCCCCATTAGTTCCACATGTCCTGCCCATCGTAGTCATCGAGACTTAACACATTTACGTCAGGTTTAAATGTTCAATACATGTCCTCAGAAACTGGATTTAAGTTACCGTAAATTATATTGTCTATATTCAGGCATTAAAAACAAGCAAAATATAACGGTACTTCATATCACAATAAGGATAAAGGCCAAAACGTATTCCTCTACAATTCATAAATTTTAACAACCTTCGTCCTCTTGGTATATAATTATAAACAGTTTTGGGCATCCGATTTGAACTCATTCTTTCAAGATGGTGTTTCTAATTTAGTTCGTACTGTTTAATGTATTCCAAAATTGGCGTAGTCTTCAATTCTTTTAAGATATCGGTGTTCCTTTTCCGATCCCATCTGGTGTAACCCGCTGTTCTGCGCATGAATCTCATTTCACAAGGCGTTATTCTGCTTTCATGTTGTCTTTTTAGTGTCCATGCTTCACTACCATAGGTCAACACTGGTCTAGCCAAAGTGTTATATAAACGTAATCTGGTGTTTTTTTTGTACAAGGGATGGTTTCATAACTTGATTAATAATTCCTAAACTTTTATTATAACTAGTTACTTTTTCAGGGATATCCTTTTCATCCCAGATAAAGAGATATCATCCAAGATACTTAAATTGATTAGATCTCTCTAAAATTTTATTTTGGGGACGGATTTTACTTTTTATGGGGTCCTTCCCATTAAATGCCATAATTTTAGGTTTGTTAATTGACATTACCATATTAAATTTGGCAGCTATTTTTTGTAAATTATAAATTGATCGCTGCAAACCATTTTTGGAAAGTGCCAGAAGAGCTAAATCGTCTGCAAAAAGAATAGCATCGAGTTTGAGGTTCCTATTGATGGGGTATATATCTCCGGTTTTTGCAAATTTCCTTAACTTGAAGAGAGAGTTTTACATTTAATACAGCAATTTAGTAATATTTTAGAAATCTTAATTGAAAAGCCATGTCTTATTTAGAAATAACTCTTTATTTATTCTTACATAATCAGCGACATTTATTAAAATAATGTATTATTCTTTGAAAATGTTGTATCCTTCACTTGTGATTAGCGGATTACAATATAGTCAAGTACTTTATTTGAAACCGGGACAGTTTTGTCGTAAAACCAGAAGATGTATGGATGTTGTAACACTGCGTAAACATTGGCAATATATGTGTAAAAATATACCTTCTTTCTCTTTACAAACCCAGTCTCATATGTCTGATGACGCGACATAACGAAAGCCAAAACAATAGTGATTCATCATGAAGTGAACTGAATATTAAATAAACAATTATCTTGTTTAATAGTTTATCAAGGACATAAATTGAAAGTGAGAGCACGATCAATTTTCTGCAGTTAATAATAAAATAAAACTATCACACAGAAAGGTAAAATTTAAAAAAATAAAAGAAAAGGAATAAGGACAAATCTGTAAAATCAAAATTAAATCATGTTTTATGGGATAAGAATATACCGGTAAGTTCTAAAAATAATTATTACGAACATCTGGTTTTCTTAGGGCTTAAAGGCCTTGTTTTTTTTTTAAATTAAACAATCTATGTAAAATACGCTATGAATCCATAACAAGAATGAACAATTTTAAGATAGGGTCTTTCATATTTTACATTGAAATGGTATATTTCCGGACATGGGCTCTTTATCAAAATTTTATAACACTAAGTCCTCTCTACAACCCATAGAAGTCTGTAATACTTATTCTGAAACACCCTGTGTGTGTATATATGAAGATGTTTAACTACGTAAGAAATAAACCTTGAATTGGGGTACGTCTTCGAAAACGGACCGCAGCGAAAATTCTATGTATTTTATTACATAAGACCTAAACCTGTGACTCGAACTTATCATTGCCTGATAATGGCATGTGGAACCATGCCAAAACGACGGAATCAATGGCCAGAGGCCGAACGTAAACCCAAGATGTGGAAAACCCAAGATAACTTTCAAATTCATATAATTATATATATATATATATATATATATATATGATATGAAAAGAAAAAAGAATGCTTGAGTCGGGATTTGAACTCGAGTCTCTAAAGTCTGTACCTTTAGCGCTCTAACCAACTGAGCTACCCAAGAATTCCAAGACAATCATACAATTTTCTTATACATGTAGTATTCTCAATTCACACAAGAGGCAGCGGAAATATCATTCAACTGCCATCTAGCGGCTAACGTAACAGTTAAGCAAATTATTAAAGAGAATATTTACTTTATAGCAGTAACGCTTGTATATATAGATATTATAAATATATTTTTGACATTTGGCAATGAAGGCAAATATGATATGAAAAGAAAAAAGAATGCTTGAGTCGGGATTTGAACTCGAGTCTCTAAAGTCTGTACCTTTAGCGCTCTAACCAACTGAGCTACCCAAGAATTCCAAGACAAGCATACAATTTTCTTATACATGTAGTATTCTCAATTCACACAAGAGGTAGCAGAAATATCATTCAACTGCCATCAAGCGGCTAACGTAACAGTTAAGCATATACAGGGTGTACCGCTCGAATGGACCTAATTTCAATTGCTTGTTACTGGCAAACGGTTGAAGATAGAAACTTAAAACAACGTTCATAGTACAGAAAAACTCACCAAGTTTCGAATCCTGTCGGTAGATGACACAAAGATACGTTTCTCGTTCTTAGATTTAATTGTTTGTGAAAATGGCGACTCCGCAGATGAAAGCGCAAGCTGTTTTGTGGTATGCGGAGTTTAAATCAATCATTAGAGTTCAAAGGGAGTTCCGGCGTGTGTTTAACCGTGATGCTCCAACTGCTAGAAGCATAAAGAAGTGGCGTGATACATTATTAGCTACAGGATCTGTGTTGAAGAAGCATGGTGGTGGTCGCAGAGCATCCGATGAAATGGTAGCAAATGTTCAAGCCGCATTTGAGCGAAGCCCCCGGAAGTCATTAAGAAGAGCTTCGCGGGAACTTCAAATACCAAAATCGACATTACAACGGATTGTCCACAAACGCCTCAAACTGCACGCATATAAAGTGCAGTTAGTGCAACGTCTGGAGCCGAATGACATGCCGAAACGAGTGGAATTCGCCAATACGATGCTGGACCGTCTCGGCGCTGATCCTGACTTCATGACCAAGATTTTCTTCTCGGACGAAGCCACTTTCCATTTGTCAGGCAAGGTAAACCGGCATAATGTGCGGATCTGGGGATCGGAGAATCCTCACGCTATTCAAGAGCATGTTCGTGATAGTCCGAAGATGAATGTTTGGTGCAGTTTGTCACATAATAAGGTCATTGGACCGTTTTTCTTCGCCGAGAAAACTGTTCGTGGTACCACATATCTTGACATGCTGGAGCAGTTCTTCTTTCCACAAATTGAACAACTGCAGCCTAACATCGTTTTCCAGCAAGATGGTGCTCCTCCCCACTGGTCCAATGAAGTTCGTACGACTTTGGACAACATTTTTCCTGGCCGTTGGATTGGTAGGGGAGGACCAATCGCGTGGCCCCCGAGATCTCCCGATTTAACACCACTGGATTTCTTTCTCTGGGGCTATGTCAAAGATAAAGTTTACACCACCCCAGTCAAAGACCTTCGTGATCTTCGTGAGCGCATCATAGAGGCTATTGAGAACATTCCAGAAGACATACTCCAACGTACTTGGCAAGAAATTGTTCATCGCTTTGATATCGTCACAGTGACTGCTGGGGCTCATATAGAGATGTGGTGATCTGGATATCAAAACTTGGTGAGTTTTTCTGTAATATGAACGTTGTTTTAAGTTTCTATCTTCAACCGTTTGCCAGTAACAAGCAATTGAAATTAGGTCCATTCGAGCGGTCCACCCTGTATATATATATATATATATATATATATATATATATATATGTAATATACATATATATTACGGTAAAAGTAATAAATATTGGTGATTATATATAATAAATAGTAATTATACATCATCATCATCATCATGAACAAATTCGTTTTAGGCCATGTGGCCTGTACGGTAAACCTAGCGAAGATGGTCTTGATCTTTCCACCGATGTTTTGGTCTTCCTTGGTCCCTATGTCCAGTTGGGGTATATTGGAATGCCAATTTTGGAAGTCTATTTCTTGCCATTCTTCTCAGATGATTTTTCCATTCTTGTTGGTATCTTTGGATATCTTCATTTAAACTTGCTACTCCAAGTTTTCCTCTGATAGTAGTGTTCCTTTGGTGATCCAGTCTATTAACTCCTAACAATGATCGTAAGAAGCGCATTTGGCTTACTTGAAGTTTATGAGAATTTCTTTTATTTAAAATCCAAATTTCACTTCCGTATTTTAGAGCAGCTTTTGATGTGACGTTATGTAATCTTAGTTTTGTCTCTGTCCTCATCTGTTTACCAAAATGTCTTCGTAATTATACATAATCACCATTATTACCGGTAAATATGATAAATTTTGAAAATTTTTCAAATTAACCGGTTTGTTTGCATAATTCCTAGCTCGTAATGGTAAATGTGACTGGTTGGGTCAGTAGAATAGAAGAGATGAGCCTCTATTATGTAAAAGTAGTAAATTGGTGATTTTATATAATAACCGGTAATTATGCATAATCACCATTAATACCGGTAAACATGATACATTTTGAAAATTTTTCAAATTAACCACCGTTTGTTTGCATAATTCCTAGCTCGTAATGGTAAATGTGACTGGTTGGGTCAGTAGAATAGAAGAGATGAGCCTCTATTACGTAAAAGTAGTAAATTGGTGATTTTATATAATAACCGGTAATTATGCATAATCACCATTAATACCGGTAAACATGATACATTTTGAAAATTTTTCAAATTAACCGGTTTGTTTGCATAATTCCTAGCTCGTAATGGTAAATGTGACTGGTTGGGTCAGTAGAATAGAAGAGATGAGCCTCTATTACGTAAAAGTAGTAAATTGGTGATTTTATATAATAACCGGTAATTATGCATAATCACCATTAATACCGGTAAACATGATACATTTTGAAAATTTTTCAAATTAACCGGTTTGTTTGCATAATTCCTAGCTCGTAATGGTAAATGTGACTGGTTGGGTCAGTAGAATAGAAGAGATGAGCCTCTATTACGTAAAAGTAGTAAATTGGTGATTTTATATAATAACCGGTAATTATGCATAATCACCATTAATACCGGTAAACATGATACATTTTGAAAATTTTTCAAATTAACCGGTTTGTTTGCATAATTCCTAGCTCGTAATGGTAAATGTGACTGGTTGGGTCAGTAGAATAGAAGAGATGAGCCTCTATTACGTAAAAGTAGTAAATTGGTGATTTTATATAATAACCGGTAATTATGCATAATCACCATTAATACCGGTAAACATGATACATTTTGAAAACCGCAACCAGTACTTGAGTACTCGAATTTTGCAGTTTATGTCGCCCTGGAACGACCCAAATGTATATACATTACCACAGTTAGAAATATATGTGTGTGTGTGTGTGTGTGTGTGTTATATTGCAGATCTTCGCGGATATAATATATATATATATATATATATATATGGTATGATAAGAAAAATAAATGCCTGGACGGGATTCGAACCCGGATCTCTGAGTCTGTACCTCAGCGTGATATCCATTACACTACCAGGCGAATCTAATTCAAACACTTATTTTTCTTATATATGTATTATACTCTCCATTATTACTAGATGTCGCGAGAACACTGTCTTCACTGCCATCTAGTAGCTGACTATATCAAGTAAGCAGATTAACTTGCATTGCTCAATGTTAAAGATTTAATTATAACATCGATAAAGCGTCACTGCTATAAAGTAAAATAAATATTCTATTTAATTCGCTTACTCAATATAGTCAGTTACTAGATGGCAGTGCAGACAGTGTTCTCGCGACATCTAGTAATAATGGAGAGTATAATACATATATAAGAAAAATAAGTGTTTGAATTGGATTCGCCTGGTAGTGTAATGGATATCACGCTGAGGTACAGACTCAGAGATCCGGGTTCGAATCCCGTCCAGGCATTTATTTTTCTTATCATACCATATTAAGCTTGCATTGCTCAATGTTAAAGATTTAATTATAACATATATATATATATATATATATATATGTATATATATATATATATAATATATATAATAAATGAAAGTTTCACAATTTGAACTTAGTACTATACATTTTACATTTAAAAACGAAACTAGGTTGATGGAATAAAACTGTTACTTTAATAGCATGGAGCAAGCATATAAAGCGATATTTCTATTACCAAAAAAGTTTTAAATAACACGCAGTTGATAAGCGGGAATCCGTTTGATCATACAGAGTGGAATTAATCAAATTACAGTCATCATTAATTGAGTTTTGAACTACAAGTTTTGCACGGACCATCCCCAGGAGAGACGTCAGAGGCACATCAAAAGAGGCGGCTAGAGCCTACCGCGTCTGTGCTATTCCCTCATTCAAAAATATGTAAATATATTTCCAACTTTATATCTCCCAATATTGCATTTATTTTACATAGTACATACAAGTTACTTCACTCATTATTTTGAACTTTCCTTGTGCTGGGATCACATATCGGATTACCCTCTTTATATATATATATATATATATATATATATCATCATCATCATCCGGTATCATGGCAGCTGCCGCCGTCTTCCGGAAACCAAACGCCATTCCTCTCTGTCCATCCATTGATTTTCCTCCATTCCTCTTATATTCATAGCTGCTTGTATCCCTTCTATCCAAGTTTTCTTCGGTCTTCCTCTCTTCCTCCTTTCCATTGGGATCCATTCCATAACAATTTTTGGCAATCTTTGCTCTGTCATTCGTTTGACATGACCATACCACTGCACTCTTTTCTTTTCTATGATGTCTATGATGTCCGGCTCCTCTTGTACACCTATAATTTCCCTTATTTCTTTATTTCGTATTCTATCCATTCTAGATTTTCCAGCTGATCTTCTTCTTAAAACATCCATTTCTGTACTTAAAATTCTTATATATATATATATATATATATATATATATATATAAATGTTTGAATTGGATTCGCCTGGTGGTGTAATGGATAACACGCTGGGGTACCGACCCAGAGTTCCGGGTTCGAATCCCCAAGGCACTTATTTCTCTTATCATGTCATATATATATATAGTTTAGTTGGTTAGAGCGCTAAACGTACAGAGTTTAAAGACTCGGGTTCAAATCCCGACTCAGCATTCATTTTTCTTTTCATATCATATATGCCTTCATTGCCAAATGTCAAAAATATAGTTATAACATCTAAATATACAAGCGTTACTGCTATAAAGTAAATATTCTCTTAAAAATTGCTTAACTGTTATGTTGGCTACTAGATAACGTTGGAACGAATTCCCGCTACCTCTTGTGTGAATTGAGAATACTACATATATATGAAAAATGTATGTTTGTGTTGGAATTCTTGAGTAGCTCAGTTGGTTAGAGCGCTAAACGTACAGAGTGTAGAGACTCGGGTTCGAATCTCCGACTCAAGCATTCATTTTTCTTTTCATATCATATATATATATATATATATATATATATATATATTACATAAAGTTTTTTAATGTTTAAACATCTATTTTTCTTCTCCACTCGTCTCTATCTATCCACTCCATGTCCTCCAGTCCTCTTGTTCTCATTCCAGTTCTTATTTCTTGCATCCACGAGTTTCGAGATATTTCTTTCATTCTTCTTCCAGGGGGACACCATTCCAATGTTTTCCTGGGTAATCTTTCTTCTTGCATTCGTCGTACGCGTCCACACCAATTTTATTGCTTATATCTTATATAATTTATTATTGAATATCTAATATTAATTATATATATATATATATATATATATATATATATATATTATTGCCTTGTCACGCAGCGGGCCCGGGTTCGATTCCAGGTCGGGACAAGCTCCAGGATGAGGGTTTTCGGAGTTTTTCTCACCAGTAAGACAAATGTCAGGAAGCTTAGGACCCAAAGGTCCCCGAAAATTATCCGACCTTCATCATCAACATCATCATCCTTATCATTATCATCATCATCCTTAACCGGTGTGGATAGCAACGGGAACCTACCACACCTACAATTCCCTAGTAAAGATGGAAAAGACAACATGAAAATCCTATGATTGCAGTGAAAGAGTGCCCTCGGGCAGAATTACTATGGGTGGATATATTTTATTTCAGGATTTTTCCAGTTATTTACACACGTATCCTCAACCAAAATGTATATTTTTTTCTTCTACATTTTCCGATCTTGAGTGTCTGCTTCCGTCATATTTCTCCTCTTCATGTTGTCTTGAATTTCCTTTAGCCACATTGGATTTGGTCTACCATATTTCCCTTTTCCAGGAGGTATCCATTTCAATACTTCTTTGTTTCTTTCTGTGTCCCTTCTTCTCATTATATGCCCATACCATCTTAGTTGGATTTCTTCAATCTCTTGTACAATATCCTTTTCTACATTCATTATTTCTCTTATTGTATTATTTTTTATTCTCTCTAATTTTGATATTCTTGCCGATCTTCTTAAAAAGTCCATTTCCGTGACTAATAATTTATTTCTGTGTTTTTGCTTCAACGTCCCGCTCCATATAATAAAATACCCTTCACAATTGTGTTATATATTAATAAATTAGTCCTCTTGATTATTTTCCTACTCCATAAATATAATTTAATATGCCAATAACTTTCTTTGTCTCTATTATTATTCTTTCTATTTCTAATTACGTTATCCATCTTATTGAATTATTGATCCCTTACTTACTTACTTACTCACTGGCACTATCGAATCCGTAGGTTCATGGCCGCGCGGACATAAGCTCTCCATACATCCCTATCCTGAGCTAATGCTTTCCAATTATTCCCTGTATAATCTAGTTCCCTCAAATCATAGTTAATGTTGTTCTCCCACCTCATTCTTGGTCTACCAACTGGGCGTTTTCCCTCTGGCTTTCCTACAAGAAGCTTCCATGTACGTCTTTCATTCCCCATACGTGCAACATGTCCTGCCCATCGCAGTCTACGAGACTTAACTGTTCTTATTATATCTGGCTCCCTATAAAGACCATGTAGTTCATTGTTATGAAGTCTTCTCCATTCACCTGTCTGTTCATCTCTCTTTGGTCCAAACATTTTCCTAAGTACTTTATTCTCAAATACTCGTAATCTCGTTTCCTTCCTCCCTTAACGTAAGAGTCCAGGTTTCGCCGCCATAAGATTAACTGACAGAATAATAGGTTTTTATATATGTTCACAGCTTTGACGGTTTCGTGAAAGGAGTTTTGGTGACAGTCAAGAGTCTCTCGGTAATGAATAATAGAACGTCATTTCCAGAATTGAGCCTATGTTTTAGATCTTCTTTGTGCAAATCTCCATTCCTATTTGTGATTATTGTTCCTAGGTATTTGAAATTCAGCCACTTCCTCAAAATTTCCCTCATGTGTCATTAGCTTTCCATTTACAGAATGATTGATCCCAGCAATAAGTAAAAGTTTTTCCACTGTTTGTTAATCTTGTTCCATTTATAGGTTCTTCTAATTCCTCGGAAAGATGTGTGCTCATGTATTTTGTTTGTAATTATAAGCAATTGTTAAAAAAAACGAAACCCCATCTTGAGTTTTCTTCCTATTGTTTCCTACCCATATAGTTTGCATCTTGACATCGTGAAGTGACTACCACTTGATCATCTGCGAATATTTCTTTGACCATTCCTGTAATACAAAATATATTGTCCCAAATTGCTGTGGGGTAAGTTTTGACTTCATTTTCTCGTAATAAAACAACACAGATGATGGAGTAAAACACTACAATAACTTCATCGATTTCTAGAAACTATACACGAAACAAATTTAATTATATAACAGGAACACTAGTAACAAACTTGAAAAATAAAGTCACAAAAGACTCTATAATGAAATTACACATGAAATTTCGTGGTTGCCAACCTAAATAACTATATTGTATATTACATATTACAAACCTTATGGTGGAAGTAAAGCCACTGTGCTTTATGTATACTGGATACAATGCATATACAAAAATATATAAAATGTAGTGTTAATATACATTACACGAAACAAATTACCGCATTTTAAATTAACTGAACTTTATTTGAAACAATATAAAACAATAAATACGTACTTGCCACCATTTTATGACTGACTTGTGTCACGGCCTGCTGTAGTCTCAAATGATAAACATTGGCCACACTGTTAACGTTAGTCAGTTGTTTATAATGAACGCAAACATTTCCAACAAATGTGTTATTATTTTACTATTATTTATTAGTTTGAAAACAGCATTGCGCAAAAAAAATAATGTATAACACACGTTTGTGAAGTGTTTTAAAGAATCTCGGAAATTAACTTGAGCACATCACGGATTACTAGAGAATAAATGTAATAAAGCTCTTCAAGGGTTATTTCTAACAGTTATTTTAGGCTTATATTTTACAGCCCTTCAAGCTTTTGAATACTTTGAAGCCCCATTTACAATTGCAGATTCAGTTTATGGTTCAGCCTTTGTTATAGCAACAGGCTTCCATGGGCTTCATGTAATTATTGGAACCACTTTCCTACATCGCTCGGTTTTTAAACATTTCCTCGCTCCTGTAAAAACCATTTCCCAGCCTCGCATCCTAATATAATTGGCGAAATATAATTAGAAATCATCAAAGAACTGAAAGTTGAAGTTAGAAAAGGGATTAAAATAGGTAACAAAGAGCTGAAGATAATAAACTATGCTGATGACACAGTTCTAATTGCACAAAGTGAAGATGATTTACAAATGCTATTGCACAAATTTAGAATCATTGCAGTAAAATATAATATGAAAATCTCAACAAATAAAACCAAATCAATGGCAATATCCAAGGACCCACGACGTGTTAAATTAGAAATAGAAGGGACAAGTATAGAACAGGTCATGAAATTCAAATATTTAGGAATAGAAATTAATAGCAGCAACAGAATAACAGATGAAATCCTCCATCAAGCAAATAATGCAAACAAAATATCGGGATGTTTAAACAATACTGTTTGGAAAAATTAAAATTTAAGAATAGATACAAAAGTAAGAATTTACAAATCTGTCATAAGACCAGTTCTAACATATGGTTGTGAATGCCGAACAGAAACTCAAAAAACAAAACAAATCAATGAAACAACCGAAATTAAATTTTTAAGGAAAATCGTACGAAAATCGCTGAGAGAGAAAATTCGCAACTCTGTTATTAGAGAAGAATGTGAAATTGAACCTATAAACCTCTGGATAAATGACAGAAGACTAAACTGGAACGATCACATAGATAGAATGGAGAACAGTAGAAAGTACGTGACTGGACACCTCAGTAGAAAAGGCCATTAGGAAGACCACAACTACGATGGAAGGATGTCACCATACCCCGGACCTGTAGTGAATGAACACGCAACAAGCTGCCAGCTTTCATGCGTAGAGGAAGGAGAAGAAGAAATATAATTAATTTCAAAACGACACTTAAGAATCCTGAAATTTGTTTAAGGCCTCGAAATTTATCCATTATTCCAATTCGACAGAAAATTGTGAAAAAGTCGCAAATGAAAATTACCAGTTTTGTAATGAAATATTAAAATCAATTATCGCTGTTTGATACCGACTGCGATGAACTCTAATGGACCGCCTGCAGGGAACAACCTTGTGCATCTTCGTAAGTAAAAGGACTGTCTTTACGATTCATTAACTTTAATGAAGTTCAAACAATCCTGTCGCTCGCCGGTTCAGAAGATCAAGGGCAAGTAACATTTACAGCTGTCAACGTCCTTCCTCTCAAGTATTGTCCCGACACTCTTCCGCAAAAATAAACATTTACAATCAATTGAATTGCCGTTTACTTGATTAAAATCCATAATTCATTTAATTAAATGTTACTCAATAGTGTGTTCGTGTTTACTCTAGTCTCAAATTTTTAGTCCATCAATTTAACAGCTTTCATTCCATATTTTCCTCAGTAATCAATAAAATGTTGAATCGGGTTTTCATATTTTAAAAAAATGTCCTCAATTCATGTCGAACTAAGGGTCGGGTCGAGAAATTAGATGAGAAGAAGCCCCTATATTCATAGAGGTCTGTGAACGACAAGGGTAACGTCCGACCACTCCAGAACGCACCGTCACATGGGCGAATGAACGAAATGAAACGAAATGGATGAGATGAGTGTGGAGAAATGGTGGAATGAAATTTGTGGCAGGGGAAAACGGGTGAAACCCCGAGAAAAACCTGCTCAAACTCCGTTTCGTCCACCACGAAACCCACATGGAGTGACTCTATGGCGGTCTTATCACGCAGCAGGCCTGGGTTTGATTCCCGGTCAGGACCAAGTTTCCTGGGTGATGTTTTCTTCGGGGTTTTTTCTCACCTGTAAGACAAATGTCAGGAAAATTTAAGGTCCAAACGGTCCCCGAACACCATATGGCCATCATAATCATCATCATTCATAATCGCCTTAGATTAAGTTTAAGGACTCTCCTGGCGCACTACTATCATCATCATCATCATCATCATCACCCATCTTATGTTCGGGGCAGACGTAACCCCATCTGCCACGCGTCCCAACCTCAGAAGTGACTTACAATTACGGAAATGTCAGGAGAGAACATCAGAAATGTCGAAATGACAACCTGGGGCATAATAGTGCTTTAATAGTAACGTAATAGTCTTTTTACACTTGGTCATTGCTATGTGTGTCATTGCCGTGCATTGAAATACCGTAGGTTATGGAAAACCACATAAAAACATAACTGAAGGACTACATGTTAATGCCCCCTTTCGAATATAAGTTAATTGAAGTGCAAACAGCCATCATAAAGATCTTTGTTTGAATACATGGTTCGCCTATTTACGCGCTCACAGACTGGAAGCAAGAGTATTGAAATTAAATATAAAATAATATTCATCCTTCGTATTACCACAATTCCGAAGGAATACAGCTAATGAGACTGTTCTCAATTAAATATTGTTGAAACAATTTTACAGATTTCCGCTTATTCTATTTACTAAAGACCAAAATAACCATATATGGGCAAGCACACACACAGATTTTCGCGGATATAAGTATGAATAAGAAAGTTTTCTTGGGTTTTCCGCGTCTTGGATTCAAGTTCGACCCCTGGCCACTGACTCCGACGTTTCGGCATGATCCCACATGTCATTATCAAGGAATGAAAAGTTCGAGTCACAGGCTTAGGTCTTATGTAATAAAATACATAGAGTTTTCGCTGTGGTCCGTTTCTGAAGATGTACATCCATCCAAGGTTTAGTTCTTATGTAGTTAAACATTTTCAGTTTCAGACCGCACTGAAAACTGAAGGTGTTTTTTTTTGTTGTTTATTTTTCTTTACACTAGTACCAATTATTACTTTATTGTAACGGTCTGTCAACAGCACGTACGGCTTACTGCCCGTGCGACCCATATTTGTAAATAATATTGTAAATATCTTACTTTTTGTCTAATAAAGTCCTACTACTACTACTACTACTACTTACGTAAGAACTAAACCTTGTATGGGTGTACGGCTTCGGAAACGGACCACACTGAAAACTGAAGGGGTTTAACTACATAACAACTAAACCTTGGATGGGTGTACGTCTTCGGAAACGGACCTCAGCGAAAACTCTGTGTGTTTTATTATATAAGACCTGAACCTGTGACTCGAACTTATCATTCCTTGATAATGGCATGTGGAATCATGCCGAAACGTCGGAGTCAGTGGCCAGAGGCCGAACTTGAATCCAAGAAAACTCTTATTCATATATATATATATATATATATATATATATATATATATATATATATAGAATCTCCAATAATATGAACCCTATTTCACCTCCGGTATGTTAGGGTTTTAGTTACAGTACAATTAATTGTTTACAATAGTTTAGAGTGTGGTTAATTTCTAGCGTTACATAATAACGTAATATGAACAAATAAATAAATAAATTAACAAACCCAAGAAATAACTAACTCAAAGTCTCTTAAAAATATGATGGATAAAGTCACACTGCTTTGTATAGCTACGCTTCTTACATAAAATATTTGACAAAGGCAGTTGAAATCTATTATGGCAATAACTTATTTTTTTAATAAATTCGTATCTTTTGGAATAAAATGCGGGACACTCAAATAACTGGTGTGAGATAGTCTGGCTGGAGTTTTTACAAATACAGGTATCTGTACCTATTTTAAATCGTTCCAAATAATGTCCAAATTTACCGTGTCCAGTCATAAATTGTGTTAATACAAAATTTGGTTCTACGTATTTGCACTTTATTCGGCCAAAAACAGTTGGAAAAAATTATATATATACTAGCGCGACACCCGGCAGACGTTGTCCTGCCCGAACGTTCAATTCTCATGTCATGGGCGGACGATAAAAAATATGTTACTTTTTTACCATAAAATTCAGCAATTAGGACATAATTAGATATTATTAAATAAGTTCGCGAGAAAACCTCTTATAGCCTTCTGTTGTGGCTCAAGAAGTGTGAATGATGACGTCACATAGTCATGAACATTAGAATTGTACCCTCCTTTGCAGATAAGTTAAAAACCGTCATATAACAATTACATTAGAATGAAAAAAAAAGATAAATTGATCAGAGTGAGTCAAAACAGTTTTTTTTTTCCAGCTAGATTTAATTTTTGACCCACTGTGCATCGGCCCCATACTGGCCGACAATCCATGCGAAAAATGTCTTCCACCGTAGAGACTCGAACCAGCGTAAGTCCCGTAGTTCTGCGCCAAGACTTCTTGCCTTAACCACTCGTTTGGTAACAATGAAAGAAAAAAATGGTTATTGTGAGTTATCCGTAAGAGATAAACATATGCTGTCGCGGACTTTTTTGTAGAACGTTTTGAGATATTCTATTCTGTGTCCATTCATTTTGTGTATTTCTTATGGTTTAGGCAGCGTAAGCCATTTAAGCGTCCAAAGAGCTACATTTTTCACGTTTTCCACTACAAAGGGCGATTTTTATGGGTCTAGGAGTTGAGTATCACAACTCTCTTATAGTCTATGTTCATCCCGGGAATCTCCTGAACATTTTGCAAAAACCCCTATCACAATCGGATCAACGGTATGGCCGCGCATAAAGTACGAACAAACAAACAAATATACAAACAAACAAACATTAATTTTTATATATAAGATTATCTACCAAAAAAGTAATTGTCCTCTAGAATCTCTTTATCTACAAAGTCCCCTCTACTATCCCTAGAACTCTGTAATACTTATTCTGAACACCTTGTATATTTGATTAATGGTTGTTAAAGGCGTAAATGGACAATGGAAGAAGATTACTCTCATGGCCGGAGAATCGTATCATATTCCGCCCATCTAATGACAGGCAAGGCCATGAAAACAAGAGAAGAAGCTTCAACGAAATACTTAATTGCTGTGATACCTCAATAACACTCGGAGCATATCACCGAAACATAAAAGAGACAAGTCAAGGTTTTGTAACATTATCATAATACAAATTATAATTGAGGCAGTAAGAAGCAAAGGGGCGTAAGTGATTTTTTGATAAACCAAAAACGAGTTTTGTGCACAATTACATTCTTGGTATGTTGAACTCAGTGTGTTGGAACGGAAATATAATATTGGCTGCTACGAGTTATTGGTAAATCCAGAAAATTGGATAAACCTCGGTAAATTTCTGGACAAAACGCGGAAAATAAGGACAACACTCATTCATGAATAAATATATGTTATCAAAATGCAATACCATTAATTCTTAACAATTATATATTAATTAATTAGTGTATAATGTTATTGTGTTATTATTTAATTGTAATATTATTGTGTTTTCTTTATGTAATTGTAATGTTAATGTTTTTTTAGTGTATAATGCTATTGTGTTATTATTTAATTGTAATATTATTGTGTTTTCTTTATGTAATTGTAATGTTATTGATTTTTTGTTGTTTATTTTTCTTTACACTAGTAGCAATTATTACTTTATTGTAACGGACTGTCAACAGCACGTACGGCTTACTGCTCGTGCGACCCATATTTGTAAATAATATTGTAAAATCTTACTTTTTGTCTAATAAAGTCCTACTACTACTACTACTACTACTACTACTACTACTACTACTATAGAACGAAGAAAACTATATTTCAAGTTCTGTTACAAGATATTTTATTATATGGATCCGAAACCTGGACAGTAAGTAGAAAATAAGCTGTTAGCAGTAGAAATGGATTTTTGGAGGCGATCGACAAGAATTTCAAGAAGGGATAAGTTCAGAAACAGCACAATAAGGGAAATTATGCAAGTTGAAAAAAAAATTATGAAAAATAGAAAAAAAAATTGAAATGGTATGGACAACTCATAAGAATGGAAGAAGAGAGGATATCAAAGAAGATCGTTAATTGGAAAGCTAATGGAAGAAGTGGAAGAGGCAGATCAAGAGAACATTTGATATATGGAGTGAGGAGAAGTATGGAAGCTAGAGATTTGAGGGAAGTAGATGTTCTAGTCAGGAATCTCTGGCGACAAATCACTTTGGGTTGAAGAAGAATCACTGTATTGTGGAATATTCCTAAAAAAATATATTTGAAGAGAAAATATACGTTTAGACTGGGGTTTGAACCCAGGACCTTTGGCTTTCCATGCCAATGTTCTACCAACTGAGCTACCTGAGCACTGTATTCTAAATGCAAATGTTTCTCTTATACACTGTTAAGTTGGTAGAATATTGGCATGGAAAGCCAAAGGTCTTGGGTTCAAATTCCAGTCTCAGCATATATTTTTCTCTTCAAATATAATTTGTCCTTCATTGAGATGTATTATATTGATAATAAAAACTGTATTCTTCAAGCATAATAATAATAATAATAATAATAATAATAATAATAATAATAATAATAATACTTACTCACTCACTGGCACTATCGAACCCGTCGGTTCATGGCCGCGCGGACATAAGCTCTCCAAACATCCCTATCCTGAGCTAATGCTTTCCAATCATTCCCTATATAATCTACTTCCATCAAATCATAGTTAATGTTATTCTCCCACCTCATTCTTGGTCTACCAACGGGGCGTTTTCCCTCTGGCTTTCCTACAAGAAGCTTCCATGCAAGTCTTTCATTCCCCATACATGTAACATGTCCTGCCCATCGCAGTCTACGAGACTTAATTTTTCTTATTATATCTGGTTTCCTATAAAGACCATGTAGTTCACTGTTATGTAGTCTTCTCCATTCACCTGTCTGATCATCATAATAATAATAATAATAAATATTTACAATATTATTAATAATAATAATAATAATAATAATGATAATAATAATAATAATAATAATAATAATATAATAATAATAATAATATATAATAGCTTTATTTTATCTGGCAGAATGATGGCGTTAAGTTCTTGTGTGCCACTCAACCAGGCGTTAAGATACAAAAAAATAGTCTTACATCTAAATTACAATAAACATAAATATGTTATATATATAATACAATTATTATTTATTATGATTTACTCAAGATTCAGCGAACCTCTCTCTCTCTCTCTCTCTCTCTCTCTTTATATATATATATATATATATTATAAATATATTTTTGACATTTGGCAATGAAGGCAAATATGATATGAAAAGAAAAATGAATGCTTGAGTCGGGATTCGAACTCGAGTCTCTAAAGTCTGTACCTTTAGCGCTCTAACCAACTGAGCTACTCAAGAATTCCAATACAAGCATACAATTTTCTTATACATGTAGTATTCTCAATTCACACAAGAAGTAGCTGAAATTGTTCCAACTGCCATCTCGCGGCTAACGTAACAGTTAAGCAAATTTTTAAAGAGAATATTTACTTTATAGCAGTAACGCTTTTATATATAAAAGCGTTACTGCTATAAAGTAAATATTCTCTTTAAAAAAAAATTTGCTTAACTTTTATATATAAAAGCGTTACTGCTATAAAGTAAATATTCTCTTTAAAAAAAAAATTTGCTTAACTGTTACGTTAGCCGCGAGATGGCAGTTGGAACAATTTCAGCTACCTCTTGTGTGAATTGAGAATACTACATGTATAAGAAAATTGTATGCTTGTATTGGAATTCTTGAGTAGCTCAGTTGGTTAGAGCGCTAAAGGTACAGACTTTAGAGACTCGAGTTCGAATCCCGACTCAAGCATTCATTTTTCTTTTCATATCATATATATATATATATATATATATATATATATATATAAGTGGAGAATATAGTACATATATAAGAAAAATAAGTGTTTGAATTGGATTCGCCTGGTGGTGTAATGGATATCACGCTGAGGTACAGACTCAGAGTTCCGGGTTCGAATTCCGTCCAGGCATTTATTTTTCTTATCATACCATATATATAACCTCTCTTGGTTAACTCTTGTTTTTTCGACCCCGACGCTATTAGGGCATCCGAGGGCTAGGGAGTCCTTCCTTTCTTCCATTTCTTCTTTCCTTTATTTTCTTTTCTTTTCCAGAAAAGCCTGACCAGAGGCTGTAAGATGGCAGCCCCATCACTGGTCTTGCCTTCCTTTGGCCAGCAACCAATCGAAGGGACTATTATTATGCTTTCAAGTCTTATACAAGAGTTTCCTGGAAGACGCTGAAGGGAAAATTTTCTATAGGATCGTAACAGGCCTTGGCCTAATACTTGGAAGGAAGAAGAAGACCATATATATATATATATATATATATATATATATATATATATACTTGTGTGTTGTGTGTGTGTGTGTGGCCATGAACCTACGGGTTCGATAGTGCAAAGTTAGCAATTTAAATATTTAAAGTTGCAATTTCGTGGCTAGTCTGATAAAAATGCGGACATGAAAGCACACAATATGTAACTGTTGGAAACATCTAGATATATAATAAATTATGAATTTACACAACATAAGACCGTTCACATGGTATTACAACGTGCACGTTATGCCAACTCTTGGTAATTATTAGAAAACAATGGAGTCGCGCCTAGAAACACTTGTTCCCTTCAATTAAGCTGCGATTTTCAGCTACTCGCCGCGTAATTGGTTGTAATGCATCTGCAGAGTGAAAGTAATTCTCAACCCTTCTTACGTTTCAATATTTCTTAACGCTTAGCTTCGTACTTTATCAATATACAGAGTGATTCTGTAAGAGCGTGGAAAAATAAAACAGGACATGGAGGATGCTCCACTGAACAATTTAAGATAGTGAACCTAGGGTCGTAAGTTTAATTGGACGATAAAATTGACCATGAATTACACTGAGCAACAAAAAATAAACTTTTTTGTCTCAGAAAAAAATGTGATTCTGATAGTATTTTTTCTCCTGAATTCAAATATGATACGATATATTTTTCTCCATCACGTAAGGTGTCCGAGAGACAGGAATTTATAATTTCAAACACTTTAATGTTTTCTACATTCGTAACTACACAATTTACGCATTTTCGGACTCATCTAGAAAGTAAGAAATGACGATTTTCTGCTATATTTCGTCTGCGGAGCATCCCTCTTGATGGTCCAACAATAATCGGCCAGCATATTAGGATTCCATTTGCCTTGATATCTCTTTTCAATAGCTGAAATCTCCTGATGAAAGTTTTCCCCGTTTTATTTTACAATGGACAACAGGACGAAAAAACGTTTATTAAAAAAATAATTATTTAAATCCATTAATTGAAATTGAAATAAAAAGACGGTGGTTTATGGAGAAATTCCGAATACATAATTGAAAACACGATGAAAAACTGCATTAAGTACAACTATTGGTACTCATGAGACAAAAATCATGTTGAGCAGTGTTATTCAAGTCAGAGGTTGGTAATAGAATCAAATCTTTAAATACTATTAATGCAACAAGTTACTGAGAATTCAACTTAGAGACGCACATCCTCTTTATAGATTATAAGAAGGCCTTTGATAAAGTGTCTAGACCAAAATTATGGAGCATATTAAGTGAGAAAGGAATTCCACTACACTTGATAGCAGTAATTAAGAAAATGTATGAGAAAACAAAAATAAAAATAAATCAAAGGGAACCAATACATATAACAGGAGGAGTTAGACAAGGTTGTCCACTATCAACCACTCTTTTTAACATTTATTTCGACGACATGATAAGATCATGGAAGCAAATGAGGACTGGGGGGATTAACTTAGGAAATATAGTAATAAAAACAGTAGCCTTTTCAGATGATCAGATTTTAATAGCAAAAACAGAAGACGAACTACAAAGAATGCTATATAAACTAAATTAAATATAAAAAATACAACATGGAAATATCATCAGGAAAATAAAAAAAAATGGTCTTCAAGGGCGCTCATCCAGTTCCGACAAAGATAATATTAGAAAATAAACCAATAGAACAAGTAGTAAGATATAACTTCCCAGGTTGCGAAATATCATACACAGCGGAAACAGATATAAATAACAAACTAAATAAGTTTAATTATATAACAGGAACACTAAAAAGAACTTTGAAAAATAAAGCCAGGAAAGACTCTATAATAAAATTTTACAAGACAATGGCAATACCAATTATTACTTATGGATCCGAAACATGGACAGTGACAACACAACAATCTGCCAGAATACAAGCTGCTGAAATGAGATTCCTCAGACCAATAGCAGGATATCAAAGAACAGACAAAAACACGACAGAGAAATAAATCATCAAATAAAAGTAGAGGAATTAAACACAACAATAGTGAAATACAGAACAAACTGGAAAGAACACTTAACGAGGATGACTGAGAATAGAATACCAAAAGCAGCATACAGCTATTCACCACGAGGAAGAAGAAGTTTGGGAAGACCAAAGAAAAGATGGAAGGAGCAGCAATTTGGAGCCGGAACAGGCTAGTAAATAAGCCAAAACCGTGATAAAGAAGAAGAAGCAACAAGTTACATAGGATCAATATGAAATATACCTTCCATCCATCCATAGTAATACCGCTCGAGGGCAGGTCTTTCACCACAATCATAGCATTTTCATGCTATGCTTTGCAGCTTTACTAGGGAATTATAGGTGTGGTAGCTTACCAAACCGGTGAAGGATGATGGTGATAATGATAAGGATGATTGTGGCCGGATGATTTTCGGGGACCGTTGGACCTGAAGCATACTCAAGTTTTCTTACAGGTGAGGAAAAACCCCGAAAAAATCTCATCCATGAGCCTGTCCCGACCGGGAATCGAACCCGGGCCCACTGTGTGACAAGGCAGCAGGCTATCTCGAGACCACAGTGTTGGACAAATATAGTAGTAGTAGGACTTTATTAGACAAAAAGTAAGATATTTACAATATTATTTACAAATATGGGTCGCACGGGCAGTAAGCCGTACGTGCTGTTGACAGTCCGTTACAATAAAGTAATAATTGCTACTAGTGTAAAGAAAAATAAACAACAAAAAATCAATAAAATTACAGTTACATAAAGAAAACACAATAATATTACAATTAAATAATAACACAATAGCATTATACACTAAAAAAACATTAACATTACAATTACATGGACAAATATAACTTATAGCTCCAAATTCGAGTTTCTCCCCCGTCCCTCCCTTAAGATTGGGAGAAGCCAGCTTAAGGGGATATATGAATGAACTCCCTTTGTCAGTAGTGTATAGTCTTCTTATTAACATTGTTTATCATTAGGGGTCCACCGCTGCGGTCTCGAGATAGCGTACTGCCTTGTCACGCAGCGGGCCCAGGTTCGATCCCTGGTCAGGACAAACCTCCTGGGAGAGGTTTTCTTTTCGGGATTTTTCCTCACCTGTATGAAAAATGTCAGGAGGCTTTGAGGCCCAAAAGTCCCCGATCATAATATAACCATCACCATTATCATCTCAAGATCATCATCATCATGGTGTGGAAAGCAACGGGAAGCTACCACACCTATAGTTCCCTAGTAAAGCTGCATAACATGAAAATGATATGAATGCAGTGAAGGACCTGCCCTCGGGCAGAATTACTATGGATGGATTACATATAGAAATTATATATTGTATTGTATTGTAAGCCTATGTTCTCCGTTTACAGAGATTTAGGCGCTCTCCCCCTACAGGGAAGAATTTATAATAATAGGAAATGCGCACAATGTGCATGGTTCTTTACAGTTATTGACACAACTGTGTCAGAGTTTCTTGTCTGAAGAATTTGAACCATACTAATTTAGTTACACTTGTTTTCGTATAGATGTCATTTTGAGTGGTACGTGGTCAGCGTTCCGCCTCATACTGATATCTAGGAAACCAAGGTAGTACTAGGACGGGAAAATTCGGTAAATTTTGCTTAGAGGCCTTTTCATTCAGGCTTAAGGATTTTTTACGAGCCTGAAAATCTTCAGACTCGGGACCCACGGCTTAAAGTCCCTCCCGGAGGACTTTCTCCTTGGATTTTTCCGTCCTAAAAAATCCATCTACCCCGGCCGGGTTTGAACCCGCGACCCTTGGGACCAGAGACAAGGAGCATTAACCACTAGTCCACCGCGGCCGATATAAAGAAGGAAAATTGCGTTTATAAATTTATCCTTGGCATCATTCACTTTTCATAACCACATTATATATATATATATATAAGGCCTATATTGTATTCCCCTATGAATCTTATCTTGCGTTATTTAACTGAAAGGCTAAATGCTGAATACGCCCAGGCTATATTGGAACTCGTACTTGTGTTGGCAGCACTGCGATCAATTGAGTCAGTAAAATTTATAATTCATCCCTATATCTATCTCCAAAAGTCTCTCAGCGGGATTACAGTAGGATCGTTCGTCGAAATACGGTTTTGCGATAAATTCAAAATACTGATATTTCATGTGTAATTTAAAAGAGAAAGAGACGCCAAAAAAAAAAGGGTGCATGAAATACGGTGGTGGCTGGGGAAGTACAGGGGATTTAAGCATACAGTTATTTCTGTAGGATTTATCATTTCAGTTGATTTACATACAGTAAAACATATATATAATGATAATATGAAAGCAAACGTCCCTCTTACCTGCATTCAAAACCTACATGGCGTTTAACTACAAAATACGTACTTTGTATATTGCCTTATCGATGTCACATTCAAACATTCACATCAAAGGAGGGTCAAGTTGTTAGATGTGTTTCCAGACACAAGTAGAGATATTTTCAACCATTTTCTATTGATCATATTTTATTAATGCCATTATTTATACTTTAGACTAAAAGTACACTTCGAAAGCTGTTCTAAAATACGGAAGAGAAATTTAGATTAGATTAGATTCCATCCATAGTAATTCTGCCCGAGGGCAGGTCCTTCACTGCAATCATAGCATTTTCATGCTATGCTTGCAGCTTTACTAGCGAATTGTGTAGGTGTGGTAGCTTCCCGTTGCTTTCCACACCGGTGAAGGATGATGATGATGGTGATAATGATAAGGATGATGATGATGATGATGGTCATATGATTTCGGGGACCGTTTGGGCCTTAATGTTTTCCTGACATTTGTCTTACAGGTGAGGAAAAACCCCGATAAAAACCTCACCCAGAAAAACTGCCCCGACCAGGGATCGAACTCGGGCCCGCTGCGTGACAAGGCAGCACGCTACCTCGAGACCACAGCGGTGGACAGATTAGATTAGCTTAGATTTATTTAGCCTGGTGGAGTTAAGACCATGTGGCCTTCTCTTCCACTCACCAAGACAAACATATGTTACATCAGAATATAACAATCTCAATGAACTCTAATATTAAATACTAAATACAAATTTGATCAAAAAGATAATATCTATTATATTACGATCTATAATGCAACCAGTTAATGTTAGTTAAAATTAAGGTAAAAGGTAAAGTGATGTCACTACAGGCCTCAGGAGGCCCTTGGGGTAGTAGGAGGTTAAGGCTCCCACTTTTTCTTGACAATCGGCACTTGATGTCAGCCGGGTTGTCAGCCCTGCGTGACGGCCGCCTTTACCCCAGAACAAGCGTCTGGTACTCATTTCAGTTAGAGGCTGAGTCAACCCCAGGGCCATAGTGCCGCCAGAAGGTTTGGGTCAGTTTAAAAATCCTGCCCCCACCGGGACTCGAACCCTCGACCTTCCGGCTTGTAGCGCAGTGCCTTAACCACTTAACTTAAAATGTATACAAGCAAGACATATTAAATTGTCCCTGTCTAATGTATATACGTATAAAACAAAGAAAAATAATGACATATAAAAAACTAATTTTATGTTTGTACAATATTTAAAACAAAACAAAAGAAAATATTTGTTAATCTCAATATTACTTTCATAGATAATTAAATTTATTGTTAAAAGAATACTATCTGTGAGGTGTATAAGTTAGTTTGTTATTAAATAATTGTTTAGTTTGTTTTTGAAGGATGTTATAGTTTGACAGTCTCTGACAAAAAGGCGGTGATCTTCAGAAGTAGACAATATTACTTTATTAATTGTTATAATAGTGCCAGTAGATAAAAATGTTTTATTTTTAACTGAGTCTTTATTACCGATAAGGAAGAAAGCTGTAAGAAACAAATGAAAGTAAGAGTAATGAATGTTTTACATCACTTTTCCTCTCATCTTTGTATAATTCTAATAAACAAGTGACTATCTGTAGTATGTTAAAGAAACTTAATTGTAAGTAAAAATCCAGTGGTTTTAAAACAAGTGACGATCTCCTATAGGTCAAGCTATGCTTTATATAGGACATCATCAATTCTTCTTGTTATTACCACAAGCAAAGAGTATCTTAATTCAAAACTACACATGGAGCAATACTCAGTTGTAGGTCAATGTACGAAGATCTTTGTGGGGAGAAAGACACATTCACTTTTCATTGAAGTTAAGATATATACCTCTCCTCCAGCCTCGCTACTCCCTCCTATATAATATAGTCTTTATTTGCAGTCAATCTAACATCCCCACCCCTAAGTTAGCTTTTTTTCTTCCTTTTTTGTCGTAAAAACAGAAGGTAAAGAAAGGGAGTTCCTTCTGGTATATAAAGAAGGTTTGGATTCAGGTTTGGTATCAGTTATCCATCAGCATTAGTCAAAAATGGTACGTATGCAGTTTTTAAATCTGTGTTCGTAGATCTTGGTAGGAACGAAGGACAAAGAAGGATGTACAAGACATAGTTCAGTGGTTTAAAATTAGAATTTAAAGAATATCGTGTGATGCAGACACAGTGTTATTTTTCAGTAATAAGAATATTCTTGGATTATATTCTATGATCCATCAACAAAATCTTTCCGAAAGAATTCGAGTGGTGTTAGTATAAAATGCGAATCTTCGGTAAACGATACAAATCTACAATTATATACTGGACCAGACTCATGGGATAGTGATCGCGTTTCGGACTACAGTTCGTTAGGTCCCGGGTTCGATTCCCGGTCAGTTCATATGAATATTTCCTGTGGTTGCCCAAGGTCTGGAATTTAGGTTAAGGAATCTTCTGGCGCTTCATTATCATTTATCACCCATCATAACATCGGGGTAACGTAACTCCGCCTTCCAGGTGCCCCAATCTAAAAAAAAAATACTACAATTCCGCCAATATCAGGGGAGAACATTAGAAATGTCGTAAAAGGTAACGTGGTTGCATTGGACAAAAAATATATATATATCTTAATATATAAAAATTTCGTGTCACGTTGTTTGTCCGCGATGGAATCTTAAACTACTGAACCGATTTTAATAAAATTTTGCACACTGTGTGCAGTTTGATCCAACTTGAGACTTAGGGTAGTTTATAACTAAATTTATAGTCGCATTATTTTTTTATTGTAAATTATTTGTTTATTATTTAAAAAAGAGTTATAATTATCTGTGAGTTCCATACGATTCTAACAGATGGCGGTGTAAGGTAATTTGGTAAGGTAGTTGGTTTATTATTTAACAAAGAGAGATCCACATGGCTGTTCTTTTTGTTGCAACCGCGAATTTCTTTTGAATTACAAATATTGATTATTTCATAATTTAAGTATGTTCACTGTTTATTTTATTTTCAATATTATTAATTTCGTGTGTAAGTGTTAGTTTTAAGTAATCTGGCTGAAAGACAGCAATTTAATTTAAATTTTTAACGTATACCTTAGCCACAGCAACGCGTGGCCGGGAATTCTAGTATATATATATTCAGGGGGAAGAAGACATTAAAATCAATATTACCACTTAATTTGGATTTTAAATACTATCTTCACAGTTATCTAAAATAAATATAAAATACATTACAAACATGTAGATAAAAAATAAACAATAATAAATTGTATGTATATAAAAATAAATTACAAACTTCAGACTTAGCCTAAATACGTAAAAATGTAGATTTTCACGGCATGTGTCTTGATTCATGTCTGTCATGTCTTTCGGGCTAAATGGCCGTGGTCTGGTTTTTATTAACACTGAACGTTTCGTCTACTACTGCGGTAGACATCCTCAGGAGGTCATAGAGCACACAGAATCTCCAGAGGATTTGTACCGCAGTAGGACGAAACGTTGAACGTTAAGAAAATCAAACCACGGTCATTTAGCCTCAAAGACATGAAATACATTAATTTAGTCTTAATAGCTGATTAACTGAGGCTGTTTGAAGAAAATGAGTGCAAGTGCAAGTTATGCTGTATTGAGAAACACGGGTCCCGCGCCGTAGCCGAGCGGTTAAGGTAGGAAGCCTTGGCGCATAGCTACGGGACTTGCGCTGGTTCGAGTCTCCATGGGGGAAGAAATTTTCTCATGGTATTTCGGCCAGTATGGGACCGGTGCCCACCCAGCATCGTGAGGCAATTGGGTAGCTACAATAAGTAGCGGCTCCAGGTTGAGGAACTAGCTATAACGGCTGGGGGACTCGACATGCTAACCACATGTCACCCCTACACTGGCTGTTGATCATCTACCTCTGTGATTGACACATGTGGATGTGAAGGGCCAGCAACCGGCTGGTAAAAGTGCAACCGCTGAAAAGTGGAAAGACCCTCAATCGGATCGGAGAAACATGGGTTTAGAGCTGTATAAAAAATCATGGATAATTGGAAACGAATAATATACACTTATATATCCCATTGCCAATAAATACAACTATTCTTCAAAAATATAATTATGTACCAAACTTATTTTTTTTTGCAAAAAATCACAACCCTTTGCTTCTAACCACCTCAATTCAAATAATAAATATTGTAAAAAACTCATTGACAAATTTATTAATTAAATGAAAATAAAACGTAGTTTTATTTGATTTTCATATTTATTAAGATATAATTCAGTGACAGCTGTTTCGGTACACTGTACCTTCTTCAGACATGTTAACAAATTATGAATTGTGTTCCAACTGATCTAAGCAACAATACAACAATATTTATTTAAATTTTTTAATTTAACAAAGGGGATTCATTCTATTCAAGTTGAGAATTTAACAGTTTTTTACTACTCAACTTGATTTGAATGAATCCCCTTTGTTAAATTTTAAAAAAATTAATAAATATTGTTGTATTGTTGCTTAGATCAGTTGGAACACAATTCATAATTTGTTAACATGTCTGAAGAAGGTACAGTGTACCGAAACAGCTGTCACTGAATTATATAATAAATATGAAAATCAAATAAAACTACGTTTTATTTTTATTTAATTAATGAATATGGATTTTCATCAAGTAAACACCAACTCAATTGATTATCATAGACAAATGTTGACAGATATTCGTAAAATGAATTAAAGAAATCAGAACAAATTGTTAGATCCAATTTTTATTTGTGTCTGATTATTTCTTCTATTTTTTTGTAAGCCTACATAATTTAGGATGAATCCATGCACGAGGGACCAAGTTTCCACAAAGCTGCTTCTCTTATACCGAAAATCCACATTAAGACCAGTTTGTGATTTACTGATGTAGTTTTTTTATTCTATCTATTGGACCAATTACAGAGTCCTAATTAGATTATTTTCTTACAAATAGTTGCTCACAGAAAAAAATGTTTGTACTTACTTACTCACTGACTTACTTACTCACTGGCACTATCGAACCTGTAGGTGCATGGCCGCGCGGACATAAGCTCTCCATACATCACTATCCTGAGCTAATCCTTTCCAATCATTCCCTGTATAATCTACTTCCCTCAAATCATAGTTAATGTTATTCTCCCACCTCATTCTTGGTCTACCAACTGGGCGTTTTCCCTCTGCTTTCCTACAAGAAAAAAATGTTTGTACAAACACTAATTCTTAAACATTGTCTAATACCTGGAGTATTATTTTGTAACTAAAAAAATAAACTATTGCAGAATTACGTTTCATCCATGAAGAATAAGCATAGAATGTACAATTACTTTAGAAATTAAACATAGGCTCAATTCTGGAAATGCGTGCTATTATGCATTGCAGAGACTTTTGATGTCCCAACTCCTTTCAAAAAAACATTAAATTGAGAATATATAAAACTATAATTCTACCAGTTATATTATATGGGTGCGAAACATGGACTCTTACTTTAAGGGAGGAAAGGAGATTACAAGTATTTGAGAATAAAGTTCGTAGGAAAATTTTTGGACCAAAGAGAGATGAACAGACAGGTGAATGGAGAAGACTACATAACAATGAACTACATGGTCTTTATAGGAAGCCAGATATAATAAGAACAGTTAAGTCTCGTAGACTGCGATGGGCAGGACATGTTGCGCGTATGGGGAATGAAAGACGTGCATTGAAGCTTCTTGTAGAAAAGCCAGAGGGAAAACGCCCAGTTGGTAGACCAAGAATGAGGTGGGAGAACAACATTAACTATGATTTGAGGGAAGTAGATTATACAGGGAATGATTGGAAAGCATTAGCTCAGGATAGGGATGTATGGAGAGCTTATGTCCGCGCGGCCATGAACCTTCGGGTTCGATAGTGCCAGTGAGTAAGTGAGTACAGTAAGGTCTAACTCAAAGAACTGACTCGACCATGGAGGGAGCCACATGAGTACAAAGTGTTTGCCTCCGGCTACAGTAGAGATAGCAAGAGAGGGTGTAAACTAGAAATGTGACGTCTGTATTTACATTCTAAGGTGTCAACCAGATTGGTAAGTCTGTTTGTTTTTCCACAGGGTCTGTTCGTGGCGCTGCTGTTGCTGACGGTGGCGTTGAGCCAAGTCCTCTGCGGTGAGTCGCATTACCACTAACCCCCCTTAAGCAAACTTACTCCCTCTAACTAAGTTAGTCTGACCACAACCCAGAAGTAGACACTTTATTAACACCTTTGTAGTTTTTCCTTGCACACATCAAACTAGGCGTCATCATAAAGGTGACCTTTGTTTTTATAAACAAATGAAACCGAAGGACTGCAGGATACACACTATTAGATCACAAAAAAAGTGAAGACATCTTAGAAGAATTACAAATGGATCATTTAGAAAACAATAGAAATTTGACCAGAAAAACAAAAAAAGAGATTATACAGACAATAATAGAAAGTATATTTACATATGGATCAGAAAGCTGGACAATAAATGAAAGGATGCAGAAAAGAATCTTGGCGACAGAAATGGTTGGATTACGGAGAAGTATGAGAATATCCAGGCTACAACATATTCGAAATACATATATCAGACAAGAAATGGATGCACAAGAAACTGTTATCGATAGGATAACCAAGAGAGCTCTACAGTGGTATGGACATATAGAACGGATGTCGGAAGACCAGTGGCCTAAACAGGTTTTGGATTGGATGGTACCAGGCAGAAGGAAGAGGGGAGAAGTAGAAGAGCATGGTATGAGGGAATATATGATGCCATGATGAAGAGGGGTATGGAAGATGGACAATGGGAAGATAGGAATCTCTGGAAAGCAGGTTTCAAAGGCAAACTGCTGTAAAGTGGAAAGCCTGTATTAAGTATTAAGTAAGTAAGTAAGTAACTTTTAGAAAACAAAATTTCTGATCATAAGTCAAGATGGATGCAACATGTTCATCGAATGGAAGATCACAGGATACCCAAACAAATGTTAAGATATCAACCTGCAGGCAGAAGAAGACCAGGATGTCCACTCAAAAGACTTCTGGATGGTGTTCCTCTTGAGGCCGAAATAGGTCAACAAATGGCCTAAATTCGTAAATGTCCTATGATGATGTTGATGAAGAAAAGATCAACAAAATTGCATTCTATTTGTTAGCTTCAGTCGGTTGTTTTGGGTATCGAACCCGGACATCTAGTCAGGAAGCTCACATGTTACCTGAGCTAGCTCGACAGGCTGCAAGAAATTTAGTAAACAATATTTTAATTTTTAAATCACGATTATTTTTTTTTACCTCAACTTGGAACCAGAAAAGACAATAGTACTGATAAGCAAAGCTATGTTTAGAATTAAGGGGTCTCCTGGCGCATCACTTATATATCATCGGGGCAGCGTAATTCCGCCTTGCAGGTGCCCCACTTCAGAAGTGAGTTACAATAACGCCGATGCCAGAAGAGAATACAAGAAATGTCATAATGACAACCTGATGGCATTGAATAAAAAGTAATAATTAAAACTGCTAGGTGAACAGTAGAAAAGTGGCTGAATTCAAATACCTAGGAACAATAATCACAAACAGGAATGAGATGCACAAAGAAATTAAACATAGGCTCAATTCTGGAAATGCGTGCTATTATGCATTACAAGGACTCTTGACGTCCCAACTCCTTTCAAAAGTCGTTATATTGAAAAGTGTCAGGGAATCCTTTCCCAGTCCGAATCCTTCGTCATATAAAAAAAACCTCAGTGAATGGAGAAGACTTCATAACAATGAACTACATGGTCTTTATAGGAAGCCAGATATAATAAGAACAGTTAAGTCTCGTAGATTGCGATGGACAGGACATGTTGGGCGTATGGGGAATGAAAGACTTGCATGGAAGCTTCTTGTAGGAAAGCCAGAGGGAAAACGCCCGGTTGGTAGACCAAGAATGAGGTGGGAGAATAACTAACTATGATTTGAGAGAAGTAGATTATACAGGGAATGATTGGAAAGCATTAGCTCAGGATAGGGATGTATGGAGAGCTTATGTCCGCGCGGCCATGAACCTACGAGTTCGATAGTGCCAGTGAGTAAGTAAGTATAAAAAAACCTCAACTTGTGTACAACGAAGGGCCGGGTCGAGGGGTGAGATGCGATGAAGTCCCTTACATTGAAGGTCTGTGAATAAGAAGGAAGCCGCCCAACCACGTCTGACGCAACATTACAGGGGCTGATGAAATGAAAAGGAACGAAATCAGCGAGATGATTGTGGAGAAAAGGCAGTATGTTGGAGGGGAAAATGGATGAAAACTCGTGAAAAAAATGACGAGACTCCGTTTTTTCCAACACGAAACCCACTAAGAGTAACCGAGACGAGAACTAGAGACCTTATGGGCGAGAGAAAATGTCTAAAGAGGATGCGCTTCGGAACCGCCTTTTCCTCTTATATTACATTTTTAATAATGATCCGAATTTAATTACCGAAGTACGAAGTAAATTCTTTTAAAAATGAATTAAAAACACTTTACGCTCAGAAACAACACTGCTCTCTCTCTCTCTACAGCTAGAGTTTTCGCTTTAAAGTCAATTTTGCGTTACTGGAATTGCACTGCATTAAAAATCAATCATTCTGCAGCTAAATAAACACTTTTTTATCGTTGTTTTTGTTCTAAAATATTTAAACTTCAATTAACGCTCAGAGTAAAATTCCAAATCAATGTAAAACAACTGCAATTTTAGCTTCACTATATCATCTGAAAATAAATACTGGTTTAATAATGCTATCTGCATGATACTAAAAATAATTTAGATTTTGTACGTTTTCATTAAATACACGGTGTTTGAAATTTCATACCGACTCAATGAGGCATCTACCTGGCAACCGAAGTCTACCGCTGTGGTCTCGGGGTAGCGTGCTGCCTTGTCAGGCAGCGGGCCCGGTATCGATCCCCGGTCGGGACAGTTTTTCTGGGTGAGGTTTTTATCGGGGTTTTCCTCACCTGTAAGACAAATGTCAGGAAAACTTTAAGGCCCAAACGGTCCCCGAAATTATAATGGCCATCGCAATCATCATCATTCATATTCATCTTAGATTAAGCTTAGGATTAAGGACTCTCCTGGCGCACCACTATTATCATCATCACCCATCATATCATCGGGGCAACGTAAACCCCGGCTTCCAGGCGCCCCAACCTCAGAAGTGGATTACAAGTACGCCATGACAGGAGAGAAACCAGGAATGTCGAAAGACAAACCTGGCGCATTTGGGAAAAAAATAAGATATTACTAGAATCATGAAGCTTGGTACATTTTGCTAAGAGGACTCTTAATTCAGGCTTAAGGTTCTTTTTGAAAATCTTCAGACTCGAAATTCTCGGTTTAAAGCCCCTACTGGAGAACTTTGTTCCTTGTTTTTTTCTAGTCTAAAAAATCAATCGATCCCGACCGGGTTTGAACACACGACCCTCGCTCCAAAGGCAGGAACTTATTCACTAGTCCACCGTTGCAGACTATTATATATATATCCAACACTAGGTGGCAGTGGATACCGAGTTCCCGCTACATCTCGTAATAATAAAAAGTATATATAAAAAAATAAATGTTTGTACTAGATTTGTATGACAGAAATTTAGATAAACACACTAAAATACAACGATTCAATTATCTATGTGGCATAATATAACGTACTTTATTGAATAAAACTAGAAAAGAAACTATTTTAAAAGTTTACAAAGAATTGGCAGTTCCATCTCTTATCTACGGATGTGAAACCTGGACATTAACAAAGGCAGATAGTAAACAAATAGAGGCTGCAGAAATGAAGATGTTGAGAGCAATAGCAGGATACCAAAGGACCGATAAAAAGAAAGACGAAGATCTAAGAACAGAACTTAATATATTTAATCTCTGTGAAAGAATAAAATATCATAAAAATGTTTACCTTCAGCACGTATTACGAATGAATGAACAGCGCATACCAAGAAGAATGTATAATTATAAACCAAAAGGGAGAAGAATGTTGGGAAGACCATTGAAGAGATGGAAGGATCAATTCGACATATAATGAGATCGGAACAGGCCATTGGGCTTAATCCTTGTTGTTGTTGTTGATGATGATGATACAAGATTTGCCTGGTAGCGTAATGGTAGCGAACTGGAATATCAATCCAGAGATCCGGGTTCAAATTCCGTTCAGGCATTTACTTCGTTATCATGTCATATATATCTTATTATATTAAATGTTCTGAGAAAATTTGCAATATTTATACTGGAGGTATCACAAAAAAAAAATCAAACGTAAATCCAAAAATTAATATCATGCTCGTTTTTATAGTTAAGATCGTATCGAGTCTGTTACCTTTTTAATTATAGTATGAAATCGTGATACAAGAAAAAGAAAACTCTTTGACGAAGTCAGTTTGATCGGCGCCAGGGATTGACCCTGGACCTCCAGAATGAGTCACAGACTCTACTGGTTAGTCAACTTCTTCGGTGCTGCCACTTATTCTACAGCGTGAAATGCAAAGAACTTAAATGTATCTAATAAATTGAATTATCACCTGGAAGAAGGAGGAGAGGAAGACCACGAAACTCGTGGATGCAGGAAATAAGAACTGGAATGAGAGCAAGACGACTGGAGGACATGGACATGGATTGGATGGAGAGAGACGTGGAGAAGAAAAATAAAACTTTAGGCACAGAAAGATGTGTAAACGTTAAAATTCTGTATATAAATAAAAATAAATTGAATTTATTAATTAAATAAAAATAAAACTTAGTTTTATTTGATTTTCATATTTATTATATAATTCAGTGACAGCTGTTTCGGTACACTGTACCTTCATGTTCTTCAGACATGTTAACAAATTATGAATTGTGTTCCAACACAATTCACAATTCATAATTTGTTAACATGTCTGAAGAAGGTACAGTGTACCGAAACAGCTGCCACTGAATTATATAATAAATATGAAAATCAAATAAAACTAAGTTTTATTTTTATTTAATTAATAAATATGGATTTTCATCAAGTAAACACCAACTCAATTGATTATAAATTGAATTATTTATAAAATATTTTGTGAGAAATAAAGTAGAGTTATTTGACTCACAGGATACAGTGGAGGAGGGTTCGGAGGCGGAGGATATTCTGGAGGTGGGGGCGGCTGGAGAGGTGGCGGTGGCGGTGGATACAGTAGCGGAGGATGGAAAGTAAGCAGTGGTGGATTTGGAGGAGGCGGCGGTTACGGAGGAGGTGGTCCATGGAAGAGTAGTTTCGGAGGCGGTGGTTTTGGTGGTGGCGGTGGCCCATGGAAGAGTGGAGGCGGAGGATTCGGAGGCGGTGGATACGGAGGTGGCGGAGGCGGTGGATGGAAGAGTGGAGGCGGTGGAGGTGGATACGGAGGCGGTAGTGGAGGAAAGGTCATCGTTTACAAAATTATCAGTTCCGGAGGAGGCGGCGGAGGACATGGAGGTGGCGGCGGCGGATATGGAGGAGGTGGCCCATGGAAAAGCGGAGGAGGTTTCGGAGGTGGTGGTGGCGGATGGAAGAGCGGAGGCGGAGGCGGATACGGAGGCGGCGGAGGTTGGAGAAGTGGTGGTGGAGGTAAGTCTACAAGCACTCATTAAATATTTTACCATAAAATTTTAACAAATTGAAGAAATTTATTTTTAAATTATTTTTAAAAATTTTAATTCTAAACAATAATCGTATCAGATTATATCTAATCTTTGTAAGAAATTGACAGTTCCTGCATTTGAAACTTGGGTAATGACCAAAAAAATTACACAATAGAATAGAAAGTGTAGAAATGAATTTCCTTAGAAGAACAAAAGGCTGCACAAGAATGGAGTGGATAAAGAATTAAGATATAAGAACAGAGTTAAATATATATCCATTAAATGATAAAATATGACAGATATTTAGATAAACACACTAAAATACAACGATTCAATTATCTATATGGCACAATTAAACGAACTTTATTGAATAAGACTAGAAAATAAACTATTTTGAAGTTTTACAAAGTATTGGCAGTTCCATCTCTTATCTATGGATGTGAAACCTGGACATTAACAAAGACAGATTGAAAAACAAATAGAGGCTGCTGAAATGAAGATGTTGAGAGCAATAGCAGGATACCAAAGGTCCGATAAAAGGAAAAACGAAGATCTAAGAACAGAACTTAATATATTTAATCTCTGTGAAAGAATAAAATATTATCAAAATGCTTATCTTCAGCACGTATTACGAATGAATGAACAGCGAATACCAAGGAGAATGTATAATTATAAACCAAAAGGGAGAAGAATGTTGGGAAGACCATTGATGAGATGGAAGGACCAATTCGACCTATAATGAGATCGGAACAGGCCATTGGGCTTAATCCTTGTTGTTGATGATGATGAAAAACGAGAAATACAACATACCTAGTACAGCTGTTTATGCCTCGTCACAAAAATCATGTGAATCGTATGTGCTCTGCTGCAATTTTCAGCAAGTTAGGCTTTAATTATATCATTAACCGTGGGTTTTATCACAAAATGAAAGAGAGATGATGTGTCTGTTTTAATGTAATTTACAACTCTTGAATTTAGTAAGTCCGTACGGCCATGTATTGATTATGCCAGTGAGTGTTTTAGCATTTAGTATGGAAAGGTGGTTTTTAGATGAATTAAGAGAATATCTCATTTTGCTTATTCAGCCCTCTATGTGCAGGTAAACCAAACATTTACCCTCTGAGCATTCTCACGGGATTATTGGAAAGAGCGGATGGGGCAGATTGAAATAGCAAAACCAGAACTTATAAAAAAGCCAATATTGAAAATCAATAACAAACCTATGTTGTTTATATGGGCAAGTAATCACATCAGAGTCGGCCATGGAAACTGTTTGTAACGTCTCTACCCACAGGTCAAATAAGATATTACAGAACCGTCAGTTTTTTATCCTTCACAGATTTGCAATTCTATTTCAACACATATTCTCTTTACAATATACATTTATTAAACATTTATAAATCAAAATTTAATTTATTTCAAAGCAACATCTATACTTCACAAGTAAAATTAATTTTAAAATTTTCTTCCCAAATTATTTCATGAGAGTTTGCGAAGATCTATAATATAGTTTATGCACTTTGGTCATACACCTGAGAATTCAAAATGCCAATGAAGTATAGGGAAATTTCAACAGATAGGCCTATGTGGTTCAATAAGAAGATATTTGAGAAATAAGACCACAAGGGAAACTCAATTAAAATTTTACAAAACAGTAGCCGTTCCAACGTTAACATACGGGTCTGAGACTTGGCCTTTAACGATCTCTGATAAACATAAAATTGAGACAATAGAAATGAGATTTCTCAGATCAGTTGCAGGTGTATCTCTAAGAGATCAAAAGAGAAGTCAAGATATCGGAGATGAATTACAAATATATAATATAAACGAGAGAATACGCAGAAATAAACGTAATTGGTTTGAACATATGCAAAGAATGACAAATAATCGTTTATCAAAACAGCTGCTTCATTATAGGCCTCTAGGCCGAAGAAATGTAGGAAGACCAAAACGTCGTTGGAAAGACGACCTGCACCTGCACCGGGGAGCGGAACGGACCAACAGGTCCATACCTTGAAGATCATGATGATGATGAATAAAACATACTTTGGATTATTTAGGCACACTAAGCCAAGGCTTCTTACAAGAGAAACAAAATGTCTTCTTCTTCTTCCTTCCAAGTATTAGGCGAAGGCCTGTTACGATCCTATAGAAAATTTTCCTTCCAGCGTTTCATAGGACGGCCCAGAGATCTTCGTCCTCTTGGTATATAATTATAAACAGCTTTGGGGATCCGATTTGAACTCATTCTTTCAAGATGGTGTTTCCAATTTAGTTGGTACTGTTTAATATATTCCAAAATTGGCATAGTCTTCAATTCTTTTAAGATATCGGTGTTCCTTTTCTGATCCCATCTGGTGTAACCCGCTGTTCTGCGCATGATTCTCATTTCACAAGCCGTTATTCTGCTTTCATGTTGTCTTTTTAGTGTCCATGCTTCACTACCATAGGTCAACACTGGTCTAGCCAAAATGACATATAAACGTAATCTGGTGTTTTTTTTGTACAAGAGATGGTTTCATAACTTGATTAATAATTCCAAAACTTTTATTATAACTAGTAACTTTTTCAGGGATATCCTTTTCATCCCAGATAGAGAGATAATATCCAAGATACTTAAATTGATTAGATCTCTCTAAAATTTTATTCTGGAGACAGATTTAACTTTGTATGGGGTCCTTCCCATGAAATGCCATAATTTTAGTTTTGTTAATTGATATTTCCATATTAAATTTGGCACCTATTTTTTGTAAATTATAAATTGATCGTTGCAAATCATTTTCGGAAAGTGCCAGAAGAGCTAAATCGTCTGCAAAAATAATAGTATTGAGTTTGAGGTTCCTATTGATGGGTATATATCCTCGTTGTGTTTTCCTCCATTCTTTTATTATTCTATTCATATAAGAAACAAAATGTAATCTACATAAAACTCAGCTAAAACCAATATTAATATATAGCAATGAAACATGGACCTTGTTCAACACTGAGTTAATTTAAAAAAAAAAGATTTTAAGAAAAAATATATCCTCATATGAGACAAAGAAGAATGGCTTATCATAAAACATAATTCTGAAATCTATCAGTTGTATAAGTCTCCTGATGTGGTTATATCAATTAAAATTTCAAGATTGCGATGGGCAGGACACGTAGAAAGAATGACTGAACATGAGATACCCAAGAAAACCATGGCATGTAAATTTGAAGGAAAAAGGAATGTGGGATGACCGAGACTGTGTTAAATTGATGTAATTTTGGAGGATTTGAGGAAGCTGAGAGGCGAAGAATGGTGGCTGGTTGCTAGAGGCAGAGGGAAGAGGGTACTAAGGGAAGCCGTGGCTCGAATCGGGTTGCAGTGCTCCTACTGATGATGAAAGAATATTTGCATTACAAAGATTTAGTTAAATGGAGAAAAAGTACAAATTTAGCAGCCAGTTTCAAGAATAAAATAAATTCTTGCACACAAAAAATAAAGGTATTATATGTGTATTACTTTACCGAGAAAAGATAAATAATGGACGGTTCTACAATCTTGTAGAAGAAGCCATGACAATTGTTACAGTGACGATGTAACACGATCAAATATAGAAATACCACAAATAAATCTTATGTAAGAATTATGAACACGAAATATTTTAATAAAAAACGGTATTTAGGTCTGCAAAAAGAGTATCACAACAATCAAAATGTGACAGAGTAAGTGTTTCTACTAAACATTTTCTTAGAGCAAATGGTAAACAATTTTGTCAGTATATAAAATTATCGCTAAATAGAATTTTGGCTCAACTGCACTTTTACTAGCGCTTGATTTTTCAGTTATATTGTTGTAAACTATAGCTCTTCTTCTGTATTTACTAACATTATTTAATAATTTAAACTTTTTCAAACAATTTTTATAACATTATTAGACAATTTTAAAGTATTTATTTAAATATGCAAATCATACTATATCGGCCGCGATGGACTAGTGGTTATGCTCCTTGCCTCTGATCCCGAGGGTCGTGGGTTCAAACCCGGCCGGGGTCGATGGATTTTTAGGACGGAAAATCCAAGGAGCAAGTCGTCCGGGAGGAACTTTAAGCCGCGGGTCCCGGGTCTGAAGATTTTCAGGCTCGTAAAAAATCCTTAAGCCTGAATGAAAAGGCAAAATGTACCGAATTTTTCCGTCCTAGTACTACCTTGGTTTCCTAGATGTCAGCATGAGGCGGAACGCTGACCACGGACCACTCAAAATGACATCTATACGAAAACAAGTGTAACTAAATTAGTATGGTTCGAATTCTTCCGTGTAGGGGGAGAGCGCCTAAATATCTGTAAAGGGAAAACATGGGCTTACAATACAATACAAATCACAATATTATGACACTGTTAGACAATATTGTGATGCTAACTGCTATTTTCTCCACAGAGTATATTACTTAGTCTATGATTTTTCTATCGCTGTTTTGGGTTATCGCTGGTTGGATCAGTGTTAGGGAGTGATAAGTAAGTGTACACCCATTTTTAACGAACGTTTGGTAATTTTAATATTATTAATATACTTTTTAAACATAAATCTGGGGTTTTATTGCAAATATTGGTAATTTAAATTTCATAGCAACGGATAGTAATCGAGGATGATAATCAGTATGTGGTTCGATTGTGCGTTATCGCTGGCTCTATGAACTCTGGCGCATGCGCACTGTTGTTCGCTAGTTTAAGTGCAGTTTTTCCATAATTTCTTTCTCACAAAACATACGCATTTTAATCCACTTAACAGGTAATTTTCCTTGTCTCGTTAAATTTTAAAGTAACCCAACTTAAAAATGTAATACTACATCCGTAAATAATTGAATTAGTCTTCTCTTACCTTACACATTCTCGCATGACCGCGCGTCCTACGCAGACAGCATTAGCTTCAAGGGGACCTGAAAATGAAACACGAGAGAACTTTACTCCATATTATGAAATGACATTGTACAAAGTTTTAAATTTTGCTACAAAATAACTTACAGGAATATCATCATCATCATCATCATCATCATCATCATCAACAACAACAACAACAACAAGGATTATAGGTCGAATTGGTCTTTCCATATCTTCAATGGTCTTCCCAAGATTCTTCTCTCTTTTTGGTTTATAATTATACATTCTTCTTGATATGCGCTGTTCATTCATTCGTAATACGTGCTGAAGATAAGAATTTTGATAATATTTTATCTTTCACAGAGATTAAATATATTAAGTTCTGTTCTGTCCCGCGCCGTAGCCGAGCGGTTAAGGTAGGAAGCCTTGGCGCAGAGCTACGGGACTTGCGCTGGTTCGAGTCTCCATGGGGGAAGAAATTTTCTCATGGTATTTCGGCCAGCATGGAACCGGTGCCCACCCAGCATCGTGAGGCAATTGGGTAGCTACAATAAGTAGCGGCTCCAGGTTGAGGAACCAGCTATAACGGCTGGGGGACTCGACATGCTAACCACATGTCACCCCTACATTGGCTGTTGATCATCTACCTCTGTGATTGACACATGTGGAAGTGAAGGGCCAGCAGCCGGCTGGTAAAAGGGCAACCGCTAACAAGTGGAAAGACCCTCAATCGGAAGTTCTGTTCTTATATTTTCGTTTTTCTATTTATCGGTTCTTTGGTATCCTGCTATTGCTCTCAACATCTTCATTTCTGTAGCCTCTATTTGTTTTCCATCTGCTTTTGTTAATGTCCAGGTTTCACATCAATATATAAGACATGGAACTGCCAATACTTTGTAAAACTTCAAAATAGTTTCTTTTCTAGTCTTATTCAATAAAGTGCGTTTAATTGTGCCACATAGATAATTGAATCGTTGTATTTTAGTGTGTTTATCTAAATTTCTGTCATTGCCTAAACGACATCCCAAATAATTAAAAATCTGAACTTGATCTATAATTACATTGTTTATCATTATTTTTGTTCTTATTGCACATTTTCCATTCAGAGCTAATATTTTTGTTTTAGATGTAGATATTCTTAAATTGTATTTTAACGTTCAACTGAAAATATATAAAACTATTATTCCACCAGTTATATTATATGGATGCGAAACATGGGGAAGACTGCATAACAGTGAACTACGCAATGTAGTGTTTATAGGAAACCAGGTATAATAAGAACAGTTAAGTCTCATAAACTGCGGTGGGCAGGACACGTGGCACGAATGAGGAATGAAAGACGTGGATGTAAGCTTCTTAAGGAAACCGGAGGGAAAACGCCCAGTTGGTAGAGTAAGAATTAGGTGGGAGAATATCAATAATTACGATTTGAGGAAAGTAGATTATACAGGAAATAATTGGGAAACAATTAGCTCAGGATAGGGATATATGGAGAGCTTATATCCGGGCGGCAATGAACCTATGGGTTCGATAGTGCGAGTGAGTACTTAAGTAAGCTCAGTCGGTAGAGCACTGGCCTAGAAAGCCAAAGATCCTGGGTTCGAGTCCCAATCTGAGCGTATAATTTTTCTCTTCAAATATGATTTATCCATCATTGAGATATATCTTCGTCTTCTTCTTCTTCTTCTTTAGGCTTATTTACTAGCCTGTTACGGCTCCAAATTGCAGCTCTTTCCATCTTTTCCTTGGTCTTCCCAAAATTCTTCTTCCTCGTGGTGAATAGTTGTATGCTGTTTTAGTATTCTATTCTCAGTCATCCTTGCCAAGTGTTCTTTTCAGTTTGTTCTGTATTTATCTATTGTTGAGTTTAATTGCTCTATTTTTAGTTGTCTTATTTTTGTGTTATTTTTTGTCTGTTTTTGATATCCTGCTATTGGTCTGAGGAATTTCATTTCAGCAGCTTTTATTCTGGCAGATTGTTGTGTTGTCACTGTCCATGTTTCGGATCCATAAGTAATAATAGGCACTGCCATTGTGAGATGTATGAATGAATAATAAATGAATGGAATTATACAGTCTACAGACATTAATTCAAAAATTAATTTAATAGAATGGTAAAATATGAACCACGATGAGTAATTGTTTATCATTTTTCTTCGTCTGAAATGAGTGAGATAACGTAAGCCGCAGTATATAAATCGAACGGAGGGTAATTATCAGCAAGTTCAATTTAAGGGAGAAGGGGGCATTCCTATGTGCTAGTTAAACTGGCAATCAATCAATCTATGACACAAAATTAACAGCCAAGAGAGAGTAGATGACCAGATTGATGAATGTACAGCTAAACTCCCAACTCTGTTTATTGTAGTCTCGATATCAACCGATAGGGTGCGCCACGAACCACCTCATTATCGTTAAGGATATATTAGTAAGCAGACTTACTCCCTATATTGATGACATTCTAGGAGATCATCAATGTGCATTTAGAAGAAACAGGTCTACAACAGATCAGATTTTTAGTACAACACAGATTTTAGAAAAGAAATGGGAATATAATGGTACTGTACATCAACTATATGTAGACTTCGAAAAAGCATATGATTCAATTAAGAGGGAGAAGTTATATAGTATCCTGCTGGAGTTCGGAATTCCTAAAAAGTTAGACTTATACGAATGTGTCTAAATGGCATAAAGAGTAGGGTGCGTGTAGGGAAACAGTTTTCAGACACTTTTGAAATCCAGAATGGATTGAAGCAAGGAGATGCACTATCTCCTCTACTATTTAATTTTGTACTAGAGCATGCCATTAAATATTTAGAGAATGAGGAAGGCTTACAACTGAATGGTATTAATAAGCTGTTAGTTTATGCTGATGATGTAATACTACTGGCCGATAGCGAGGAGATACTAAAGGCCAACACGCACACACTATTGAGTAACACTAAGAAATTAGGACTGGAAGTAAATATCAGTAAAACTAAATATATGGCCACACGTAGAAATTCAGTATATAATAGAAAGGGACAGCTAATGACAAATGAGGTAAATTTTGAGGAAGGGGCTGAATTCAAATACCTAGGAACAATAATCACAAATAGGAATGAGATGCACAAAGAAATTAAACATAGGCTCAATTCTGGAAATGCGTGCTATTATGCATTGCAGAGACTTTTGATGTCCCATCTCCTTTCAAAAAACGTTAAGTTGAAAATATATAAAACTATTATTCTACCAGTTATATTATATGGGTGTGAAACATGGACTCTTACTTTAAGGGAGGAAAGGAGATTACGAGTATTTGAGAATAAAGTACTTAGAAAAATTTTTGGACCAAAGAGAGATGAAGAGACAGGTGAATGGAGAAGACTACATAACAATGAACTGCATGGTCTTTATAGGAAGCCAGATATAATAAGAACAGTTAAGTCTCGTAGACTGCGATGGGCAGGACATGTTGCGCGTATGGGGAATGAAATACTTGCATGGAAACTTCTTGTAGGAAAGCCAGAAGGAAAACGCCCAGTTGGTAGATCAAGAATGAGGTGGGAGAACAACATTAACTATGATTTGAGGCAAGTATATTATACAGGGAATGATTGGAAAGCATTAGCTCAGGATAGGGATGTATGGAGAGCTTAAGTCCGCGCGGCCATGAACCCACGGGTTCGATAGTTCCAGTGAGTAAGTGAGTAAGAGTATTATCGAATAATACCGTCAGGGCAATTTTCACGTTGCTTTGGCAAGAGGATGTCTAAAAAGTCCACAGTAACTTCATTTATTTCTGTAAACTCTTTCTGATATCCCATTAAAAATTGTTGTAATAATTGATCTTGTTTTAAGGTTTTCTTCTTCTTCTTCTTCTTCTTCACTTCACGGGCTAGGTAAATTGCCTGTTCCGCCTCACATTTGTTCTGTCCATCTTTTCACTAGTCTTCCTACATTCCTTGAACCTCTTGGCTTGTAGTTGAATGCTGCTCTTGGTAATCTTGTTACATTCATTCTTTCCACATATTTAAACCATTTCTCTCTATATTCTCTGATTTTCTCATCCAATGGATATATATATTTAACTGTTCTTATATCTTCATTCCTTATCCGATCCAATCTTGTGCAGCCTTTTGTTCTTCAAAGGAAGTTCATTTCTGCGCTTTGTATTCTACTTTGCAATTTTTTGGTCTTTACCCAAGTTTCGCTCCCATATAGTAATGCAGGAACTGCCAATGTTTTGTAAAACTTCAATCTAGTATCTCTTCTTGTTTTATTCTTTAATGTTTTATGTATAGTTCCGCATATCATTTATCTATCACACAATTATTGTACAGTCTCTGACGAGTCCACTTGCCACAGTTTCTCCCAGTCGCAGGCACTACTTCACCGTCTGTTTATAACTAACTGACTCGCCCTTGACCCTCAATACGGATTATATAGGCGGCGGACCGAAATTTCTCGGCATCCAATCGAAACTTTTCCAGTATGGAAGTTTCTGGCATCGAAGCTTCGCGACAGTGAGGGTCGAGGCATGGAGAAGCCCCTTGAACGAATGTTCAGACGCATCTATTATCTGCGCGTGTCTTTCGTCTCGTGAGTCAGCGACCAGCGAATCTATTTGACCAATGCGATACCACAATTGTCGCTGTCACTCGCGAAATTAAAAACGTTATTATATTATTCCCTTCACTCCAAAAGAAAAGTTTAACAAGAAATATACCCATGTTTGTGCTTTATAGGTTTCTAGGGAGGGAAATAACGAAAAAATGGGGGTTAAGAAAATAAGGGGGATTTTCATCGGGTCCTGAAGTGAGATTTTGACATTTATTATTTTATTTTCACGTTTAATGAGTTTATAGGGGTCAAAATAACATAACTTTAAAAAATAGACGAGATATTTACGAGGGTTTTATGCAAGGTATCATATATGATACAAAAAATCAAGTATGTAGCGTAAAAAATGTATAAAATAAAAAATTTCACCCATCACCTCCCATAAATTGTATTCAAATTATTATCTGAAGTCAATTAAAACCCCCCCATCTCATTTTATTACTAGCTATATGTCCATATTTTAATAAATCTAAAAGATTTTTGGTAGAATTTGTTTCAATTCTCTATTATTCTTCAGCCATGCCTTGTGATGCGATCTAAGAAGATTGCCTTGTTACTTTGTGATCGTAAACAATGCTGGTAATACAACAAAGAGCACATTTTTCAGGATACACTACAATGAAGCATGTAACAAACACCCAGGGAGTTATCTTGTACTTTTTTGTAGTCTACAGTGAACAGTTTACAAAGTGTTTGTGTTGTATTTCAGGTGGTTGGTGGTAATAACCCTATGTCTTCCAGACAGCTTTAATCTACCACGTGTTGTACACGCTCTCCCCCGTACTACAAGCTTTAATGTAAATTCAAGTCAGAAAATCTCGCAAAATATTGTAAATATTATCGATTACATTAAATCACTACATTGTATCTTCGCACAATACACAAATGTATATTAAATACTTAAGACTTTGTTTAATGGAAACTTGGTAGTCATGCACATGCATATATCCATGTATGAAGATATCTTGTTTGAGTTACTTCTGAGGCAGTAATGATATAAATAAAGTATTGTGAAGATTTAGGTGGTCTAATTAAGGTGAGGTTTTAAGATTTTAAAAACGCAAGTTTCATTATCCGAAGTCTTAACGTTTTGCACGAAACTGATATCCAAATATTTTTGTACAAATTTAAAGTAAAAAATATATATATTTCCAAAAAAAATATATGTAATTTGTAACACAGTTTTATTTCCAAATCCTAATTCCCTCTTAATAATCTTGTTGCACGATTGTGCGTTCTATTAGAATAGAATAGAATAGATTTATTTAGGCCTGGTGGAATTAAGGCCATGTGGCCTACTCTTCCACTCACCAGGACAAACATATTTTACAAATAAATAAAAAATTACAATAATAGTACATACTAAACAATTAATGATCACAAATAGGAATGAGATGCACAAAGAAATTAAACATAGGCTCAATTCTGGAAATGCGTGCTATTATGCATTACAGAGACTCTTGATGTCCCAACTCCTTTCAAAAAACGTTAAACTGAAAATATATAAAACTATTATTCTACCAGTTATATTATATGGGTGCGAAACATGGACTCTTACTTTAAGGGAGGAAAGGAGATTACAAGTATTTGAGAATAAAGTTCTTAGGAAAATTTTTGGACCAAAGAGAGATGAACAGACAGGTGAATGGAGAAGACTACATAACAATGAACTACATGGCCTTTATAGGAAGCCAGATATAATAAGAACAGTTAAGTCTCCTAGACTGCGATGGGCAGGACATGTTGCGCGTATGGGGAATGAAAGACGTGCATGGAAGCTTCTTGTAGGAAAGTCAGAGGGAAAACGCCCAGTTGGTAGACCAAGAATGCGGGGGGAGAATAACATTAACTATGATTTGAGGGAAGTAGATTATACAGGGAATGATTGGAAAGCATTAGCTTAGAATAGGGATGTATGGAGAGCTTACGTCCTCACGGCCATAAACCTACGGGTTCGATAGTGCCAGTGAGCAAGTAAGTAAGTATTGACAGGAAGCAGGTGTGAAGTTAATAAGACGTGATTCTTGAATGGAGCAGATTACAAGAAAGCTGGTGAGATTATTCACTGAACTTGTGAAATAAATTTAAAGTAACTGTCTTTTGGCCACTAGTCAAAGGTTTGCCAGACTTGTGTTTTAAAAATTTTGTTGGCGACACAGCAACAGAAGACTCGACACCTTCAGCCATTTTGTTCCATCAGAATAGACTGAAGCATGACTCAAAGCGTCATCCATATGCAATAAACTATTTTAATTTGTAATTTTTGATTAGGTATATTTTAGAATATGTTCTATATTTGAGCATTATTATTTTCACTCACAAAGAATAACAGATAATTAATTGTTCAATGACTATTATTGTAACTTTTTTTTTGTATTCATATGTAACATATGTTTGTCCTGTTTAATATGACTATTATTGCAATTTTTTTGTATTCATATGTAACATATGCTTGTTCTAGTGAGTGGAAGAGAAGGCCACATGACCTTAACTCCACCAGGCTAAATAAATCTATTCTAAATAAATCTATTCTAAATCTGTTCTAATAACAAGTGTATTCAGAGGACAAGTTTTTTAATGTAATAAAGGGAACTACTTTTTCGCGTATTTATTGCTTCTACAACGTACGTAAGTGTCAATAACCAATGAAAAGTGAACAGGTCACGTGGTTGTTTTGATGAGGATCACTTTAAGAGCGAATAACCTTTATAAATAACTAAATAATTACAGTTTACTGTAATATTAAACTTGCATACCTAGTGCGGGAAGTAAAACCACTGCCCTTTATGTATACTACGTACAATGTATATACAAAAATATATCAACAATGTAGTGTTAATATACATTATAGGAAACAACTCACTGCATTTTAAATGAAATAATATAAAATAAATTCGTACTTGCCGCCATTTTATGCCTGATTGCTGTCACGGCCTGCTATAGTCTCAATTAAATTATTTTCGGTATTTGCCGTATATACACCATGTCCCATTCAAACCTTCCACATTTTAATTAATCATAACTCTCAAAGTATGCGGAATTATGAAATAAGGTTGGTATTAAAAGAAAGAGAAACTCAAAGAATTTTTGTTTTCATTGTTGAAGTTAATTCATCTGTCACCATTTTGGCAATAATGACATGGCGCGTTTTAAAAATATGTATGAAGTGGGAGCAGTTAAACTAAAGTAAAGATGGATAAAGAAAGAGAGAGAGAGAGAGATAAATAACTTTCTTTATTAATTTATTCTTCATTTCCTGCTTTTACCAGTTAAAACGCAGAGTAGAATAATTAAGTCGAGCCATCTGTTAATCATTGTACAAGTTAATTTGCCGGCACCGATCTTCCGAGGAGCAAAAACACCCGAAAGCCTCCCGTGTAAAAACATCCCAATTGGTTTACTTGATTTTAAGCAGATTCAAATATATTCCTCGAATTACGTAAATTTCCCTACTAAAACGTTTTAAAGAGAATTTTACCCAGATAATCCTCACAACTGTATTGTCAGAAAAGAATTAAGAACCCATATATGTAACTTAAGTTCAAAAATAGGTAACATTAATAATAATAATAATAATAATAATAATAATAATAATAATAATAATAATAATAATAATAATAATATAAAAAAGAAATAAAAATATATACAGACATTCATAGTGATATTAGAAAACGAAGGTTAAAATTTTATGGCCATATTAAACGAACTCAAATAGGCTTACAAAACAGATAATGGAATTCTACGAAACCAGAAGTAAAGCTCCAGTGGATACTATGAAGTGGATTGATGAAGTCAAAGAGGACTTAAAATTGGCAGGAATTACTAAAGAAGATATCCCAAACAGAGATATATTTAGAATTAAGGTGAATAAGTGGCAAGTTGACCAAGAGGACAAACCGAAGAAAAAACTGGAACAACTTGGACAGATGATAGAAAACAAGCTCATAGCAAAAGAATGAAAGAAATTTGGGCTCAAAGGAAACGCCTCTAAGTCCTTTGCGTAGTCCTACATGGGCTCATCCGCAATCAAAAAAAAAAAAAAAATAATAATAATAATATAATAATAATAATAATAATAATAATAATGATAATAATAATAATAATAATAATAAACATAATAGTAATAATAATAATAATTATAATTATAATAATAATTATAATAATAATAATTATTATTATAATAATAATATAATAATAATTATTATTATTATTATTATTATTATTATTATTATTATTATTATTATTATTATTATTATTATTATTATTATTATTATTATTATTATTATTATTATATATGGGAGTCAAACTTAGGTAATGACCAAAAAATTGCAAAGTAGAATACAAAGCGTAGAAACGAACTTCCTTAGAAGAACAAAAGGCTGCACAAGAATGGATCGGTTAAAGAATGAAGATATAAGAACAGAGTTAAATACAGTATATATCCATTAAATGATAAAATCAAAGGATATAGACATAGAGGAAAATGGTTTAGACATGTAGAAAGAATAAACGTAACAGGATTACCAAAAGCGGCATTTAACTACAAGCCAAGAGGTTCAAGGAATGTAGGAAGCCAGTGGAAAGACGGACAGAACAACCGTGAGGCGGAATAGGCATTTTGCCTAGCCCGTGAAGTGAATAATAATAATAATATTATTATTATTATTATCCCTGTTATCATTAGTATCATCACCATTATTATTATTATTATTATTATTGTTATTAAGAATGAGAGAGGGGCAAGGAAACTCCTTGTAGGAAAACCAGAGGGAAAACGCAGAGTTGTTAGACGAATAATGAGGTGGGAGAATAACATTAACCATGATTTGAAGAACTAGATTATACAGTGAATGATTGGAAAACATTTAGCTCAGGATAGGGACGTGTGGAGAGCTTATGTTGACGCGGCCATGAACCTACTGGCTTCACAGTGGCTGTAAGTTACTATCATTACTGTTACTGTTATTATTATTATTATTATTGTTGTATTCTTCCTAAAGGGCAGATCACGCTCTCAGCTGTAGTGAAAGCAACTGATCTAAGGATTGACACCTGAAAAAAAACCCTGTTCCTCCAGGTTGGGGTTGATGCGGTAGACCAGGTGCCTCCCACCAGAAAAAAATGAAATCTAAAAAACCTAGTAAGTATCATTACTTATGGAGCAGAACTTTGGCCATTAACAACAAAAACAAATAAGTATTTTTTGGCAACGGAAATTGATTTTATACGAGGGGCAGCAAGAATTTCAAGAAGAGAAAAAAAAAATAGGAAGTCAGTTATAAGGGAGAAAATGAAGATTGAAGACACTATTTTAGATTATATTAAAACTCAGCAATTAAGATGATACGGACATGTCCAGCGAATGGGAGAGGATCGGCTACCAAAATCTGTTTTGGAATGGAAATCTGAGGGAAGACGAGGCTGAGGAAGACCTAAAACCTCCTGGAGTCAGGGAATATATTTATACATGAAGGATAAACATCTACAACCAGGAAATTGCATGGACCGATAAAATTGGCTATTGGGGATCTGACGATATCAAAGACATTAATCAACCGATGATCTACTGTTGTTATTCTTATTATTATTGTTGTTGTGATTATAATAATAATAATAATAATAATAATAATTGTTATTATTGTTATTATTATTGTTATTATTATTATTATTATTATTATACCGAAGAGAGAAGAACAAACAGGTGAATGGAGAAGCCTACATAACAGCAAACTACGTGATCTTTATGCGGAAGCAGATATAGTAAGAACAGTTAAGTCTGTATAAGCACATATGACACGAGTGGGGAATGAAAGAAGGGCTTGGAAATTTTATGTAAGAAAACCAGAGGGAAAACGCCCAGTTGCAGACCAAGAATGAGGTGGGAGAATAACATTAATCAAGATTTGAGGGAAGTAGATAATAGAGGGAATTATTGAAAATCATTAGCTCAGGTTAGGGATGTATTAAGAACTTATGTCCTCGCGACCATGAACCTACGGGTTCGATACTAACAGTGAGTTATTGTTATTAATACTATTGTTATTATTATAGGGGCACGCCGTAGCCTAGTGGTTACGGCACTGAGCTACAAGCCGGAGGGTCGAGGGTTCAAGTCCTGTTGGAGTCAGGGTTTTTAAACTGACCCAAACCCTCTGGCGGCACTATGGCCCTGGGGTCGACTCAGCCTCTAACGAAAATGAGTACCAGACGCTTGTTGTGGGGGTAAAGGTGGCCGTCACGCAGGGCTGACAACCCGGCTGACATAAAGTGCCGATTGTCTAGAAAAAGTGGGAGCCTTAACCTCCTACTACCCCAAGGGCCTCCGGGCCTGTTGTGGGATCACTTTACTTTACTTATTATTATTATTATTATTATTATTATTATTATTATTATTATTATTATTATTATTATTATTATTATTATTAAACATCTGACTCACAATGAATATATTATCAGTGCATGATTTGCCTGCAGTGAACCCACTTTGTTCTTCCATACTCATGAACTGAGTGCTCTGGAATAGAAATATAATTATAGAACGATGAAAACTATATTTAAAGTTTTGTTACAAAGCATTTTATTACATGGGTCCGAAACCTGGACGGTAAGTAGAAAACAAGCCAACAAGCTGTTAGCAGTAGAAATGGATTTTTGGAGGCGATCGACAAGAATGTCAAGAAGGGATAAGGTCAAAAACAGCACAATAAGGGAAATTATGCAAGTTGAAAAAAAAAAATTGGAAAAAATAGAAGAAAAGCGTTTTAAATGTTATGGGCACCTCATAAGAATGGAAGAAGAGAGAATACCAAAGAAGATCCTTAATTGGAAAGCTAATGGAAGAAGTGGAAGACGCAGACCTAAAAAACGTTGGATGGTTGGAGTGAGGAGAAGTATAAAAGCTAGAGATCTGAGGGAAGAAGATGCTGTAGACACTTTGTGTTGAAGGAGAAACACTGTATTGTGGAATATTCCTAATTTAAAAGAAATATTATTAAAAACAGAAATTAGACTTTAGAAAATAAATCTAAAGGGAAATGAACCAAGGTCTCTCCACAATTACAGATGTTTACTTAGTCTACTGTATATTAACAATTGAATGTGGTTTAATTAAGATTAGAAAAATTCAAACCAAAACCTCAGAAACCTCTATAAACTCCCAGCAGAGGCAGTAGAATTATTTTTCTTCATCCTTTTTTTATTGTACGGTTCCACGTAGTTTAATCAGAACATGGATAGAAAGCGGGTGGAAGGGGGGAACATTAAGAGCTAATTACAAGGACCTGCTCCCCCATTCAATCGTCAGGGGGTGCTGTAGGGTGTTGGAGTGTGGGAGGTTGCAGCATTCTGTAATCTGTTTAATTAGAAGAGGGGGAAATAATTACAAGGAATGAATAAATACTCACGAACATAGTGCTAGCTCCAGAACCAGAACATCTTTTTTCATCAACCATTAGAAATTCACAACATGAAGGCATTTTCCATTTCAGAAGCATAAGGTTAAAATTGGCATGGAAAATCTCTGCACAGAGAAGGGGCAGGTTAGTTTGTTTTTCTTTCATTTTCGCGTTTTAATGCTTTTACATTTAACACTCCCTTCTCTTTCACGCCCCCTCGCAGTCTCTTAGACATGGTGGTAATTAGAGGATTTGAATTTATTTTTTATGCTCCCTTTTGTAAGTTGGTAGCACGAGAATACGCTATTAAAAGTGATGATTCAATACTAAAGCTGCCATTCAGGGCAGGAAACTTGTACAACGGTGAGTCCCCCATTTATCATTTAATTGCTTGAAACTCTTTTGAGAGAAGCAGAAACGATTTAAGGTTACTTTTTTTTATAAAAATAGCGAATATTAAATCACATTTCTTTGTAAAAATATTAATTACTGCTTCGTAATTATTCTGCCTTGAGGAATGTCTTCTTTTCTTGTTCGTACATGCGGTTATGTAAAGTTGTTAATTGGGTTCTTGGAAAAGAGAGCTAATTTATATTTTATAGCCCGAGTGTTACAAAGAAATTTCATTTTTCAGAAGCAATAATTATTCTCTTTATTTTAAAGGCAAATAATTTCACAGACGTATAAGGAAATCCTCATGGTTCAAATAGACGGAGTTCATAGAGGTTAAAGTGGGTAAAATTTCGAATAATGTGTTTTATCTTCCAAAATTTGAGAGCAATAGCAGGATACCTAAGGACCGATAAAAAGAAAAACGAAGATATAAGAGCAGAACTTAATGGTTATGTAAAGTTGTTAATTGGGTTCTTGGAAAAGAGAGCTAATTTATATTTTATAGCCCGAGTGTTACAAAGAAATTTCATTTTTCAGAAGCAATAATTATTCTCTTTGTTTTAAGGCAAATAATTTCACAGACGTATAAGGAAATCCTCGTGGTTCAAATAGACGGAGTTCATAGAGGTTAAAGTGGGAAGAATTTCGAATAATGTGTTTTATCTTCCAAAATTTGAGAGCAATAGCAGGATACCTAAGGACCGATAAAAAGAAAAACGAAGATATAAGAACAGAACTTAATGGTTATGTAAAGTTGTTAATTGGGTTCTTGGAAAAGAGAGCTAATTTATATTTTATAGCCCGAGTGTTACAAAGAAATTTCATTTTTCAGAAGCAATAATTATTCTCTTTGTTTTAAAAGCAAATAATTTCACAGACGTATAAGGAAATCCTCATGGTTCAAATAGACGGAGTTCGTAGAGGTTAAAGTGGGAAGAATTTCGAATAATGTGTTTTATCTTCCAAAATTTGAGAGCAATAGCAGGATACCTAAGGACCGATAAAAAGAAAAACGAAGATATAAGAACAGAACTTAATGGTTATGTAAAGTTGTTAATTGGGTTCTTGGAAAAGAGAGCTAATTTATATTTTATAGCCCGAGTGTTACAAAGAAATTTCATTTTTCAGAAGCAATAATTATTCTCTTTGTTTTAAAGGCAAATAATTTCACAGACGTATAAGGAAATCCTCATGGTTCAAATAGACGGAGTTCATAGAGGTTAAAGTGGGAAGAATTTCGAATAATTTGTTTTATCTTCCAAAATTTGAGAGCAATAGCAGGATACCTAAGGACCGATAAAAAGAAAAACGAAGATATAAGAACAGAACTTAATGGTTATGTAAAGTTGTTAATTGGGTTCTTGGAAAAGAGAGCTAATTTATATTTTATAGCCCGAGTGTTACAAAGAAATTTCATTTTTCAGAAGCAATAATTATTCTCTTTGTTTTAAGGCAAATAATTTCACAGACGTATAAGGAAATCCTCATGGTTCAAATATACGGAGTTCATAGAGGTTAAAGTGGGAAGAATTTCGAATAATGTGTTTTATCTTCCAAAATTTGAGAGCAATAGCAGGATACCTCCGATTGAGGGTCTTTCCACTTTTTTCAGCGGTTGCCCTTTTACCAGCCGGCTGCTGGCCCTTCACATCCACATGTGTCAATCACAGAGGATCAACAGCCAGTGTAGGGGTGACATGTGGTTAGCATGTCGAGTCCCCCAGCCGTTATAGCTGGTTCCTCAACCTGGAGCCGCTACTTATTGTAGCTACCCAATTGCCTCACGATGCTGGGTGGGCACCGGTCCCATACTGGCCGAAATACCACGAGAAAATTTCTTCCCCCATGGAGACTCGAACCAGCGCAAGTCCCGTAGCTCTGCACCAAGGCTTCCTACCTTAACCGCTCGGCTACGGCGCGGGACGCAGGATACCTAAGGACCGATAAAAAGAAAAACGAAGATATAAGAACAGAACTTAATATATTTATCTGTCAAAGAATAAAATATTATCAAAATGCTTATCTTCAGCACGTATTACGAATTAATGAACAGCGCATACCAAGAAGAATGTATAATTATAAACCAAAAGGGAGAAGAATGTTGGGAAGACCATTGAAGAGATGGAAGGACCAATTCGAGCTATAATGAGATCGGAATAGGCCATTGGGCTTAATCCTTGTTGCTGTTGATGATGACGATCTTCCAAAATAATTTCCTGTAAAATTTCACATTTCTGATTTTTCCTTTATAGGCACATCACAACAAATGAACAATTCTCTATTTGTATTTAAAACTAGGTGTACCCGGCCACGCGCTGCTGTGGCTCAAATAAAATGAACTTAAAAATAAGAAAAACAGTTTAAAAACGAAATTAAAATCAATGAAAAAAAATGAATAACAAAGTAAGAGAGGATATGCAGATACGATTTTACTCAACGATGGCACTACCAGTGGCGATGTATGGAAGTGAGGCCTGGGTGCTGAAGGATACAGAAAAAAGTAAAATTCAGGCAGCGGAAATGAGCTTCCTAAAGTAAGTTTGAAGATCGAAACACATTGGGCTGATATCATATGTCTTGTGTTTCAGAATAAGTATTACAGACTTCTAGGGGTTGTACTACATCTGTCGAGTCGGAGGAAGATTTTCTTGCACGAATTATGGCGACAGAATGAATTATTGAGAACACAACTAGGACTTAAGGGGCGTGTGTATGAAAACATACGTCGCAGGTACACTTTGTGCAACGAACAATAGGGTCGCCACGTGGAACCAAACTTGTAGTACAACCCCCAGAAATCTGAAATACTTATACACACGATATCGGTCCATTGTGTTTCTATCTTAAAACTTATTTTAAACCGAAATGGTACATTTCCGGGCATGGGTTCATTATCAAAACTTTATCTAATAATTCCCCTCTACAACCCCTAGAAGTTTGTAATAGGAATTATGAATCTATCTGTATAAATTTGTAAATTGGAATGTAAAAAATAGGCTATTTACGACTAGCGGGCTCGGTTTGGATACCTGGCAGGGTTGAGATTTTAATTGTAAAATTGATTTATTTGTAAAATTTTCAATCTCGTTCGGTTAAACCTGGGCCACGGCGATGAACTCTGAACCTCCTGATTACGAGTATTAATCGCAACCGCTTGAGATAATTTCTTCAGTTTTAATCAATAAATATATTTTTTCTTAATATTAATATAATTATCAATTATATATAATTGAAGACACAAACCATATGGGCAGGAAGCTACAGGAAGGATACGTAAGATGGGGTGTAACAATTAATTATAATAAAACAGAATATATGAACACAGATCTTCTCGAGGAATTAGAAATAAATGGAACAAAGATTAAAACAGTAGACTATTAAGTATTTGGAATCAAATAAACTTTTTTTTTGTCTAGAAAGAAAAATATGTGATTCTGATAGTATTTTTTCTCAGAAATTCAAATATGTTATCGGTTCTTCTCCATCACGCAAGGTTTCCGAGAGACAGACATTTATAATTTCAAACACTTTAATATGTTCTACATTCGTAACTACACAATATTCGAACATTAGGACTCACCTAGAAAGTAAGAAACGACGGTTTTCTGCTATATTTCGCCTATGGAGCATCCCTCTTGATGGTCCAACAATAATCGGCCAGCACATTAGGATTCCATTTGCCTTCATATCTCTTTTCCATAGTTCAAATCTCCTGAGTTAGCTCGTTTAGTTTTATTTTACAATGGACAAATGGACGAAAAAACGTTTATTAAAAAAATAATTATTTAAATCCATTAATTGAAATTGAAATAAAAAAAACTGTGGATGATGGATAAATTCGGAATATATATTTGAAAACACGAGAGAAAACTGCATTAAGTACAACTATTGGTACTCATGAGACAAAAATCATGTTGACCTGTGTTATTAAAAAAGTGGATCATCTGAATTAGACATCGTAAAAAAGAATAATAGAAGCAAACAAGTTATTGGCATATTAAATTATATTTTATGGAGCAGGAAAATAATCAAGAGGACTAAATTATTAATACTTACCTACTTACTTACTCACTGGCACTATCGAACCCGTAGGTTCATGGCCGCACGGACATAAGCTCTCCATACATCCCTATCCTGAGCTAATGCTTTCCAATCATTCCCTGTATAATCTACTTCCCTCAAATCATAGTTAATGTTGTTCTCCCACCTCATTCTTGCTCTACCAACTGGGCGTTTTCCTTCTGGCTTTCCTACAAGAAGTTTCCATGCACGTCTTTCATTCCCCATACGCGCAACATGTCCTGCCCCATCGCAGTCTACGGGACCTAAATTATTAATATATAACACAATTGTGAAGAGTATTTTATTATATGGTGCGGGACGTTGAAGCAAAAACACAGAAATAAATTATTAGTCACGGAATTGGACTTTTTATGAATATTGGCAAGAATATCAAAATTAGGTAAAGTAAGAAATAACACAATAATATAAATAATGATTGTGGAAAAGGATATTGCACAAGAGACTGAAGAAATCCAACTAAGATGGTCTAGGCATATAATGAGAAGAAGGGACACAGAAACAAACAAAGTATTGAAATGGATACCTCCTGGAAAATGGTAGAATAAACCAACGTGTATAAAAGGGAATTCAAGACAACACGAAGACGAGAAATATGACAGAAGCAGACACAGAAGATCAGGAAGTGCGGAAGACAAAAATTGTTTATTTTGGTTGAGGATACCTGTGTAAATAACAGAAACAATCCTGAAATAAACAAATAAATTGGACACTCATGAAGAAACTTCCAAGAAAAACGAAATGAAATAATTAAGAGAATAATATGTAATATCGATATTAACTGTTCGTCAATTTTCTTCTTCTTCTTTTTCCCGGTTTAGACTTATTTACTAGCCTGTTCCGGCTCCAAATTGCTGCTCTTTCCATATTTTCTTCGGTCTTCCCAAACTTCTTCTTCCTCGTGGTGAATAACTGTATGCTGCTTTTGGTATTCTATTCTCAGTTATCCTTGCCAAATGTTCTTTCCAGTTTATTCTGTATTTTTCTATTGTTGTGTTTAATTCCTCTACTTTTAGTTGTCTTATTTCTGTGTTATGTTCTTTGTCTGTTCTTTGATATCCTGCTATCGATAAATTCTCAAATTTTTAAAGATATTAGAGCAAAGAACAAGAGTGAAATATATAGTTGTTTGAATGATGAAACACATGGTTGTTTGAACGATGTAAGATGGCTTCATGATTTATGAACTGCGGTCTAGGAATTTCACATGTTTGAGTCGCTAATAGACCAGGAGCAAAGTGGTAAATAATGCAGGCGGTGTACGACTAATCACCGCATGTGAGACCCAAGGGACTATTTCCTGTTTACTCTCGTCTGCTACGGTCTGTTTGTTACAGCCTGCAGTTACTGTCTGAAATACACCAATGGCAGACAAGTCTATGACCATGACTTCGTTGTTGCTGTGTTACAATATATATCCACTTTAAAGCCAATTTGTTGAACAAATTACAAGTTTATTTTCTTAATAAGATTAGATTTCTGCAAGAACATCTGGTATTGGTAAATATCTAAAATACTAGCTAATACCCGGCGTGCGCAGCTACGCCTAAATAAATGAAAATTAATGTGATTTTATGTTTAGTTGAATAAGTAAAAGGAAACATAATTATAAATTTATATTTTTAGATACCCCGTGCTGATTACCCGGCGTTGTTCGAGAATCTACTCATCCCGTTCATCTTGGCATAAATGAGCTGAAAGATAAAAATTAATGTAAAAAAATAAAGTTTTTTGTCTCAGAAAGAAAAATATGTGATTCTGGTAGTATTTTTTCTCCGATTCCGATTCAGGGTCTTTCCACTTTTCAGCGGTTGCCCTTTTACCAGCCGGCTGCTGGCCGTTCACATCCACATGTGTCAATCACAGAGGTAGATGATCAACAGCCAGTGTAGGGATGACATGTGGTTAGCATGTCGAGTCCCCCAGCCGTTATAGCTGGTTCCTCAACCTGGAGCCGCTACTTATTATAGCTACCCAATTGCCTCACGATGCTGGGTGGGCACCGGTCCCATACTGGCCGAAATACCATGAGAAAATTTCTTCCCCCATGGAGACTCGAACCAGCGCAAGTCCCGTAGCTCTGCGCCAAGGCTTCCTGTCTTAACCGCTCGGCTACGGCGCGGGACGTATTTTTTCTCATGAAATCAAATATGACACCGGTTTTACTCCATCACGAAAGCTTTCCGAGAGACAGGCATTTATAATTTCAAACACTTTAATATTTTCTACATTCGTAACTACACAATATTCGAACATTCGGACTCACCTAGAAAGTAAGAAATTACGATTTTCTGCTATATTTCGCCTGTGGAGCATCCCTCTTTATGGTCCAACAATAATCGGCCAGCATATTAGGATTCCATTTGCCTTGATATCTCTTTTCCATAGCTGAAATCTCCTGAGTTAGCTCATTTTGTTTTATTTTACAATGGGCAAATGGACGAAAGTACATTTATTAAAAATAATTATTTAAATCCATTAATTGAAATTGGATTAAAAAAAACTGTGGGTGATTGAGAAATTCCGAATACATATTTCAAAACACGATAAAAAAACTGCATTAAGTACAACTATTGGTACTCATGAGACAAAAATCATGTTGACCAGTTTAATTTTTTTAGAAAACTCAGTAAAATAATTGTTTAAAAACACAATTATCAAATGTGAGGTTCGAAGGAGTCTGTTGATCTTCTTCTTCTTCTTCTTCTTCACGGTTTAGGCTTATTTACTAGCCTGTTTCGGCTTCAAATTACTGCTCTTTCCATCTTTTCCTTGGTCTTCCCAAATTTCTTCTTGCTCGTGGTGAATAGTTGTATGCTGCTTTTGGTATTCTATTCTGTCATCCTTGCCAAGTGTTATTTCCAGTTTGGTATTTTTCTATTGTTGTGTTTAATTCCTTTACTTTTAGTTATTGTCTTATTTCTGTGTTATGTTTTTTGTCTGTTCTTTGATATCCTGCTACTGGTCTGAGGAATCTCATTTCAGCAACTTGTATTCTGGCAGATTGTTGTGTTGTCACTGTCCATGTTTCGGATCCATAAGTAATAATAGGCATTGTCATTGTCTTGTATAATTTCATTATAGAGTCTTTCCTGGCTTTATTTTTCAAAGTTCTTTATAGTGTTCCTGTTATATAATTAAACTTATTTAGTTTGTTATTTATATTTCGCAATCTAGGAACCTATTCTGTTCATTATTTGCTGTATTCATCGGATTAGTTGGACAGTCAGTGACTGCAAAATAATGCTCTGACCTGTTCAGAATATTAAAAAGGAGGAGCTTTTTTTATATTGCTAACAGAATTCGATAAAGCGAGGTGAAACACAACTGTCATTGGTTGTAAAACAAAATTAATTGAAACGTGATTGATCATTGGGGCACGAGTTCAATAGCAAATAGGATACGATTGTCGTGGAGTCTGTGAGAGACGTATAAGAGGAGTTTAACAAAGTCATGTTGTGAGAGGGCGCCCTGTACTCTGTCAAGTTCGGTTCATTAAGCCCCAGCTATGTACTTATTAACTCGCGTATATTGACTGAACATCTGGGTTATCGTAATTAATGCTAGCTACAAACCGATCCTCGCTGTCACACTATCCTATCACTTCCAGGATCTCAATATCCTCCTACAAATGCACCCAAATAATATTCACTCCAAAATAATATTCACCCATTAAATATTTACACAACACAAAATCTTTGATACAAGTTCATCAGGCTTAAAAAACTCCCCGATGTTTAGTGTTGGCTTTTGCTATGGACTAGTGGTTATGTTCCATTCTTGGGGGACGGCGAAGCAGGATAAAACCCTGGTCGGAATGTTGACCGCATACCATTCATGACAACTGTAGGGAAATAAGCGTAACTAAATTAACTTGGTCTAGTAACTCCTAACAAAGGAGATGCTAAGGCCCAATATTGGTTTGTTACGTCATTGTAGATACAGATTTATTGAAAATTAAACCCAACAATAGTGAAATACAGAACAATCTGGAAAGAACACTTAGCAAGGATGACTGAGAACAGAATACCAAAAGCAGCATACAACTATTCACCACGAGGAAGAAGAAGCTTGGGAAGACCAAAGAAAAGATGGAAACAGCAACAATTTCGAGCCGAAACAGGCTAGTAAATAAAACTAAAAGTGACGAAGAAAAATAAGAAGAAATTATGCAAGGATCACGCACACACTATTGAATAACACTAAGAAATTGGGACTGCAAGTAAATATCAGTAAAACTAAATATATGGTCACACTATAAATTCAGTATATAATGGAAATGGACAGCTAATGACAAATGAGGGAAATTTTGAGGAAGTGGCTGACTTCAAATACCTAGGAACAATAATCACAAATACGAATGAGATGCACAAGGAAATTAAACATAGGCTCAATTCTGGAAATGCGTGCTATTATGCATTGCAGAGATCTTTGATGTCCCAACTCCTTTCAAAAAACGTTAAACTGAAAATATATAAAACTATTATTCTACCAGTTATATTATATGGGTGCGAAACGTGGACTCTTACTTTAAGGGAGGAAAGGAGATTGCGAGTATTTGAGAATAAAGTTCTTAGGAACATTTTTGGACCAAAGAGAGATGAACAGACAGGTGAATGGAGAATACTACATAACAATGAACTACATGGTCTTTTTAGGAAGCCAGATATAATAAGAACAGTTAAGTCTCGTAGACTGCGATGGGCAGGACATGTTGCACGTATGGGGAATGAAAGACGTGCATGGAAGCTTCTTGTAGGAAAGCCAGAGGGAAAACGCCCAGTTGGTAGACCAAGAATGAGGTGGGAGAATAACATTAACTATGATTTGCGGGAAGTAGATTATACAGGGAATGATTGGAAAACATTAGCTCAGGATAGGGACGTATGGAGAGCTTATGTCCGCGCGGCCATGAACCTACGGGTTCGATAGTGCCAGTGAGTAAGTAAGTATGCAAGGATCAAGTCGTCTGGGAGGAACTTTACGCCGTGGATCCCGAGTCTGAAGATTTCAGGCTAGTAAAATGTTCTTAAGCCTGAATAAAGAGGCCTCTAAGCAAAATTTACCGAAATGCATCACCCTAGTAATACCATAGTTGCCAACTAGATGTATCACTGGGTCGGTAGTTTAATTTTTTCAGGATTGAAAAATCCAAGGAACAAGTCGTTTTCCCGTGGACCTGAAGCTTTTACTCCCCCATGTTTCGCCAGAGACTGTGTCCGTCATTTTCAATAAAATCTCTATCTACAATGTCGTACAACCCAATATTGGGCCTTAGCATCTCCTTTGTTAGGAGTTACTAGAACAAGTTAATTTAGTTACGCTTATTTCCCTACAGTTGTCATGAATGGTATGCGGTCAAAATTCCGACCCAGTGATACATCTATTACACATCCAAGTTAACTATTCACGGGCGGAGGGGAAGAGTTTTAGCGCTAGTGTCGCCGATCTACTGAATCTGTGGAAGGGATGTAGGAGAAAACTGTACATCCGATCACGTATTGAAATTGTTCAACTTCAAATGTGGGGGGAGAATCTCTAAACACGTGTGAAAGATCTTAACATGGTTGTCAAATTAGTCATTTAAGCACGGAACGCTCAAGCGGTCGGATCATTTAAAATCACAGTATTTGTTGTCTCTCTGTTACCAGTCTCACAATAAATCACAAGTGGCAACATGTAATGAGAAGGGCAAAGAAGGGACAGCTCATTCCTAGACGTAACCCCAAAAGTAACAGGGTTGTCAAGTTAGTCATTCTGCCACTGACCGCGCAGAACGACGGATTATTAAATACACAGTATTTGTCATCTCTCTACCTGCCAATAAAACAACATAATACAAAGGACACGAAGTGACAACACAGCCTGCACAAAACACTTGGATGGGTAATAGTTGGCAACTAGCCCTATAGTATTACTAGGGTGATGAATTTCGGTAAATTTTGCTTAGAGGCCTCTTTATTCAGGCTTAAGGATATTTTACTAGCCTCAAATCTCCAGACTCGGGAACCACAGCGTAAAGTTCCTCCCAGACGACTTGATCCTTACATAATTCCATCTTTTTTTTCTTCGTCACGTTTAGGTTTATTTACTAGCCTGTTTCAGCTCCAAATTGTTGCTGTTTCCATCTTTTCTTTGGTCTTCCCAAGCTTCTTCTTCCTCGTGGTGAATAGTTGTATGCTGCTTTTGGTATTCTGTTCTCAGTCATCCTTGCCAAGTGTTCTTTCCAGTTTGTTCTGTATTTCACTATTGTTGTGTTTAATTCCTCTACTCTTAGTTGTTGTCTTATTTCTGTGTTATGTTTTTCGTCTGTTCTTTGATATCCTGCTATTGGTCTGAGGAATTTCATTTCAGCAGCTTGTATTCTGGCAGATTGTTGTGTTGTCACTGTCCATGTTTCGGATCCATAAATAATAATTGGAACTGTCATTGTCTTGTATAATTTCATTATAGTCTGTCGATTTCGATTGGGGGTCTTTCCACTTTTCAGCGGTTGCCCTTTTACCAGCCGGCTGCTGGCCCTTCACATCCACATGTGTCAATCACAGAGGTAGATGATCAACAGCCAGTGTAGGGGTGACATGTGGTTAGCATGTCGAGTCCCCCAGCCGTTATAGCTGGTTCCTCAACCTAGAGCCGCTACTTATTGTAGCTACCCAATTGCCTCACGATGCTGGGTGGGCACCGGTCCCATACTGGCCGAAATACCACGAGAAAATTTCTTCCCCCATGGAGACTCGAACCAGCGCAAGTCCCGTAGCTCTGCGCCAAGGCTTCCTCCCTTAACCGCTCGGCTACGGCGCGGGACTATATAGAGTCTCTGCTGGCTTTATTTTTGAAAATTATTTTTACTGTTCCTGTTATATAACTAACTCACTGTAACTATCGAACCCGTAGGTTTATGGCCGCGTGGACGTAAGCTTTCCATACATCCCTAATCTGAACAAATGTTGTCCAACCATTCCCTGTATAATCTACTTCCCTCAAATCATAGTTTTATTCTCTCACCTCATTGTTGGTGTACCAACTGGACGTTTTTCCTCTTGTTTCCTACAAGAATCTTCCATGCACGTCTTTCATTCCCCATCCGTGCCAGATGTCCCGAGACTTAACTGTTCTTATTATATCTGGCTTCCTATAAAGACCATGTAGTTCAGTGTTATGTAAGTCTTCTCCATTCACCTGTCTGTTTATCCCTCTTTGGTCCAAAATTTTTTCTAAGAATCTTTTACTCAAATCTTAAGACTCGGGACCTTGGCTTAAAGTCCCTCCCAGAGGACTTGAACCTTGAATTTTTCCATTCTAAAAAAAAGTACATCGACCGAGGCCGGGTTTGAAACGCGAACCTCGGCACCAGAGGCAAGGAACATAATCACTAGATCGCCGAGGCCGACTGTGTTACTATCGCAGGAGGAAGTTAAATAAAACAAAATTAATGAAATGCGTATGGAGAAATTTTAAAACTTTATTTTTTGGCAGGGGAAACGGGAGGAATCCTTAGAAAAACCTGCCGTGGAACCGACTCGTCCACAACAAACCGCACATGGAATGACCATGGCCCGAACTCTGAACCCACAAGTGGAGGGCGTGTGATTAAACAGACTATATAACTCATGCCCCAAATGGGACTCATTGGACAATCACATGTCAATGATTTCTGTTTTACAACCAACCAGAATCGTGTTTCACGAAATATTTATCAGTGTTATAATAACCATATTAAAGAAGGCTCCTCCTTTTTAATATTCTGAACAGGTCTGACCATTATTTTATAGTGATTGAGCCCGTGAGGAATACGGCTACCAGATTCTATATATAGTGCATGAATGTCAACACATGCCACATGCGGGAGTTAATATAAAAACATTTGTAGCAATTGATTATACCACCAAAAAAAGAAACCACTGTTTGCACTTTGTTAAATGTATTTTTTCCCAGGTAACAATCCAGAAAAATATAATTGTCATATTTACATCATACGACATCAGAAATGAATTAATATACAATTTGATGCGTTTCATTTTTTCTCCACTACAGAGCATTCTTACAATATTGCGTTCCTTTGGCAATAAATAGTATGATCTGGTTGCAGTTATAAACAAAAGAAGCATATGAAGCTTACCTATCACTTCTCATTTGTTTTCAAACATCGCCGTTTACATTAAATATATAAATATTTTAAAATAACTACAGTTAAATAATGATTTGTAAGTAAACAGCTTAATTTTATTCGTTAAATAGTCCTAACAAATGCCACTCTTGATTTCCAAATTCTCTAGATAAATTGGAAATCACTCGTCGCGTTACTTATGAATATCAGCGTTCCTATTCCAGTCTTTCCTGACAAATAACCTATGAACATTTTGGTTTATTGTTTATTTAGTACATTCTGTCGTTTAATATTTACATAGCTGAATTGCAGTTTTTTCCGTTCAATAGAGAAGTCCAGACTTTATTTCCATGCGTAAAAAAGCAAATAAATTGAAGTACATAAATTCATATTTACTCTGTATACCAATTGCGCATGACAATAATGTAGAGACCGTTCATGGCTGAGATAACCCGGACTGGGTGAAAGATAACACTGGTCAACATTATTTTAGTCTCATGAGTACCAATAGTTGTACTTAATGCAGTTTTGTATCCTGTTTTCAAATATGTATTCGGAATTTCTCCATCACCCACACTTTGTTTTATTTCAATTTCAATTAATGGTTTTAAATAAATATTTTTTTAATAAACGTTTTTTCGCCCATTTGTCCATTGTAAAATAAAACCAAATGAGCTAACTCAAGAGATTTGAGCTATGGAAAAGATATATCAAGACAAGGGGATTCTTAATATGCTGGCCGATTATTGTTGGACCATCAAGAGGGATGCTCCACAGGCGAAATATAGCAGAAAATCGTCATTTCTCACTTTCTAGGTGAGTCCGAATGTTCGAATATTGTGTAGTTACGAATGTAGAAAATATTAAAGTGTTTGAAATGATAAATTCCTGTCTCTCGGAAACCTTGTGTGATGGAGAAAAACCGATAACATATTTGAATTCAGGTGAAACAATACTATCAGAAGCACATGTTTGCATTTATGAGACACCTAGAAAGTAAGAAATGACGATTTTCTGCTATATTTCTCATCGAGGCGATATTCCACTCGTGCTACACACGCTCCTACATATCTATGGCGATGGATTCGATGGCGACAGTGATACGAAGTCTGACTTCTTGCAGATTTTGAGGTAGTATATACGAGTATCTTAATATATAATAATTTCATGTCACGTTGTTTGTCCGCGATGGAATCCTAAACTACTGAACCGATTTTTATAAAATTTTGCACATTGTATGCAGTTTGATCCAACTTGAGACTTAGGGTAGTTTATAACTAAATTTATAGTCGCATTATTTTTTGTTGCAAATTATTTGTTTATTATTTAACAAAGAGTTATAATTATCTGTGAGTTCCATACGATTCTAAGAGATGGCGGTGTAATTATCTGTGAGTTCCATACGATTTTAACAGATAGCGGTGTAACGTAATTTGGTAAGGTAATTAGTTTATTATTTAACAAAGAGAGATCCAGATGGCTGTGCTTTTAGTTGCAACCGCGAATTTCAATTGAATTACAAATATTGATTAATTCATAATTTAAGTGTGTTCAGTGTTTATTTTATTTTCAATATTATTAATTTCGTGTGTAAATATTAGTTTTAAGTAATCTGGCTGAAAGACAGCAACTTAATTTAAATTTTTAACGTATACCTTAGCCACAGCAACGCGTGGCCGGGACTTCTAGTATATATATATATATATATATATATATATATATATATATATATATATAAGGTTATTTATGTCACCCCCAATAAAATATTCCGCAAACGGTTAAGTGATGAGATCCCAGAGGCCAGCTGAAAATATATTATCTTGGTTCCCAGCGCACCTAATCTTCCTGCAAGTCGTTGATTCTCGATAACCTCCAAATGTTGCACAATTCACACAAACTTTAAAATTCAACATTCACGCCATTCAACATAACTTCTTTCTCTCAATCCATGCTCTAATGACAAGTGAAATAGCGGGAAAGAGATATTTCTTCTTATTTTCTTCTTGAGATGCTGTCCGTTCTGCCATCTATTGTTTCTGCCAACATATCGGTATACGTTCTTCTTCATCATCACAGTACATTCAACGAATTTAGGCCAATTTGTTGACCTGTTTCAGCCTCAAGAGAAACACCATCCATAAGTCTTTTGAGTGGAAGTCCTGGTCTTCTTCTGCCTGCAGGTTGATAATTTAACATTTGTTTGGGTATCCTCTGATCTTCCATTCGATGAACATGTTGCAGCCATCTTGAGTTATGATCAGACATTTTGTTTTCTAAAGGTTCCATGTGTAATTCTTCTAAGATGTCTTCATTTTTTTGTGATTATAAAGTTCCAGTACATTTTGTGGATAACGTAGCGCAAATAAAACAAAAATTATAAGGTAGTTTCTACTATCAAGTTAGTGTTCAACATAACCTCCATCAATCTCAAAACATGTTTCCCAACGACGCACCGTCGCCCGGAAAACATGCACCAACATATCCTCTGTAATCATTTCACTCGCTTGGCGCATGCGTTCTTTCAGCACTTGCAGATTAGGAAACTTGGTTCTGTACACCTGTTGCTTGATGAACCCCCAAGCAAAAAAGTCCAGGGGTGCGATATCTGGCGAACGAGGTGTCCAGATACGAGGAGATGCCCTTCCAATCCACCTTTTGGGAAACCTGTCATTAAGATACCCGCGTACAGCCAGAGCAAAGTGTGGTGGTGCTCCATCTTGTTGCAACACCACTGTATCAATGATACCATCTTGCTGTAACTGTGGCTGTAAGAAAAGTTGCAACATATCAAGATACACGTCTCCCGTGAGGGTTTCCTTTGGAATCTGTCTCTAACTTCCTCGTACGACTGGCCTCTTAAACGCGCAGCAACAATCTCTATCCGCTCTTTGATGGTGGACATATTTGTATCTTTCGAATGACTGTAACAGAAATACGATATGTAAGCGATTTCTTTAAAATGTACTGAAACTTTATAATCACACTGTAGTAGTATGTATCCTGCAGTCCTCCGAAGGTATCTCATTTCAGCAGATCTATGTCTCTGTATATCCTTCTGTTTCAACGTCCATACTGCGCTACCATACAAAAGAGTTGGAAGAGCCAGTGTTTTATACACTTTCAGTCTTGAATGTTTTTGGACTAACTGTGGCTTGAAGATAGAATTTATTAACCCTAAAATTCTTAAAAATTTAGACATCTTTGCATTTACATTTATAAGTTCATTGAGTTTATTTTTCTAACAACACCAATTCAGTATAAATCGAAAAACTGACTGCGACGATATACCAGGTTGTAACCGCGGAATGTTTATATGGACACGTGCATTATTGAAAGAATATTAAGTGCATTTAAGCAGTCATCTCTTGAAAGTGAAATAGGTAGATGCAGCGACGTGTACATAATGCGCAGCTAGATGGGCATGAATGATGCAAGCAAGAGATGGTATCAATCACCAGCAATCAGGGATGCAGCACAGTTGTGCGCTTCATTGAACGCACCATGCATTAATCTGTTTCAGTTCTACCTTGTTGACTGGCACCTCCAGCAGCCAGGCCGCTCACATCAATGGTCGATAAACTGCTATTTTATATTATATAAAAAATAAGAGTATCATCATCATCATAGTACATTCACGAACTTAGGCCAAAAAAAAGGGTAGTGACGTGTGTATAACCTCTCCTACCCAATTCTCATCCTCACCTTCTCGTGGTACAACCCGTTTTCACAAACGAGGCTCTGAGGACCGAGTCACGGCGGTATAACCGTTCCATCGGGAACTGAGTAAATGCAGTATCCTAATGTCTGTCCAGAGACTAAAAGATAGCAGCCCTACCACTGGACTACTTAGCGTCGGGCCAGTAACCTGTCCTAAGGAACTTCAAAACTACTTTCAAGTCTCAACACGAAAAAATCCAGAAGGAATTGAAATATGACGATCCACAGCAAAGAAATATGGCTAAAAGAAAAGGCACAATTATATTGTAAGATATGCAACCTGGAATGTCCGAAGCATCTATAAAAAAGAAGAGGAACTAGAAAGTATATTTAAAAATAGAAACATTGATATTGCAGTAACTACAGAAACTAAGAAGAAACTTAAAGGAACGAAAGAAACACAAAATTATGTACAAATATATAGCGGTGTTGACAGGAAAACCAATGGACAAGCTGGAGTAATGATTTGGATTAATAAAACCATGAGAAATAAAATTCAACACTACACTTACTGGAATGAAAGAATATTAGAGCTTCGACTGAAAAAAAAATAAGAGTATCTGGATGCCAAACAAGTACCTCAGATGATATCATTCCAAAGTCGTTTTGGAGAGATCCTGAGTTTAAATCCAGGGGAACTGCAATCAGAGAGCATGTTTCATAGTTGCCTTCAGCCACTAGGCGAATAAAAGCTGTATCAACTCTTTGTAATTTTCTATGTATGAAATTAATTCCTATTTTGTATGTAATAATTTTGTTACGGACAGAACATCTGTGAGGCGGAACAGGCAACTTGCCTAGCCGAAGTGTAGATGAAGAAGAAAAATTTGTTTATTGTAACTTATGTGTAACTGTATTTTTTTCTCTAACTTGGTTGGGTGTAGATAAGGCCTTAAACCTTAACGTTGCCAGTTATTATTATTATTATTATTATTATTATTATTATTATTATTATTATTAAAATTGTACTGGACAATAACATTTTGGAGCAGGTGAATAATTTTACATATCTAGGATGCAATATCTCATATGAGGAAGAAAAGGATGTAAATGCAAAAATATCTAAATTTTTAAGAATTTTAGGGTTAATAAATTCTATCTTCAAGCCACAGTTAGTCCAAAAGCATTCAAGACTGAAAGTGTATAAAACACTGGCTCTTCCAACTCTTTTGTATGGTAGCGAAGTATGGACGTTGAAACAGAAGGATATACAGAGAATTGATATGCTGAAATGAGATACCTTCGGAGGACTGCAGGATACACACTACTAGATCACAAAACAAATGAAGACATCTTGGAAGAATTACACATGGAATCTTTAGAAAACAAAATTTCTGATTATAAGTCAAGATGGATGCAACATGTTTATCGAATGGAAGATCACAGAATACCCAAACAAATGTTAAGATATCGACCTGCAGAAAGAAGAAGACCAGGACGTCCACTAAAAAGACTTTTGGATGGTGTTTCTCTTGAGGCCGAAACAGGTCAACAAATGGCCTAAATTCGTGAATGTACTATGATGATTATTATTATTAATATAAGTCCAAAATTTAATCAGATTTTGTAAGATGCAGACAACTAGAATGGTGTGGTCATATATGTAGGATACCAGAGAAAAGTTTACCCAGACAAGCTTTAGAATGGATTCCACCTGTTGTTTTAAATTGTTTAATTTATTACCAGTTCTGTATGCTGTATTTATAATATCTATATAATTATGATAGTGGTGCAGCCGGGTTGTCAGCCCTGCATCACGGCCGCCTTTACCCCCATAACAAGCGTCTGGTACTCATTTCCGTTAGAGGCTGAGTCGTCCCCAGGGCCATAGTGCCGTCAGATAGTTTGAGTCAGTTTAAAAATCTGACCCCAACGGGACTTGAACCCTCGACCCTCCGGCTTGTAGCTCAGTGCTTTAACCACTACGCTACGGCGTGCCCCCCTGGCATTCTTTTGACATGGCCATACCACTGTAATCTTTTATTTTCTATAATGTCTATGATGTCCGGCTCCTCTTGTACACCCATAATTTCCCTTATTTCTTTATTCCGTATTCTATCCATTCTAGATTTTCCAGCTGATCTTCTTCTTAAAACATCCATTTCTGTACTTAAAATTCTTTTCATTTCCCTGGTAGGAATTTGCCAGACTTCAGCACCATATGTTAAAATGCTCTGAATTATGGTTTGATATATTTGTAATTTTCTACTTTTTGTGATTTTTTTGCTCCACCAAACAGAGTTTAAAGCATTTATTGCTTGTTTTGTCTGTGCGATTCTATTTTTAATTTCCACTGTGTTATCGCCTGAATGGTCTAATTTTGTTCCTAAATAAGTGCATTCAATACTAGGTTTTAGTTTTTCTCCATTGTTGAAATTTATATTTTCCACTTCTCCTATACACAACTATTTAGGTTTCTCAATGTTTATATAAAGTCCCCATTTTTCATATTCCTATTTTAGTTTTTTAGCCATATATTATATTAAATTAAAATTTTAATATTAATAATAATAATAATAATAATAATAATAATAATAATAATAATAATAATAATAATACGTACTTACTTACTTACACTATTTAACCCGCAGGTTCATGGCCGCGCGGACATAAGCTCTCCATACATCCCTATCCTGAGCTAATGCTTTCCAATAAATCCCTGTATAATCTACTTCCCTCAAATCATAATTAATGTTGTTCTCCCACCTCATTCTTGGTCTTCCAACTGGGCGTTATCCTTCTGGCTTTCCTACAAGAAGTTTCCATGCACGTCTTTCATTCCCCATACGTGCAACATGTCCTGCCCATCGCAGTCTACGAGACTTAACTGTTCTTAATATATCTGGCTTCCTATAAAGACCATGTAGTTCATTGTTATGTAGTCTTCTCCATTCACCTGTCTGTTCATCTATCTTTGGTCCAAACATTTTCCTAAGTACTTTATTCTCAAATACTTGTAATCTCCTTTCCTCCCTTAAATTAACAGTCCATGTTTCGCACCCATATAATATAACTGGTAGAATAATAGTTTTATATATTTTCAGTTTAACGTTTTTTGAAAGGAGTTGGGACATCAAGAGTCTCTGCAATGCATAATAGCATGCATTTACAGAATTGAGCCTATGTTTAATTTCCTTGTGCATCTCATTCCTGTTTGTGATTGTTGTTCCCTGGTATTTGAATTCAGCCACTTCCTCAAAATTTCCCTCATTTGTCATTAGCTGTCTATTTCCATTATATAATACATTTCTATGTGTGGCCATATATTTAGTTTTATTGATATTTACTTCCAGTCCTAATTTATTAGTGTTACTAAATAGTGTGTGCGTGTTGTCCTTTAATATCTCCTCGCTATCGGCCAGTAGTACTACATAATCAGCATAAACTAACAGCTTATTAATACCATTGAGTTGTAAGCCTTCCTCATTCTCTAAAGATTTAATGGCATGCTCTAGTACAAAATTAAATAGTAGAGGAGCTAGTGCATCTCCTTGCTTCAACCCACTCTGGATTTGAAAGGTGTCTGAAAACTGTTTCCCTACACGCACCCTACTCTTTGTGCCATTTAGACACATTCGTATAAGTCTAACTAACTTTTTAGAAATTCCGAACTCCAGCAGGATACTATATAACTTCTCCCTCTTAATTGAATCATATGCCTTTTTGAAGTCTACATATAGTTGATGTACAGTACCATTATATTCCCATTTCTTTTCTAAAACTTGTCTTATACTAAAAATCTGATCTGTTGTAGACCTGTTTCTTATACAATAATAATAATAATAATAATAATAATAATAATAATAATAATAATAATAATAATAATAATAAATAATAATAATCTATCTATCTATCTTCGGGTTTTTACAGCTGCTGCCGTCTTCCCGTGCCAAACCTCCAAAGCCTACGGTCTTGGGTATATTCGATGCTTAGCCCTCTAGCTTGCATTACTGTCTTCATGTTTTCCTTCCGTGTTAACCTTGGTCTTCCTCTTTTCTTCTCTCTGTTCGGATTCCATCCATATAGTTGATTCGGCCATCGCTCATCTTCCATTCTTAAAACATGTCCTAACCACTTTAATTCCTTCTCCTCAATTCTTTCAATTATGCTTTCTTCTGCTTCCATTATGTTTCTAATTTCCTTATTTGTGACATGTTCTAATTTAGAGTTTCTGGCTCTTATTCGTAAATAATCCATTTCTAGAGCTATTAGTCTATTCTTGTAGTACTTATTCATTGTCCATACCTCACTTCCGTACATTGCAACAGATTCCACCAATGTTTTACCAATATATATTTTTTGTGTCTTTCCAAATATGCTTATCCCACCATATGGAATTTAACAATGATATTATTTTGCTACTCAATTCAATTCTATGTTTTATGTTCTCTTTCCCTATACCTTCAATGTTATCCATAATCATTCCCAAATATTTAGTTTGTTTCACTTGCTTTATTTGGATTCCTTCTTCCAATATTAAATTTTCTCTTTCATTGCTATTTATTGCCAGATATTCTGTTTTTTGTAAATTTGCTGTGAGACCCCATGATTCATATGTGTTTTCCAATCTTTTTATCATGAATTCCATATCAAATTTGTCTTGCAATAATAATAATAATAATAATAATAATAATAATAATAATAATAATAATAATAATAATAATAATAATAATAATAATAATAATAAAGACCTTCACAAAATGGTGGATTTTAAAGGAAACAGTAGTAAGTTTGCGGGTGGACTTTATTAAATGTCGTAAACTGCTCATAAGTAACATTATTGTCCGCCTGTTTGCACAGTACATTTACCCTCGTGTTATATTAGAGTCGTATGCAAGAGTTTACTGTCTGAACACATGTGCAGGAATTTCAGAAGAATGCATGCATCCACTTCCACGTTCAATATATTATTACTCTGTGTTGGAGTTTTTACATATTTTAGTAAATTGAAAATACCGTACCCCATTTTTACTCCACCCACATGTAAAGTTTCCCCCTCATGTAGTTAAATAAACTAGTATTTTCTCTTATCAAAGTATTTCACATTTATATTATTCAGTCTCCCTCCGTGATCTAGGGGTTACTTTCCTTGCCTCTGGTCCAGTATGTCGCAGGTTCAAACCCGAGCTTCAAAATTTTATTTAGGATGAAGAAATTTTTATCTTATTTGTATTTTTTTCTAGGATGAAGAAATCCCTTACTTTAAGGTGAATGCAGAAAACTACATCATAGGATACCTGATATAATACGAGCAGTTAAGTCTCATAGACTGCGATGATCAGGACATGTGGCACGTATGAGGGATGGAAGAAGTGTATGGACGCTTCCTGTAGGAAAACCAGAAAGAAAACGCCCAGTTGGTAAACCAAGACTGTGATGGGAGAATAAAATGAACCATAATTTGAGGAAAGTAAATTATATAGGGGATAATTGCAAGATATTAGCTCAGGATAGGGATATATGGAGAGCTTATGTCCGCGCGGCCAAGAACCTACGGGTTCGTTAGAGCCAGTCAGTTATTATTATTATTATTATTTATTATTGTCATTATTAATAGTAATAGTATTATTATCAGTACAAGTAGCAGTAATAATAGCAGTAGTAGTAGTAGTAGTAGTATATTTGTCATAAGTTCTTAGTTATACATGTTTTAACATCTAATATCGTATCGCGTCTAAAATCATTGGCTGTAGTGGAATGGAATTCAAAAAGGAACCTAAAATTTAGAACCAAAGAACACATAAGAAATATTAAAAATGGGGAAATTGAAAAATCTACAGTTGCTGCTCATGTTTGGTCTGAAAACATAATATAAATTCAGACATTAAATTATTAAAACAGTTAGAAAATACAAAAGAGCTGACTATTTGGGAAAAAATTTATATTCAGAAGAACAAACACAGAGTTATGAATTTTGAAATACCGCTGGAACGTGACATTGTTTGGAGGTTCTTTGGCCAACCACAGGATGGAGCTGACATCGACATCCAGGGTGTGCAACATAATGCAACATAAATCAAACCAGTCTGGGAAAGCTGATGATAAAACAGAATTGTTTTGAAACATGTTCAAGAACAAATCAACATTAATATTGAGGTAAGATGATCAGACTAAAAATAATGTAATCGAATTCAGTGCATTTTTTCTTTTTCAAAAGAAAGAAAATAAATTTGCATTTACATTGCGCACGGGCCTGCTTCGTCGTACGTACAGTATTTTTTCATGAATAAAAAAAATAAAAATAGAGATAATATAAACAAATACCTACATAAAAATGTATAAAAACAATGCCCATATATATACACCGTGCCCCAATCAAACCTCCCACATTTTAATTAATCATAACTCTCAAAGTATGTGGAATTATGAAATGAGGTTGGTATTAAAGATAGAGAAACTAAAAAAAAATTGTTTTCATTGTTGCAGTTAATTCATCTGTCGCATGTTGGACAATAATGACAAAAAACAAAATGGCGACTCCTCAGCAACGAGCACAAACTGTTTTCTGGTATGCAGAGACGAAGTCAATAATTACAGTGCAAAGAAATTACCGGAGAGAATATGGGTGAAATGCACCTGATGGGAAGACCATTAAGGCATGGCTTGAGATGTTTCTGGCGGTTGGAAGCGTTAAAAAAGAATCAGGAGGTGCTCGTACACGTGTTTTAGGAGAAAAGATTAAGGAAATTAGAGCAGGATTTCAGAGAAGTCCACAAAAATTAATTCGCCAAGCTTCCCGGCAGTTCTATGGACATGTTGGACAGAACGTGGCATGAAATCGAATATACACTTGATATTGTTCGTGCTACTAATGGTGCACATATAGAGGTGTTTTAGTGTATGGCAATGAAAATTATTTGAGTTTCTGTTTCGTTTAATACCGGCCTCATTTCATAATTCCGCATACTTTGTTAGTTATGATTAATTAAAATGTGGGAACTTTGAATGGGACACCCTGTATAATCTATGTCTACGCTACATGCCTTTGGCTGTAAGCATGATGGGCACGCGTGTATAATTTTATGTGCATTCTAGTGTTGGAAAAACTGCACTTCAACTAGCGTGAAATATTTTCGAAGTCCTATAGAACAAGAGTGCGCTTGCGCCAGAGTTTATAGAGCCAGCGATAACCCCAGAATCGAATCACATATTGATTATCATCCTCGATTACTATCCGTCGCTAAGAAATTTAAATGACCAATATTTGCAATAAATCCCCACATTTATGTTAAAAATATATTAATAATATTAAAATTACCAAACGTTTATAAAAATGGGTCTACACTTACTTATCACTCCCTAACGCTGATCCAACCAGCGATAATCCAAAACAGCGATAGAAAAATCATAGGCTAAATAATATACTCTGTGTAGAAAATAGCAGTTAGCATCACAATATTGTCTAACAGTGTCATAATATTGTGATTTGCTTATTTAAATAAATACTTCAAAATTGTCTAATAATGTTATAAAAATTGTTTGAAAAAGTTTAAAATATTAAATAATGTTAGTAAATACAGAAGAAGAGCTATAGTTTACAACAATATAACTGAAAAATCAAATGCTAGTAGAAGTGCAGTTGAGCCTCTAGTGTTTCTTTTTTGGCACTTCACTTTTGTCGTTCTTGTTTTTAAAAAATGTGTAGATTCTGAATTTACTAGAAAACTGAGAGAGAACTGGCTATTAAGAAGAATAAACAGAGAGTATCTTATGTCTTTCAGGTGTTTATTATGTGGAAACGGCCAGAGATTATAGTCTCTAGAGCTAGTAAGCATTCAGACATATCTCTTGTCTAATTTAACCCAACCAGTCAAGTGTGTTGTGTTATGCATTACCAGAGTAATCCACAAGAGACATTCATTCTAACAAAACACCGCACATTACATGGTTATAAAAATGATGTGTCAGTTATGCTCGCGCAAGCAGGTTCTTGTAATGAAATAAGTGTGGGTTTCTATTTTCCGAAATTTTACATTAAGTTTATGTTTTGTTGCTAACATACAGTGTTTAATTAAACGTTTAGACGAAAATATAATCCATGTTCAAATCATTTAATCATCGTTAATAAGTGTTAATAATACATACAAACTAAATATTAGGGTCACACGTAGAAATACATTATATAATGGAAATGGACAACTAATGACAAATGAGGGAAATTTTGAGGAAGTGGCTGAATTCAAATACCTAGGAACAATAATCACAAATAGGAATGAGATGCACAAAGAAATTAAACATAGGCTCAATTCTGCAAATGCGTACTATTAAGCATTGCAGAGACTCTTGATGTCCCAACTCCTTTCAAAAAACGTTAAACTGGAAATATATAAAACTATCATTCTACCAGTTATATTATATGGGTGTGAAACATGGACTCTTACTTTAAGGGAGGAAAGGAGATTACGAGTATTCGAGAATAAAGTACTTAGGAAAATTTTTGGACCAAAGAGAGATGAACAGACATGTGAACTACATGGCCTTTATAGAAAAAAAACTCCTGGCGCGACAAGCCTACAAGGCCCTTAGCCTACCAGCCGGCTGCTGGCCTCACATCCACATGTGTCAATCACAGAGGTAGATGATAACCAGCCAGTGTAGGGGTGACATGTGGTCAGCATGTCGAGTCCTCCAGACGTTATAGCTGGTTTTCTCAACCTGGAGCCGCTACTTATTGTAGCTACCCAAATGCATCACGATGCTGGGTGTGCACCGGTCCCATACTGGCCGAAATACCATGCGAAAATGTCTTCCCTCATGGAGACTCGAACCAGCGCAAGTCCCGTAGCTCTGCGCCAAGGCTTCCTGCCTTAACCACTCGGCTACGGCGCGGGACTTTAAAGTAAAGTGATCCCACAACAGGCACGGAGGCCCTTGGGGTAGTAGGAGGTTAAGGCTCCCACTTTTTCTAGACAATCGGCACTTTATGTCAGCCCAGTTGTCATCCTTTACCCCCAGAACAAGCGCCCGGTACTCATTTTCGTTAGAGGCTGAGTTGACCCCAGGGCCGTAGTGCCGCCAGAGGGTTTGGGTCAGTTTAAAAATCCTGACCGCAACGGGACTTGAACCCTCGACCCTCCGGCTTGTAGCTCAGTGCCTTAACCACTACGCTACGGCGTGCCCCACTTTATAGGAAGCCAGATATAATAAGAACAGTTAAGTCTCGTAGACTGCGATGGGCAGGATATGTTGCGCGTATGGGGAATGAAAGACTTGCATGGAAGCTTCTTGTAGGAAAGCCAGAGGGAAAACGTCCAGTTGGTAGACCAAGAATGAGGTGGGAGAATAATATTAACTATGATTTGAGGGAAGTAGATTATACAGGGAATGATTGGAAAGCATAGGGATGTATGGAGAGCTTATAGTACACTACTTTATATCCCTCCTCATGATTAGGGCTGAAAAGAAGTATCGGAAATAGGGTTGTTCTTCTTCACTTCAAGGGCTAGGCAAATTGCCTGTTCCGCCTCACAGTTGTTCTGTCCATCTTTTCACTGGCCTTCCTACATTCCTTGAACCTCTTGGCTTGTAGTTGAATGCTGCTCTTGGTAATTCTGATACATTTATTCTTTCCACATTTCTCTCTATATTCTCTGATTTTCTCATCCAGTGGATATATATTTAACACTGTTCTTATATCTTCATTCCTTATCCGATCCAATCTTGTGCAGCCTTTTGTTCTTCTAAGGAAGTTCATTTCTGCGCTTTGTATTCTGCTTTGCAATTTTTTGGTCATTACCCAAGTTTCGCTGCCATAAAGATCCGTAGGAAGACAAAGAATAGATGTGAGATCGGAACAGGCAAATACCAAATCCGTTAAGTTTATGACAATGATGATTATGTGAAAGATTGTGAAACTGCTAAATAAATAAATAATATTTATTTACATGTACACAATATTTGTGTGCTCTTATATTAACGTAATGGATCAGAGATCGGTGGAATAAAAAAAAACGCTTCTTGATTGAGTAACGGAAGGAAGGGTTAGTATGCACTCTGCTGCCCTGATCCGGGTTCAGAGAGATGTTGTTCTGTGCTGAATGTTCACCGGAAATTACAAACTACCAACCCCTGGGGCTTCTGTAACCATGTGTACATAATCTCGTTGTTTTCTCAAAACTGCATAACAGCTTTTTTAATTCTGTGTCCCGTAAAATTAAAATTGGAAACATCAACAACAAGAGCTCCAAATTCCAAACAAACGTTTCATGCTTTTTGCGTAATATGTTCATTTACTGTGCAAGTTCACATTTAGTGATCAATTAGGGTGAAATTAATTTATTTTTATAAAATGTTTTGATTAATTAATATTTTTTCGTCAGTTAATATTATTTTTGCGCGATGGTATTTCAAAATAATGAATAATAGTAAAATAATAACATCTTTGTAAGAAATATTTGCGTTCATTATAAACAACTGACTAACGTTAACAGCGTGGGCAATGTTTCTACGGTAAATGCCGAAAATAATTTCGTTGAGACTACAGTATGCCGTGACACCAATCAGTCATAAAATGGCGACAAGTACGAATTTATTGTTTTATAACTGAATTCAAATACCTAGGTACAATAATCACAAATAGAAATGAGATGCACAAGGAAATTAAACATAGGCTCAATTCTGGAAATGCGTGCTATTATGCATTGCAGAGACTTTTGATGTCCCAACTCCTTTCAAAAAACGTTAAACTGAAAATATATAAAACTATTATTCTACCAGTTATATTATATGGGTGCGAAGCATGGACTCTTACTTTAAGGGAGGAAAGGAGATTACAGGTATTTGAGAATAAAGTACTTAGGAACATTTTTGGACCAAAGAGAGATGAACAGACAGGTGAATGGAGAAGACTACATAATAATGAACTACATGGTCTTTATGGGAAGCCAGATATAGAACAGTTAAATATCGTAGACTGCGATGGACAGGACATGTTGCACGTATGGGGAATGAAAGACTTGCATGGAAGCTTCTTGTAGGAAAACCAGAGGGAAAACGCCCAGTTGGTAGACCAAGAATGAGGTGGGAGAATAACATTAACTATGATTTGGGGGAGGTGGATTATACAGGAAATGATTGGAAAGCATTAGCTCAGGATTGGGATGTATGGAGAGCTTATGTCCGCGCGGCCATGAACCTACGGGTTCGATAGTGCCAGTGAGTAAGTAAGTAAGTATACCTACCTACCTAATACAGGTTTTCCACTTTTACTGCAGTTCGCCCTTGATTCCTGCTTTCCAGAGATTCCTGTCTTCCCATTGTCCATCTTCCATGCCCCTCTTCATCATGGCATCTTATATTCCCTCATACCATGTTCTTCTACTTCTCCCCCTCTTCCTTCTGCCTGGTACCATCCAATCTAACACCTGTTTAGGCCACTGGTCTTCCGACTTCCGTTGTACATGTCCATACCACTGTAGAGCTCTCTCTGTTATCCTATCGATAACAGTTTCTTGTGCATCCATTTCTTGTCTGATATATGTATTTCGAATATGTTGTAGCCTGGATATTCTCATACTTCTCCGTAATCCATCCATTTCTGTCGCCAAGATTATTTTCTGCATTCTTTAATTTATTGTCCAGCTTTGTGATCCATATGTAAGTATACTTTCTATTATCGTTTGTATAATCTCTTTTTTTTTCTGGTCAAATTTATATTCCATAAAAGACCATTCAGGGATCTAATCGCCTTCCTTTCACAATTTACTCTGTTAATAATATATTTTTCACAAATACCAGATTTATCTGTTATAGATCCAAGATATTTAAATTCTTTAACACGTTTAATTATCATATTATTTATTTGTAGGTCTTCTGAATTTCCTCCGATTACCATATATTCTGTTTTAATATAATTTATCTTCAGTCCACCTACCTCAAATGCACCTACCAACTTTCTGATTATATATTCTATATCTTCTTTATCTTGTCCTATTATAATCTGGTCAGCAGCGAATAATAAATTGTGCAGTAAATGACCATTAATGTTGATTCCCATTCCTCTACATGACATTCCATTTCATTAATACATCTTCTAAATTATCTTGAACATTGTTTTATTTTGTTTCAAATAAATTTCAGTTCATTTAAAATTCAATGAATTGTTTCGTATAATAATGTTGAGTGATTCCGGGTTATGTGGCCGTGGTCCATAGTTGGTGTTGATACCAGATGTTTCGCCCTCAACTGCGGAGGGCATCTTCAGTGGCGAGTGCTTCTAGGCGTGTTTCCTGGTCGGAAGATCTACTTAGAGATCTTCCGACCAGGAAACACGCCTAGAAGCACTCGCCACTGAAGATGCCCTCCGCAGTTGAGGGCGAAACATCTGGTATCAACACCAACTATGGACCACGGCCACATAACCCGGAATCACTCAACATTATGATTACCGGCCGTGAAAGCCTGCATTCAACTGTTTCGTATAATGTATATTAACACTACCTTTTGGATATACACTTGTGTCCAAAAGTTAAGGATAATTAGTTCATTTGCCGACTTATTATAAAGCATTTGTCAGAATAATACAAAATTTGGTAAGGGTATGTCACAGATAATTAGAAACATGGCACGAAAGAAACAATGGCATGAATACGTCATTCACTTGTCATTTTCACAACAAACGAAAACTGCATTTCAGAATTCGAACATAAAAGTTGAACAACAATGGTTCAAATGATTAGTATGGGGTGTGATTACCCCTGACAGCTACACAAGACTCACATCGACGTGGCATGCTAGTGATGAGGTTGTTCAGGAGTTCGATGCTCAGCAAATTCCACTCCTCATGAAGAGCAATGTGAAGGTCTTGAAGTGTCCTCGGAGGAGGCTGACGAGATGCAATTTGTCTCCCTAAGGCATCCCATGCATGCTCTATAGGATTCATATCCGGAGACCTCGCTGGCCACTCCATACGCTGGATATCTTCCTCCTGAAGAAACTCATCCACCAGTTGTGACCTGTGAGGTCGGGCATTGTCATCCATGAATATGAATTCTGGACCCACAGCTCCCCTGAAAAGTCTTACATGAGGTTCCAGGATCTCTTCTCTATACCGCTGAGCATTAACAGTGCCACCTGCGAAGATGTGAAGCTCTGTGCGTGCATTCATCATTATACCTCCCCATACCAGGAGACCACCGCCACCAAATGGATGTCTTTCCATGATGTTCATGGGGTTGTAACGAGTTCCTTGCTCCCTCCAGATAGTCACGCGATGCGAATCACAGTTCAAGCTGAATCTGGACTCGTCTGTAAATAGCACGCTGCTCCACTGATTTAGAGTCCAGTCGCGATGTTCCTGACTCCACCGTAAACGTGCTCTCTTGTTATCAAGGGTGAGTGGGACGCACACTACAGGCCGTCTAGCATACAGACCAGCAGCTCTGAGTCTTCTATAGACAGTTTGTCTGGATACTCTGATACCTGAGGCGGCCGCAAGTTCTGAACTCAGTTGTCTGGCAGACATTGTTCGGTTTCTTCTTGCAGTTAACGCAAGATATCGATCCTGCTGAGGATTTGTAACTCTTGGACGACCTCCCACTGGTCTTCGCCTAACGTCTCCGGTCTCTTGGAACCGTCGTCATAACCTAGATATAACATTTTGTGGCACATTAAGTGCTATGGAGACCTCAGTTTGTGTCTGTCCTGTTTCTAGCCGCCCAATAATTCTACCCCGAAGCAGAGGGTCCAGATGTTGTCTTTGTGCCATTTTACTGCAATCTGTTCTTACACTACATCTGATTATATCATAACTCTCTTTAAAAATGAAGATTTATGGAACAGGGCTTAACTGCAACAATGCAATTTTCATTTATAATTGCTATTAATTTTTTCATTGTTGAAGAGAGATTATAATTTAGTATGTAAACTAAACTAAATGTACTGAGAAACGTTTTGATAAATAATTTTTACTCCTTGCTCCTCTTTAAGCATTTTGATTTTCCGTTTTACAAATTATCCTAAACTTTTGGACACCAGTGTATATATTTCTATATACATTCTACATATATACATAAATGGCAGTAGTTTTACTTCCCGCAAGAGGTAGGTAATATGCAATATTACAGTATAGTTATTTAGGTTGGCAACCCCGAAATTTCCCCTCCATGGTATCTTTACCTTGTCGTGGTGGAGTGGCTTGCGTGCTTAAATGATCCTGAGAGCTATGCCGGCGGTAGCATTGCTGCCGATAGGGTTACCCATGCCGGACTGGTCGAAGGTGATAAGCCAGACGAAAAACAGTACCTTGGTCGAAAGAGTGACAATCTTTCACCGTAAAAATACAACCGTCAAGAAATGCGGGCATGGGTTCATCTGGGGTAAAATTTTCCGGAGGTCAAATAGTCCCCCATTCGGTTCTCCGGGCGGGGACTACTTCAGGGAACCCATGCCAAAGGCTCAAACACAAGGACATGTTCCTAGGAACATGGAATGTTAGGACTTTATACAATAGCGGGGCACTAGAGATATTAACGCGGGAATTAGATAAATCGCCCTTCGATATAGTCGCTTTACAAGAAGTTAGGTGGCCAGGAGATGGTAGTCAGGAATCAGGAAGCTTTGCATTATACTATGGGGGTGCAGAAAGACCTGCATTTGGAACGGGTTTTTTAGTCAGAAGGAGGATCTTATCCGCTATCCGAGATATTAAGTTTGTTAGTGATCGGATATCATACATAACCCCGAAATTTAGGATAATGAACTTTCAATCATAGTCGCAATTGCTGTAAGTACGACAGAACGCACTATCGCGCCTTTGACATAGTTTCTGGAGGCGAAACTTCCGATGAAACAGAAAATGTTGTAAGTCCTATTCTCTTTAAGCAAAAAGTTGGGAAAATGTTTTTATTGGTGTTGGTATTTGTTGGGGGACAGGTGGTGGCGCGTGTATGATTGATTGCGTCGCGATCACCTGTTACACACGATCCACCCTTATTGTTTCCTTCTCACGCCACACACAAGAGAGAAGAAACCTTATTACTGCCTCATTTTCAGCTAACAAAACACTTAGCACTTCCTTCCCAAGCTTCACAAACACTGTTGAAATCAAACGCCTGGAAGACATAAAACTGTGAATATATTATATTCCTGCTTATTTATACTATTGTTATTATTATTATCATTATTATTATTATTATCATTATTATTATCATTATCGTTATTCTTATTATTATTATCATTATCGTTATTATTATTATTATTGTTATTATTATTATTATTATTATTATTATTATTATTATTATTATTATTGTTATTATCGTATAAAATGTTGTTTGTACAAGAAATTTACATTGCTACATTTAATGTATCTTTAATTGTTTATAATTAGTATAGTGTATATCTATATTTATCAAATATTTATTGTATTTGTGTTGGTTGAGTGGAAGAGAAGGCCTTATGGCCTTAACTCTGCCAGAATAAATAAAACATTATTATTATTACTATTATTATTATTATTACCCCTCAGGGGTCCTCATCTAGGGGATATGTGGATGGCGACCACAAGGTGCCCAAGCTGTGCAAAACATTTCTTCCACTTACTTGTGTTTTGCACTCTTTCAACTTTACTATCTAACCTCCCTTGGTTAACTCTTTTTTTTTCGACTCCGACACTATTAGGGCATCCGAGGGCTAGGGAGTCTTTCCTTTCTTCCATTTCTTCTTTCCTTTATTTTCTTTTCTTCTCCAGAAAAGCCTGACCAGAGGCTATAAGATGGCAGCCCATCACTGGTCTTGCCTTCCTTTGGCCAGCAACCAATCAAAGGGACTATTATTATGCTTTCAAGTCTCATACGAGAATTTCCCTCAAACGCTGGAGGGAATATTTTCTATAGGATCGTAACAGGCCTTGGCCTAATACTTCGAAGGAAGAAGAAGAAGATTATTATTATTATTGTTATTATTGTTATTATTATTATTATTATTATTATTATTATTATTATTATTATTATTATTATTATTATTATTATTGTTATTATCGTATAAAATGCTGTTTGTACATGAAATTTACATTGTTACATTTAATGTATCTTTAATTGTTTATAATTAGTATAGTGTAGTCACAGGTAGAAATTCAGTATATAATGGAAATGGACAGCTAATGACAAATGAGGGAAATTTTGAGGAAGTGGCTGAATTCAAATACCTAGGAACAATAATCACAAATAGGAATGAGACGCACAAAGAAATTAAACATAGGCTCAATTCTGGAAATGCATGCTATTATGCATTGCAGAGACTTTTGATGTCCCAACTCCTTTCAAAAACACGTTAAGCTGAAAATATATAAAAATATTATTCTACCAGTTATATTATATGGGTGCGAAACATGGACTCTTACTTTAAGGGAGGAAAGGAAGGAGATACGAGTATTTGAGAATAAAGTTCTTAGGAAAATTTTTGGACCAAAGAGAGATGAACAGACAGGTGAATGGAGAAGACTACACAATAATGAACTACATGGTCTTTATAGGAAGCCAGATATAATAAGAACAGTTAAGTCTCGTAGACTGCGATGGGCAGGACATGTTGCACGTATGGGGAATGAAAGACGTGCATGGAAGCTTCTTGTAGGAAAGCCAGAGGGAAAACGCCCAGTTGGTAGACCAAGAATGAGGTGGGAGAACAACATTAACTATGATTTGAGGGAAGTAGATTATACAGGGAATGATTGGAAAGCATTAGCTCAGGATAGGGATGTATGGAGAGCTTATGCCCGCGCGGCCATGAACCTACGGGTTCGATAGTGCCAGTGAGTAAGTAAGTAAGTATATCTATATCTGTCAAATATTTATTGTATTTGTGCTGGTTGAGTGGAAGAGAAGGCCTTATGGCCTTAACTCTGCCAGAATAAATAAAACATTATTACTATTATTATTATTATTATAGTAAGTATTATTGTTATTATCGTATAAAATGTTGTTTGTACATGACATTTACATTGCTACATTTAATGTATCTTTAATTGTTTATAATTAGTATAGTGTATATCTATATCTGTCAAATATTTATTGTATTTGTGCTGGTTGAGTGGAAGAGAAGGCCTTATGGCCTTAACTCTGCCAGAATAAATAAAACATTATTACTATTATTATTATTATTACTATTATTATTATTATTATTATTATTATTATTATTATTATTATTATTATTATTGTTTAACGTGATGCATGTATCAACTCAAGTAAACAAATACTGCTTCATTCCAATTTATTAATTAACGATAATGAATTCAAATACCTAGGAACAATAATCACAAATAGGAATGAGATGCACAAAGAAATTAAACATAGACTCAATTCTTGAATTGCGTGCTATTATGCATTACAGAGACTCATGACGTCCCAAATCCTTAAAAAAAACGTTAAACTGCAAATATATAAAACTATTATTCTACCAGTTATGTTATGGGTCCACCGCTATGGTCTCGAGGTAGCGTGCTGCCTTGTCACTAGCGGGCCCGGGTTCATTCCCCGGTCGGAGCAGTTTTTCTGGGTGAAGTTACTATCGGGGTTTTTCCTCACCTGTAAGACAAATGTCAGGAAAACTTTAAGGCCCAAAACGGTCCGCGAAATCATATGGCCATCATCTTCATCATCATCATTATCGTCATCACCATCATCCTTCACCGGTGTGGAAAGCAGCGGGTAGCTACCACACCTACAATTCCCTAGTAAAGCTGATATTTTTCTTCTAACCTTAATTTCTTAGTGTTACTCAAAATAGAGTGTGCATGATTGCCTTTAGTATCTACTTGCTACTGCCTAATTCGGAGTAGCCTAGGTAATAAAACTCGAAATATTCTGGAAGTGCCGCAATTCTATTCTGTGAACATCGGTTCATGACGCGGAACTTCTCTATAGGGAACTTTCAGTTCGTTATCTAAGAGCGGAATTCATGAAACCACCTTTACGCAAAGAGCGACTCTGTCACTCCTCTCTGTGACGTATAGAGTATTCATAAAACTGGGGGAAAGAGTCGCTCTTTGCGTAAAGATGGTTTCATGAATTCCGCCCTAAGTATTGCACCAAACTCCTGCGAACCTGTGCATTGTTTTCTTCATAAAAACTAAATTTTCTACATTAATAAGACTACAATTATTTTTGCACTTATAATTAATGTCTAAAATTTGTCCTTTTGTAAAATAGGCTCTAGAGCATTCTATATGTATATCAACATGAAAACATTTAGTAAAATAAATAATAGTTTTAAAAAACTAAAACAACACGCTTTATTTGTAAACCAAACTAAAAAATGAAAAATAATTTTCATTTCCAACACGCTTGGGATAAAATAAAGTGGTCAACAAAAAAATCATCTCCAACACATATAGAATAAAATTAGAGTTATCAACAAAAATAAAATAATTTTACCATCAAAAGCGTGGGGTGCTCTATATCAATTAATATACTTGATAATAAACAGATATTGGTAAAAGTAAGCTCTCTAAGAAGAAAATGTAAACATCATAAAAAGCACCCCACGGTTTTGATGGTAAAATTATTTTCTTTTTGTTGATAACTCTAGTTTTATTCTATATGTGTTGGAGATGATTTTTTTGTTGACCACTTTATTTTATCCCAAGCGTGTTGGAAATTAAAATTATTTTTCATTTTTTAGTTTTCTAATAAAGCGTGTTCTTTTAGTTTTTTAAAACTATTATTTATTTTCAATTTTTTAGCTTTAATATTTTACAGAATAAGAAAAAAATGTAAATATCTTTAAATTCGATACTATTGTAGTATGAGCTAAAAGTAATACTCTTCTATAAAAAACCCTCCCAGCCGGATTTGAACCAGCGACCTATGGATTACTGATATTATATACCATCTGTCAGGTAAAATAAAGCTATTATTATTATTATTATTATTATTATTATTATTATTATTATTATTATTATTATTATTATTATTATTATTATTATTATTATTATTATTATTATTATTATTAAGAGTTCACTGCTCTACCAACTGAGCTCTTACAACGATTGACTAAAAACTCGACAAGTCCGCAACCTATTATACCAGTTTTCATTTTTTTGATTTTCGGATGATTCTGGCCAGGATTTTAGAAACAAAATATGAAATTATTGTATTGTCACGGGTCCTCTACAAGTATACAAAGTTTCAAGTCGATCCAATGTTTCTAAGTGGGTGAAAATCGCGTTGAAAAATTCCGTTATATTGATACAAAAACACTTTTTTTGATTTTCTGATGATTCTGACCAGGATTTTAGAAAATAAATATGAAATTATTGTATTATCATGGGTCCTCTACAAGTACACAAAGTTTCAAGTCGATCCAATGATTTTAAGTGGGTGAAAATCGCGTTGAAAGATTCCGTTACATAGATAGATAGATACAGGTCAAGCTAATATAAAGCGTGTAAAATTATGAACCCGGAGGTCGAACCAGCGATCTATAGAACACAATATGACAGAAGTGTCGAAAACCAAACAGTGGCATGCACTGTGTTACACAATTCAAATAGCACGCACCGTAGCGAGACAATAAACAAACAATAATAACAAATGACATTTCCAATGTTTCACACTGACGGCAAGGTGCATGAATTAATAGCTAGTGGCAGCACGTTACGTGAAATGCGCACTCGACCATTAATCACCAAATTAAACCTCCAGAGGGCCCAGTTAACCATCAATGTTTCATAAACTACAAGTCTCTCATTTTTCAACGTTTGGCAGTAATTGTATATATATATTTTTCCCATCCAACTGCATTCCTATATTTATTTTATGAACTAAAACCAGCTTCCATTCTCCTCTTTTAACCCTACAACCACCAAGCATGGGCAAAAATTGCCCATAAGTTTTTTTTTTCTTTTCTTGAAAAATCTTAAAAACTATCCCCCTATGTTAATGAGCCATCTTCTATTTATCATTCACCTTACATATCATTATATTCTATATTTATCCATTTAAAAGTTTGAAAATTTTAAACAAAATAATAATAATAATAATAATAATAATAATAATAATAATAATAATAATAATAATAATAATCCATCCATCCATAGTAATTCTGCCCGAAGGCAGGTCCTTCACTGCAATCATAACATGTTCATGCTATGCTTGCAGCTTTACCAGGGAATTGTGTAGGTGTGGTAGCTTCCCGTTGCTTTCCACACCGGTGATGGATGATGATGATGATGATAATGATGATGATGATGATAAAGATGATGGCCATATGATTTCGGGGACCGTTTGGGCCTTAAAGTTTTCCTGACATTTGTCTTACAGCTGAGGAAAAACCCCGATAAGAACCTCACCCAGAAAAACTGCCCCGACCGGGGATCGAACCCGGGCCCGCTTCGTGACAAGGTAGCACGCTACCTCGAGACCACAGCGGTGGACAACAATAATAAATAATAATAATAATAATAATAATAATAATTTTAATAATAATAATTAAATATATGGTTACACATAGAAATACATTATATAATGGAAATGGACAGCTAATGACAAATGAGGGAAATTTTGAGGAAGTGGCTGAATTCAAATACCTAGGAACAATAATCACAAATAGGAATGCGGTGCACAAGGAAATTAAACATAGGCTCAATATATACGATATATTTCCATCTGTGTCACACAGCCTGCGGCGTCAAGTGGCAACAGCGTTCCCATAGGAGTAATACTATTTTCTATTCATCAAAAATCAATAGCTGTAGGAGTTCGCTGAAACGGAAAAAAAAGAAGAAGACTAAACTTTACAACATCCGACATGACATTTTAAATTACTTCATAAACTCCTGTCAAATTATATTTTTAAGGTTTCATTTTTCAAATAATTTCCCACCATTTACAATGATTTTCACATTTTTTCCAACGATAATTTGAATATATTTTTTCATGATATTGAACTACAAGAAGACGTTGCAGCCAAACTGATTTTAACGAATATTCTACGTTCCAGTGCAGCCAACATAGAATCTGTACTAATTAACTTATACTAAATAAAATTAGCGTGCTTTCTTTCGCAGGTTAGAATATTTAAATTGCATTAGGTTAACTTTTAGATTGGTCTTTCATAGGTTAGTATATTAAAATGGCGTTAGATTAGCTTTTATGTTGGACTTTCACAGGTTGGAGTACGTAAATTGCGTTGGTTACTTTTTAGAGTGAATATTTTAACAGGTTTAGAGTACTTAATTGCGTTAGGTTAGCCCCTTTTAAGTTGGTCTTTCACGAGGTCAGAGTACTTAAATTGCGTTAGGTTAGCTTTTAATTGGGTCTTTCTTCCACAGGGTCAGAGTACTTGAATTGCGTTAGGTAGCTTTATTTGGGCTTTTCCGTGTTAGAAAACTTAAATTGCATTAGGTTAAACACTTTTCGATTGGTCTTTCTCGTGTTAGAATACTTAAATTGCATTAGGTTAACTTTTAGATTGGTCTTTCACAGGTTAGAGTACCTAAATTGCGTTAGGTTAGCTTCTAGGTTGGTCTTTCACAGGTTAGAGTACTTAAATTGCGTTAGGTTAGCTTTTGATTAGGCCTTTCACAGGTTAGAGCACTTAAATTGCGTTAGGTTAGCTTTTAATTTGGTCTTTCACAGGTTAGAGTACCTAAATTGCGTTAGGTTAGCTCTTAGGTTGGTTTTTCACAGGTTAGAATACTTAAATTGCGTTAGGTTAGCTTTTAAGTTGGTCTTTCACAGGTTAGAGTACTTAAATTGCGTTAGGTTAGCTTTTAATTTGGTCTTTCACAGGTCAGAGTACTTAAATTGCGTTAGGTTAGCTTTTAATTTGGTCTTTCACAGGTCAGAGTACTTAAATTGCGTTAGGTTAGCTTTTAATTTGGTCTTTCTCGTGTTAGAATACTTAAATTGCATTAGGTTAACTTTTAGATTGGTCTTTCACAGGTTAGAGTACCTAAATTGCGTTAGGTTAGCTTCTAGGTTGGTCTTTCACAGGTTAGAGTACTTAAATTGCGTTAGGTTAGCTTTTGATTAGGCCTTTCACAGGTTAGAGCACTTAAATTGCGTTAGGTTAGCTTTTAATTTGGTCTTTCACAGGTTAGAGTACTTAAATTGCGTTAGGTTAGCTTTTAATTTGGTCTTTCACAGGTCAGAGTACTTAAATTGCGTTAGGTTAGCTTTTGATTAGGTCTTTCACAGGTTAGAGTACTTAAATTGCGTTAGGTTAGCTTTTAATTTGGTCTTTCACAGGTTAGAGTACTTAATTGCGTTAGGTTAGCTCTTAGGTTGGTCTTTCAGAGGTTAGAATACTTAAATTGCGTTAGGTTAGCTTTTGATTAGGTCTTTCAGACGTTAGAATACTTAAATTGCGTTAGGTTAGCTTTTGATTAGGTCTTTCACACGTTAGAGTACTTAAATTGCGTTAGGTTAGCTTTTAATTAGGTCTTTCACAGGTCAGAGTACTTAAATTACGTTAGGTTAGCTTTTGATTAGGTCTTTCACAGGTTAGAGTAGTTAAATTGCGTTAGGTTAGCTTTTAATTTGGTCTTTCACAGGTTAGAGTACCTAAATTGCGTTAGGTTAGCTCTTAGGTTGGTCATTCACAGGTTAGAATACTTAAATTGCGTTAGGTTAGCTTTTGATTAGGTCTTTCACAGGTTAGAGTACTTAAATTGCATTAGGTTAGCTTTTAATTTGGTCTTTCTCGTGTTAGAATACTTAAATTGCATTAGGTTAACTTTTAGATTGGTCTTTCACAGGTTAGAGTACTTAATTGCGTTAAGTTAGCTTTTAATTTGGTCTTTCACAGGTTAGAGTACCTAAATTGCGTTAGGTTAGCTTTTAGGTTCGTCTTTCACAGGTTAGAGTACTTAAATTGCGTTAGGTTAGCTTTTGATTAGGTCTTTCACAGGTTAGAGTAGCTAAATTGCGTTAGGTTAGCTTTTAGGTTGGTCTTTCTCGTGTTAGAATACTTAAATTGCATTAGGTTAACTTTTAGATTGGTCTTTCACAGGTTAGAGTACTTAATTATGTTAGGTTAGCTTTTAGATTGGTCTTTCACAGGTTAGAGTACCTAAATTGCGTTAGGTTAGCATCTAGGTTGGTCTCTTTCACAGGTTAGAGTACTTAAATTGCGTTAGGTTAGCTTTTGATTAGGTCTTTCACAGGTTAGAGTACTTAAATTGCGTTAGGTTAGCTTTTAGGTTGGTCTTTCACAGGTTAGAGTACTTAAATTGCGTTAGGTTAGCTTTTAATTTGGTCTTTCACAGGTCAGAGTACTTAAATTGCGTTAGGTTAGCTTTTAATTTGGTCTCTTCTCGTGTTAGAATACTTAAATTGCATTGGGTTAACTTTTAGATTGGTCTTTCACAGGTTAGAGTACTTAATTGCGTTATGTTAGCTTTTAATTTGATCTTTCACAGGTTAGAGTACCTAAATGCGTTAGGTTAGCTTTTAGGTTGGTCTTTCACAGGTTAGAATACTTAAATTGCGTTAGGTTAGCTTTTGATTAGGTCTTTCACAGGTCAGAGTACTTAAATTGCGTTAGGTTAGTTTTTAGATTGGTCTTTCACAGGTTAGAGTACTTAAATTGCGTTAGGTTAGCTTTTGATTAGGTCTTTCACAGGTTAGAGTACTTAAATTGCGTTAGGTTAGCTTTTAGGTTGGTCTTTCACAGGTTAGAGTACTTAAATTGCGTTAGGTTAGCTTTTGATTAGGTCTTTCACATGTTAGAGTACTTAAATTGCGTTAGGTTAGCTTTTAGGTTGGTCTTTCACAGGTTAGAGTACTTAAATTGCGTTAGGTTAGCTTTTAGGTTGGTATTTCACAGGTTAGAGTAATTAATTGCGTTAGGTTAGCTTTTAGATCCGTTACTAACGCGAGTTCGAACATATGTTGATTGCATCAGCTGATTTTATGTGTAAACAGCATCATGTTTTTAGCGCTTGCGCATGATGTACGGTTGGAACTTAGATAATAATTTCATGTCACGTGTTGTAAGGTATTTCAGAAAAAAAAATACTCGGGCAATGCCGCTTAATATTCAGCTAGTAAATGCATAAAACTTGAGATAATTCTATAAATCATGACGAAATAAATCCTAGATGGAATGTAAAGTTCACAATAAATAGAAAATACTCAGAAATAGAAGCTCAGTTGGAGAATCCGATTCGACATTTCACATCCGGAGGGAGGTTAAATTGTGCGTGTATCTGTGTGTGTGTGTGTGTGTGTGTGTGTGTGTGTTTGGAGTGGGGGGAGGGATGTAGCCTATATCCAAGCTACATGCGGCGTACATAAATTCCAAGATTTAATAGCGCCATAAATTGGACGAGTTGGTATAGACCGGCTCCTGTGCATAGGAGTTTTAGGCACATGGAACTCTGGATTTTCACAGAGAGCCTAAAAAAACAGAGGGGTGAGGGTGGGATTGTGTGTTATTCGTCGCGCTGGGGGGTTAAGCTTTATTGGAATTGTTATTAGACTTCCCGTTAAACCAACGGCGTGAGGTTTAGTTCGGTTAAAGATCCGGATTGGTAAACAAATGAATATCAGTCTGCTTCATAACATGAATTGCTCTCTGCTACAGTATTTTCATTATGTAAAGGATTAAATCATGTAAATAAAAATAACCTCAACTCGTGTCCAACTCAGGGGTGGAGGAACGAGAAGAGATGAAGCCCCTATATTTATAATAATAATAATAATAATAATAATAATAATAATAATAATAATAATAATAATAATAATAATAATAAGTTTTAGGTCCACAAGTCATAGATGAAGCATTTAGACTCAGAAGCAAAAAGGAAATAAAAATATATACAGATATTCATAGTGATATTAGAAAACGAAGGTTAAAACTTTATGGCCATATTAAACGAACTGAAATAGGCTTACAAAACAGATAATGGAATTCTACAAAAACAGAAGTAAAGCTCCAGTGGATACTATGAAGTGAATTGATGAAGTCAAAAAGGACTTAAAATTGGCAGGAATTACTAAAGAAGATATCCCAAACAGAGATATATTTAGAATTAAGGTGAATAAGTGGCAAGCTTGACCAATGACTTTACAGAGGAAAACCGAAGAAGGAAAACTGGAACAACTTGGACATGATGAGATTTTGAAAACAAGCTCTCTAGCAAAAGAATGAAGAAAATTTGGGCTCAAAGGAAACGCATCATAACCGCTCTTTGCGTCTCTAGTCCTACATGGGCGAATCTCGCGAATAAAAAAATAATCTTTTATTTAGCTGGCAGAGTTGAGGCCATAAGAGCTTCTCTTCCACTCAACCAGCGAATAGTAACCAATTATACACAAAATTACCGCTACATATTACAATTTTCGAAGATATTATTTTAACAATACGACCCCACCAACAAAATACAATGATGATGTGATCCTAATACTAATTCAAAAAAACATGTAGAATATTTCCAATAAAATTAAAATGATATATAAAACTGTAAAGTTAAGTAGCAGTCCTAGCTGACTATTCATGGACTCATGCTCTATTATAGTTGTTATGCAGTTAATGTTTTCATTGTGTCGCACTTAAGATATCCCGCTTAATTTGGATTTAAATAATGACTAGCGACGGCCACAGTCCCTGACTATGACTTTGGGTAAGTGATTTCACATGCTCTAGTCATACATATTGTGGAAGAGGCGTATGTGAAAGACAAATGCATGGAAAATTGAAAGAAGGAACAGAAAAAGAAGACAATAACCTGGAAGAACAACATTCAAAATTCAATGAGGGAATTTGGTGTAACAGATGAAGACACAGAAGGCAGGGAACGATGGAAACTTTAATTAAGGGACATTTGTGAATGTTTGTTGCAAACTGATAGTCCGTAGTCATTTATATTTATATATTTATTTATTTTTAATTTATGTTAATTATTAAGATTGGTTGGAGGAAACCCTCAATGATGAGGGAAATTACTATAAGTAATGCCACGAGTGATTTCCAAGTTATCGATAAATTCACGACTGACAAAGTGTGGAGTGAATTTATCTAGAGAATTCGGAAATCAAGAGTGGCATTTGTTAGGACTATTTAACGAATAAAATTAAGCTGTTTACTCACAAATCATTATTTAACTACAGTTATTTTAAAATATTTATATATTTAATGTAAACGGCGATGTTTGAAAACAAATGAGAAACGATTGGTACGCTTCATTTGTTTATTTAGTTCATCACTGCAACCAGATCATATTATTTATTGCCAAAGGAACGCAGCATTGTAAGAATGCTCTCTAGTGGGGAAAAAATGAAACACATCAAACTGTATATTAATTCATTTCTGATGTCGTATGATGTAAATATGACAATTATATTTTTCTGGATTATTACCTGGGAAAAAATACATTTAAGAAAGTGCAAACAGTGGTTTATTTTTTTGGTGGTATAATCAATTGCTACAAATGTTTTTATGTTATCTCCCGCATGCGGCATGTGTTGACATTAATGCACTATATACACAATCTAGTAGCCGTATTTCTTGGAGAGTCAGTCACTGCAAAATAAATGCTATGACCTATTCAGAATGTTAAAAAGGAGGTGCTTTCTTTATTATGATAAACTTTAGTTGGTAAATTCTAGGCGAAACACGACTGTGATTGGTTGTAAATAAAAAATCATTGCAATGTGATTGGTCATTGACTCTCATTTGGGACATGAGTTAAATAATCAATAGGAATGAATGAATGAAAGACAAGAGTGCCGGCCAACCACACTTGACGCACCTTCAAAGGGACGTACGAATGAAATGAAACAAATTGGATGAGTATGGAGAAATGGTGGAATAGAATTTGTGGCAAAAAAAACCAAACCCACTTGGAGTGAACGAGACACGATCTCGGGACACCAGCGGTGAGAGTCGAGCGTCTAACCGCTTGTGCCACAGTGTCGCCATTATATAATACAAAAAATTGAATTATATATATTTATACCGTACTTTAAACTGGAAACCAATACTATATAACAAATAATATCTTCAGCTCGTGTCGGGTCGAGGGATGAGATGAGATGACGCCCTTATATTTATAGAGGTCTGTGAAAATCAAGGATGCCGCCAAATACAGAGGATAAACGAAATTTACTACTATCCGACACAGAGGAACACAGACCTGCTTCGTGTAGCACGAATAGGGAATAAAGTACGTGCATGGAAGCTTCTTGTAGGAAAACCAGAGGGAAAACGCCCAGTCGGTAGACCAAGAATGAGGTGGGAGAATAACATTAACTATGATTTGAGAGAAGTGGATTATACGGGGAATGATTGGAAGCAGGTTACAGACTGCGGAAATGCTGTTTTTACGTAATGTGAAAGGATGCACAAGAGCGGATAGAATAAGGAATGAAACTATACGAGGTCCCGCGCCGTAGACGAGCGGTTAAGGTAGGAAGCCTTGGGACTTGCGCTGGTTCGAGTCTCCATGGGGGAAGAAATTTTCTCATGGTATTTCGGCCAGTATGGGACCGGTGCCCACCCAGCATCGTGAGGCAATTGGGTAGCTACAATAAGTAGCGGCTCCAGGCTGAGGAACCAGCTATAACGGCTGGGGGACTCGACATGCTAACCACATGTCACCCTTACACTGGCTGTTGATCATCTATCTCTGTGATTGACACATGTGGATGTGAAGGGCCAGCAGCCGGCTGGTAAAAAGGGCAACCGCTGAAAAGTGGAAAGACCCTCAATCGGAACTATACGTGAAGAATTAAATATATATAAAATTGAAGCTAAAATCAGCGAAAATAATAAGAAATGGACAGAACACTTAATGAGAATGAACAACGAAAGAATACCAAAAAGAACCTTCCTGTATAATCCCAGAGGAACAAGAGATGTTGGCCGACCACGTAGAAGATGGACTCCACTTTTAACTTCGCCGGAACAGGCTGCATAGCCTAAACCTTGTAGTAGAAGAAGATGATGATTGGAAGACGTTGGCGCGGGATAGGGATGAATGGAGAGCTTATATTCGCGTGGCCATGAACCTACAGGTTCGATAGTGCCAGTGAATTCACTCACTCACTCACTGGCACTATCGAACCCGTATGTTCATGGCCGCACGAACATAAGCTCTCCATACATCCCTATCCTGAGCTAATGCTTTCCAATCATTCCCTATATAATCTACTTCCCTCAAATCATAGTTAATGTTGTTCTCCCACCTCATTCTTGGTCTACCAACTGGGCGTTTTCCTTCTGGCTTTCCTACAAGAAGTTTCCATGCACGTCTTTCATTCCCCATACGCGCAACATGTCCTGCCCATCGCAGTCTATGGGACTTAACTGTTATTATATCTGGCTTCCTATAAAGACCATGTAGTTCATTGTTATGTAGTCTTCTCCATTCACCTGTCTGTTCATCTCTCTTTGGTCCAAAAATTTTCCTAAGAAATTTATTCTCAAATACTCGTAATCTCCTTTCCTCCCTTAAATTAAGAGTCCATATTTCGCACCCATATAATATAACTGGTAGAATAATAGTTTTATATATTACAATTAGATTTTAAAATGAGAGAAATATCTGCAGCAACGAAACACATTTGTGAAAAAAACTATGCTTAGAAATTTTGTCGACAGATGGTAGGGCGTTATTTGCGTGAAACGCTGATGAATCGAAACTCCGCCAATTCAATTTCCGTTAGAATTCGGAAATGTTAGTGATTGCATGTTTTGTTTTGCATCATAATTTTATTCGTCAGTTGTTATGGATCTGCCAACAGCTGCAGTGGACTAGGCCTTCAGTATGAATCTACTGTTTGTTTCCATTACAGAATGTACTCGTATATTGATGGAAAACCGAATACAATGTACAACAGAAAGCCGATATTGAAAGATTTAATATAACCGACACTAAAATCAATATTTAAGCATACTTAATTTTCTATTAATTTCAATAGCTATTGAATTCATTAATTTACTTATTTCTAAGATACAGAATTACACTAATTTGTTTAAAATCATAATCTGTGTTTATATATTTAAATGAAGAATATTTTCCTAATTCGGAAACAAAAACTAACTAACTAACAAACTTACTGGCACTATCGAACTTGTAAGTTCATGGCCGCGTGGACATAAGCTCTCCAAATATCACTATCCTGAGATAATGTTTTCAAATCATTCCTGTATAATTTCGATAGATCATCGGTTGATTAATGTCTCTGACATCTTCCGATTCCTAATAGCCAATTTTGTCGGTCCATTCAATCTCCTGGTTGTAGATGTTTCTCCTTCATATATAAACGTATTCCCTGACTCCAGGAGGTTTTAGGTCTTCCTCTGCCTCGTCTTCCCTCAAGTTTCCATTCCAAAACAGATTTTGGTAGTCGATCCTCTTCCATTCGCTGGACATGTCCGTACCATCTTAATTGCTGAGTTTTAATATAATCTAAAATAGTGTCTTCAATCTTCATTTTCTCCCTTATAACTGAGTTCCTAATTTTGTCTCTTCTTGAAATTCTTGCTGCCCTTCGTATAAAATACATTTCCGTTGCCAAAACATAATTATTTGTTTTTGTTGTTAATGACCAAAGTTCTGCTCCATAAGTAATGATGCTTTTAACAATTGTATGATATATATTCATTTTATTTTTATTACTTATGTTTTTACCCACAATATTCCATTGAGGCAAGCAATTGCAAATTTTCTTTTATTATTTCCATAGTTTCTCTATAGGGGCATTATCGTATGCTTTCTCAAGATCTACAAATCGTAGGTGCAAAGGTTGTCCATATTGCATTTTCTTTTCTATTACCTGAATAATGCGAAATAAATTGTCGGTTGTGGAACGACCTGCTCTAAATCCTGACTGTTCCTCTAATTTCATATCACTATAGTTTTTTTTTCAAATAATATTTTAGTATACGTAGGTACACGTTTTATAATTGAAATAATTTTTAACCTCAACGGTGTTCAAATATTATTATTATAAGTATAATTTCGGATAGATGTCATTCAGTGGCCCGGGTCAGCGTTCCGCCTCATGGTAACATCTAGGAAACCAAAATAGTAGTAGGATGGGGAAATTAGGTCATTTTATAATACTTTAGTACGAAAGGATCAAGCATTAAAAATTATTTTTAATTATTGTATGTTATTAACTATTAATTCTGGAAATGGTTTTATTAAGATACTCGAATGTTTTTGGCTTTTCTTTAATTTTATTTTTCTACGGGGTTAACTGTATGCTTAGATACATATTTATTCATGCTTAAAGATCTTCGACAAGTCTGAAAATATTCAAACTCGAAACCCAGGGCTTACAGTTTCTCCCGGAGGACTTGCTTCTTGGATTTTTTAATCCTAAAAAAATCCATGGAACCAGACAGGGTTTGAACCCGAGAACCTAGGGACCAGAGGCAAGGGGCATAATCACTAGTACACAATGACCGATGTGTTATGATTAGGCCTCAAAAAAAGCCGTATCAGGGTAGTAAATAATTTCTATACACATTGTTTACAAAACACGTGCCTTTGTCGAGCGTCTCCACTGCCTGCTCGGAGCGGAGAGGTACAAAAATAAGGTAAACTTTTAAATTAAATAGATACTGTCCTTTACAGTACAAACGACTAGTCCATTTAGAGGAAACTGTCCCATAATCGATAATCCAAGTTAAACCTTACTTAAATGTATGGTTTGTATACCGCCGTGTGTATGTTCGACTCTCTTCAGTAATAGACTTGTTTACGTGACGTGTGGTTGAATCAGAATGCCGAAACAAAAATTGTGCAAATATGAGTCAATTCTAGTGAAATTCATATCAAATTCCGTTGAGGTGAAGTCATATGATGACAATTAAAAATTAAATTGTACCTGTTGGTAGGTGCCGTCGTCCTCAACTTTGTTAAAATATTGTATATAAAATTAACTGGAGCGCTTTCGGAAGTTATCTTCCATCTTCTGCAGGTGGAGTTTCCGTTACTTGTTGTTGTTGTCTACGGTGATGTATACTCCAACTGTTTGTAGCAGCAACTGAATTGCTTTTGACGATCTCGTATACTGGGTTTGAGAGGGGCGCTTTCTCATTAACCTTTACACTGCTACGAACGGGTATATCCGTTGGCAAAGAAAATGCTTGCCGTGCTATGGGCGTGTATATCCATTCTCAACTTCAAACGCCTGCTAGTTATATAATACGTATTGCATTGCTTTCAAACTAAGCAGGCATATATACATATATATATATAATTGTAGGCTTTCACGGCCGGCATCTTGATCCATATTTGGTTCGTATTCCGGGCTTATAGGCCGTGGTCTGGTTGTCTTCATACTCGACGATTCGTCTACTGCTGCGGCAGACATCATCAGGAGATACTGCGTGCTCTCTGTGAACTCAACAGTCGGCTGCAGACTGGCTGGTCGTTGGAAACTGTCTCTCTGTTTATAGCTAAACCCCGGGTGGAGGGGGGGGTTTCTGCGCGGACCGAGTTATGCGCTGTAGTGCAGTTTGCAGAAGTCATAGGCTTCGTTGTTGTGTTATGCAGTGCTGGGATGGCATATACTGCTATCTCCTAGGAACCTAAATAAACTTTTTCCATATTTCTCCCTGCATTGAGCAAGGAGGGTTTTAAAGGCTGGAAATATCTCAGGAGTGAAAAGGTTAAGAAGTTGTATGAGATCGTCAAATCAAGTCAGTTGCTGCTACAAACAGTTAGAGTAAATATCACCGCACACAACAACAAGTAGCGGAAACTCAACCTGCAGAAGATGGAAGATAACTTCCGAAAGCGCTCCAGTTAATTTTTATATACAATATTTTAACAAAGTTGAGGCCGACACACCTACCAACAGGTACAATTAAATTTGTAATTTTCATCAAAGATGAGTCCATTCCTACAAAAAGCGGAATGAACTAGAAATCTGTCCCCAGTAGGCGTGGAAATGTGCAGTTTGTAAACAAAGCGGTCTAAGTACGATGTAGCCTAGTCTATATCCCATTTTTTTTTGCCCTAGTTATGTTTATACTTTTATTCAATGCGATTTTACTATAGAACGTGTGTTATGTTGGATCCGGTAGCTTGTGAAAGTAGTTCAGGTGTATTGACTAAAGTATGTTCGTAATACATCCAGCCACATAGCAGGTGGATTTGTATGATATATGTGTCGTGTTGAATTCAAGCTGAACCGACACTTTATAGCAAGTGTTGTGTATGTGTGTGTGTGTGTGTCTACAGGGTGTTTAAAATGCCATTACATTTTTAAAGTGTTGCACTCTAAAATAAAAATTAATTATAATGTAACATATAAATACATTATATAATGGAAATGGACAGCTAATAACAAATGAGGGAAATTTTGAGCAAGTGGCTGAATTCAAATACCTAGGAACAATAATCACAAATAGGAATGAGATGCACAAAGAAATTAAACATAGGCTCAATTCTGGAAATGCGTGCTATTATGCATTGCAGAGACTCTTGATGTCCCAACTCCTTTCAAAAAACGTTAAACTGAAAATATATAAAACTATTATTCCACCAGTTATATTATATGGGTGCGAAACATGTACTCTTACTTTAAGGGAGGACAGGAGTTTACGAGAATTTGAGAATAAAGTTCTTAGGAACATTTTTGTACCAAAGAGAGATGAACAGACATGTGAATGGAGAAGACTACATAACAATGAACTGCATGGTGTTTATAGAAAGCCAGATATAATAAGAACAGTTAAGTCTCGTAGACTGCGATGGGCAGGACATGTTGCACGTATGGGGGATGAAAGAGATGTATGGAAGCTTCTTGCAGGATAACGAGAGGAAAAAAGTCCAGTTGGTGGACCATTAATGAGGTGGGAGAATAATATTAACTATTATTTGAGGGAAGTAGGTTATACCGAGAATGTTTGGAAAACATTACATGAGGATAGGGATATATGGAGAGCTTATGTTTATTGTAACTGTTGATTCATCTCCAATTGGTACTCCCATTCCTCAACATTTTTTGCTCCAGTTTGACAGTGCTCTTTGTATGAATATCTTAAATAATGTGGGTGATATGCTACAATCTTGAGTTAGTTTAATTTCTTCTGATACACATAATAATAATAATAATAATAATAATAATAATAATAATAATAATAATAATAATAATAATAATAATAATAATAATAACAATAATAATAACAATAATAATAATAACAATAATAATAATAACAATAATAATAATAATAATAATAATAATAATAATAATAATAATAATAATAATAATAAAGGTCGGCCGCAGTGGACTAGTGGTTATGCTCCTTGCCTCTGGTCCCGAGGGTCGCGGGTTCAAACCCGGCCGTGGTCGATGGATTTTTTAGAACGGAAAAATCCAAGCAGCAAGTCCCCCGGGAGGGACTTTAAGCCGTGGGTTCCGAGTCTGAAGATTTTCAGGCTCGTAAAAAGTCCTTAAGCCTGAATGAAAAGGCCCCTAAGCAAAATTTACCGAATTTTCCCGTCCTAGTACTACCTTGGTTTCCTAGATGTCAGTAAGAGGCGGAACGCTGACCACGGACCACTGAAATGGCATCTATACGAAAACAAGTGTAACTAAATTGGTATGGTTCAAATTCTTCCCTGTAGGGGAGAGCGCCTGAATCTCTGTTAAGAGAAAACATGGGCTTACAATACAACAATAATAATAAACGAGATTTCTGAGAAGTGTGGCTGGTTGCAAACTTCTAGATAAGAGAAGAAGTGAAGATATTAGAAATGAGCTAAATATCTTTAAACTCTTACATAAAATAAAAGAATCTAGAAAAAAAATGGAAAGAACATGTTCAAAGAATGGAAGATGATCGCATTCCCAAAATTATACTTAAATACAAACCAAAAGGACGCAGGAATGTTGGTAGACCGAAGAAGAGATGGATCCAACTTTTGAATGAGAATCTATGAGACCGGAACAAGCCACATGGGCTTAATCCGTGATTGTTGATGATGATGATAATAATAATAATATTAATAGTAATAATAATAATCATCATCCGGTGTCATGGCAGCTGCCGCCGTCTTCCGGAAACCAAACGTCATTCCTCTCTGTCCATCCTCTGATATTCATAGCTGCTTGTCCCTCTTCTATCGAAGTTTTCTTCGGTCTTCCTCCTTTCCATTGGGATCCATTCCATAACAATGTTAGGCAATCTTTGCTCTGGCATTCTTTTGACATGACCACACTACTATAATCTCCACTTTTCTATAATGTCCATGTTGTCCGGCTCTTCTTGTACACCCATAATTTCCCGTATTTCTATCATATTCTATCCATCCTAGATTTTCCAGCTGATCTTCTTAAAACATCCATTTCTGTACTTAAAATTCTTTTCGTTTCCCTGGTAGGAATTTGCCAGACTTCAGCACAATATGTTAAAATGCTCTGAATTATGGTTTGATAATAATAATAATAATAATAATAATAATAATAATAATCTCTATATTTGGGTTTTTACAGCTGCTGCCGCCTTCTCGTGCCAAACCTCCAAAGCCTACGGTCTTGTGCATCTTCGATGCTTAGCCCTCTAGCTTGCATTACTGTCTTCATGTTTTCCTTCCATGTTAACTTTGATCTCCCGCTTTTCTTCTTTCTGTTCGGATGCCATTCATATAGTTGCTTCGGCCATCGCTCATCTTCCATTCTTAAGACATGTCCTAACCACTTTAATTCCTTCTCCTCAATTCTTTTAATTATGCTTTCTTCTGCTTCCATTATGTTTCTAATTTCCTTATTTGTGACACGTTCTAATCTAGACTTTCTGGCACTTCTTCGTAAATAATCCATTTCTAGATCAATTAGTCTATTCTTGTAGTACTTATTAATTGTCCATACCTCACTTCCATACATTGCAACAGATTCCACCAATTTTTACCAATGTTTTTTTTTTGTGTCTTTCCAAATATGCTTATCCCACCATATAGAATTTAACGATGATATTATTTTTCTACTCAATTCAATTCTATGTTTTATGTTCTCTTTGCCTATACCTTCAATGTTATCCATAATTATTCCCAAATATTTAGTTTGTTTCACTTGCTTTATTTGGATTTCTTCTTCCAATATTAAATTTTCTCGTTCATTGCTATTTATTGCCAGATATTCTGTTTTTTTGTAAATTTACTGTGAGACCTCATGATTCCTATATGTTTTTCAACCTTTTTATCATGAATTCCATATCAAATTTGTCTTGCGCTAAAACCAGTTGATCATCCGCAAATTGTAATGTCAGCAAAAATCTGTTACCTATTGGGATCCCCATACCTTTGCAGCTTTGTTTCCATTTCGTTAATATGGATTCTACATAAATATTAAATAAAATTGGTGATAGACTGCACCCTTGTTTCAATCCCTTTGTGGTTTTTATAGGATTAGATATTATATTTCGAATTTTAACATAAGCGGAGTTATCTTTATAGATTTGTTTAATAATTTCTATTAGGTTTCTATCAATATTGTATTTCTCCATAATAATAATAATAATAATAATAATAATAATAATAATAATAATAATAATAATAATAATAATAATAATAATACTTACTTACTTACTCACTGGCACTATCGAACCCGTAGGTTCATGGCCGCGCGGACATAAGCTCTCCATACATCCCTATCCTGAGCTAATGCTTTCCAATCATTTCCTGTATAATCTACTTCCCTCAAATCATAGTTAATGTTGTTCTCCCACCTCATTCTTTGTCTACCAACTGGGCGTTTTCCCTCTGGTTTTCCTATAAGGACTTCCATGCACGTCTTTCATTCCCCATACGTGCAACATGTCCTGTCCACCGCAGTCTACGGGACTTAACTGTTCTTATTATATCTGGCTTCCTATAAAGACCATGTAGTTCATTGTTATGTAGTCTTCTCCATTCACCTGTCTGTTCATCTCTCTTTGGTCCAAAAATTTTCCTAAGAACTTTATTCTCAAATACTCGTAATCTCCTTTCCTCCCTTAAAGTAAGAGTCCATGTTTCGCACCCATATAATATAACTGGTAGAATAATAGTTTTATATATTTTCAGCTTAACGTTTTTTGAAAGGAGTTTGGGACATCAAAAGTCTCTGCAATTGCATAATAGCACACGCATTTCCCAGAAATGGAGCCTATGTTTAATTTTCATTGTGGCATCTCATTCCTATTTGTGATTATTGTTCCCAGGTATTTGAATTCAGCCAATTCCTCAAAATTTCCCTCATTTGTCATTAGCTGTCCATTTCCATTATATAATGTATTTCTACGTGTGACCATATATTTAGTTTTACTGATATTTACTTCCAGTCCTAATTTCTTAGTGTTACTCAATAGTGTGTGCGTGTTGGCCTTTAGTATCTCCTCGCTATCGGCCAGTACTACCACATCATCAGCATAAACTAATAATAATAATAATAATAATGATGATAATAATAATAATAATAATGATAATAATAATAATAATAATAATGTTAAAGTAATGAGGAAGCGCAGGCTCCATTTTAAGAGGTTTATGCCAAGAAATGAAAGTGTAAATTAAATGTGAACATGGAAAGTTAATGTGTGCATGAAAATGAAGTCTTCGCTCATAATGAAAATCATTCAAGTAGTATCGGCAGAAATTGCTTGTGTAATAACTGATGACTTGTGATTATGGAAATATTTGTTTGAAGGTAGCCTCTCTCGTGTACAGAGTGCTAACCTAATTAGAACTTCAAAGAGAGTAGTTGGAACAGTGTATGCACATGTGCAACTGCTCCAGGGCTGCTAACATAACTCAATAATATCTCTTCCGCTAATTATGGTTTCTAACTACGTGCGTTTAATGCAAACTTCCCGTCCGTGGCAAACCTCTAAGATTACTTCAAATGCTTCTGTAAATGTCTAGAATCAAATTGCATAGTTTCATTTTCTGGGCACATAAGACTGTCAAACTATAACATTGTTCAAGAACCAAACTGCAGACTTATTTAATAACGTGCTAACTTATACACCTCACAGATGTCATTCTTGTAACTATTCATAATAATTTAATTTATTTTATGATATAGTATCTAAACATATGTTCCATCTTCAGCAGGTCCTTCTTCGCTACAATATCTAGTATGATGATTGATACTGCTGGTCCTAAGTGAGTCACGATAACACCACATTAGGACCAGCAGCATCAACCATCATACTAGATATTGTAGCGAAGAAGAACCTGCCGAAGATGGAACGGATGTTCTGAAAGGCCTACAGGCATAAAGAATACATATTTTATAAGTTGAGGACGACGGATCTTACCTGAGAAGGTATATTTTAACTTATTTTATTTTATGACTCTCCACCTCAACGGTTTTAACAATGAATTTTATTACTAAAGGCCAACACACATACACACTATTGAGTAACACTAAGAAATTGGCACTGGAAATAAATATCAATAAAACTAAATATACAGTCACACGTAGAAATACATTATATAATGGAAATTGACAGCTAATGACAAATGAGGGAAATTTTGAGGAAGTGGCTGAATTCAAATACCTAGGAACAATAATCACAAATAGGAATGAGATGCACAAAGAAATTAAACATAGGCTCAATTCTGAAAATGCATACTATTATGCATTACAGAGACTCTTGATGTCCCAACTCCTTTCAAAAAACGTAAAAATGAAAATATATAAAACTATTATTCTACCAGTTGTATTATATGGATGCGAAACATGGGCTCTTACTTTAAGGGAGGAAAGGAGATTACGAATATTTGAGAATAAAGTTCCTAGAAAAATTTTGGACCAAAGAGAGATGAACAGACAGGTGAATGGAGAAGACTTCATAACAGTGAACTAGATGGTCTTTATAGGAAGCCAGATATAATAATAACAGTTAAGTCTCGTAGACTGCGGTGGACAGGACATGTTGCACGTATGGGGAATGAAAGACGTGCATGGAAGTTCCTTGTAGGAAAACCAGAGGGAAAACGCCCAGTTGGTAGACAAAGAATGAGGTGGGAGAACAACATTAACTATGATTTGAGAGAAGTAGATTATACAGGGAATGATTGGAAAACATTAGCTTAGAATAGGGATGTATGGAGAGCTTATGTCCGCGCGGCCATGAACCTACGGGTTCGATAGTACCAGTGACTTAGTTAGTTAGTTATGAAATAGTATATTACGATGCGAGGTTGGGAAGTGGTTTTTACGGAAGCAAGGAAAATATTTGAAAACCGAGTGATAGCGAGGATTTAAATTTCCGAGATTCTGTAAAACACTTCACAAACGTGCGTTGTACATTATTTTTTGCGCGATGGTGTTTTCAAAATAATAAATAATAGTAAAATAATAACATATTTGTTGGAAACAATTGACTAACGTTAACAGTGTGGGCAATGTTTATTAGTTGAAACTACAGCAGGCCGTGACACCAATCAGTGATAAAATGATGGCAAGTACGTATTTATTATTTTATTTAGTTTCAAATAAAGTTCAGGTCATTTAAAATGCAATGATTTGTTTCGTATAATGTATATTAACACTATCTGTTTTCTATATACATTGTAAGGTCCACCGCTCTGTGGTCTCGAGGTAGGGTGTTGCCTTGTCACGCAGCGGGCCCGGATTCGATCCCCGGTCGGGACAGTTTTTTCTGGGTAAGGTTTTTATCGGGGTTTTTCCTCACCCGTAAGGCAAATGTCAGAAAAACTTTAAGGCCCAAACGGTCCCCGAAATCATATGGCCATCATCATCATCCTTATCATTATCATCATCATCCTTCATCGGTGTGGAAAGCAATGGGAAGCTACCACACCTACAATTCACTAGTAAAGCTGCGAGCATAGCATGAAAATGCTATGATTGCAGTGAAGGACCTGCCTTCGGGCAGAATTACTATATATATATATATATATATACACACATTAGGGTTATAACGTTTTGGACTTTTGTGAAATAAAATATTTCCTGTGCAATTAATGGGTGAACATTTGCTTAAAACCATTGAAAAAGGCCTTCATTTCACTAAGCTTAAAGAAAAGGTCACCCCCAAATTAATATTAAATATTGATATATAAATATATTTGGGGGTGACCTTTTCTTGAAGCTCAGTGAAATGAAGGTCATTTTCAATGGTTTTAAGTAAACATTCACACATTCATTGTACAGGAAATATTTTACGCCCATTCATTGCACAGAAAATATTTTATTTCACAAAAGTCCAAAAAGTAAGAACCCTAGAGAGTTATAAATTTTTGGACTGTTTATTGAAATAAAATATTTCCTGTGCAATGAATGGGTGTATTTTTACTTAGAACCGTTGAAAAAGGCCTTCATTTCACTGAACTTCAAGAAAAGGTCACCCCCAAATCAATATTAAATATTGATATATAAATATATTTGGGGGTGACCTTTTCTTGAAGCTCAGTGAAATGAAGGCCTTCTTCAGTGGTTTTAAGTAAAAGTTCGTCCATCCATTGCACAGGAAATATTTTATTTCACAAAAGTCTAAAATGTTATAACCCTGATGTGTACATGTTAATATATTTTCTTACTTTTGTTATGAATAAAAATTATTTAGAAACAGTAGAAAGTAGGAATGTGGTATGAAGGCAAAAATCCATTACACAGCGGAGTACTGGAAGCCACAGGTCAACTATTTAAAGTGAGATCAACAGCAGAAAACAATGTTGTTGCTCGTGAGGGGAATGAAATTACACCTTGTTGCTGCTGGTGAACACGTCACTGCCAAATTATTTGCAATGATTGTTTCGCATTGAATTTCAGTTGAGTGGTTTATATCGCATTACGACTACGTGAATAGCCTTTCCCTTTAGTGCCAAGCATACATCTCATTTCACTTCCCTTTCTCCCTATCTCTCTCTCTCTCTCTCAACTTTTCTCTCTCTAAATTATTAGCAATTTTTTTTTTTCCAAAACCTGCACTATGAACGTCCTAGGAAAAACAAATGCTAACATTGACAAAGAAACTCTTAAACTTTGTAAAGAATGAATGATTTATTAACTTACTTACTTACTTACTCACTGGCACTATCGAACCCGTAGGTTCATGGCCGCGCGGACATAAGCTCTCCATACATCCCTATCCTAAGCTAATGCTTTCCAATCATTCCCTGTATAATCTACTTCCCTTAAATCATAGTTAATGTTGTTCTCCCACCTCATTATTGGTCTAAAAACTGGGTGTTTTCCTTCTGGCTTTCCTACAAGAAGTTTCCATGCACGTCTTTCATTCCCCGTACGCGCAACATGTCCTGTCCATCGCAGTCTACGAGACTTAACTGTTCTTATTATATCTGGCTTCCTATAAAGACCATGTAGTTCATTGTTATGTAGTCTTCTCCATTCACCTGTCTGTTCATCTCTCTTTGGTCCAAAAATTTTCCTAAGAACTTTATTCTCAAATACTTGTAATCTCCTTTCCTCCCTTAAAGTAAGAGTCCATGTTTCGCACCCATATAATATAACTGGTAGAATAATAGTTTTATATATTTTCTGCTTAACGTTTTTTGAAAGGAGTTGGGACATGCATTATATTGGGTAACACTAAATACACAGAGCAACAAAAAAATAAACTTTTTCTTGTCTCAGAAAGAAAAATATGTGATTCTGATGATATTACAGTATTTTTTCTCCTGAATTCAAATATGATATCGGTTTTTCTCCATCACGCAAGGTTTCCGAGAGACAGGAATTTATAATTTCAAACATTTTAATATTTTCTACATTCGTAAGTACACAATATTCGAACATTCGGACTCACCTAGAAAGTAAAAAATTACGATTTTCTGCTATATTTCGTCTGTGGAGCATCCCTCTTGATGGTCCAACAATAATCGGCCAGCACATTAGGATTCCATTTGCCTTGATATCTCTTTTCCATAGCTGAAATCTCCTGAGTTAGATCATTTGGTTTTATTTTACAATGGGCAAATGGACGAAAAAACGTTTATTAAAAAAATAATTATTTAAATCCATAAATTGAAATAAAAAACTGTGGGTGATGGAGAAATTCCAAATACATATTTGAAAACACGATAAAAAAACTGCATTAAGTACAACTATTGGTACTCATGAGACAAAAATCATGTTGACCAGTGTTATTTTTCTATAGATATACCGTATAATAATTTTGTTTCTTGTAATTTAGATGTGACAGTAATTTGTATGTAACCTGATTGAGTGGTATATAAAGCCTCAAGGCTTTAACTCTTTTGTTCTCCTTCTTCTTCTTGCAAGGATTAAACCTCTTTGGTTCGTTCGGCTCCAAGTATTGTAGCTGCTGTGTCCATCTCTTTCGTGGACTTCCCCGATCTCTTTTTCCTCCTCTTGGTTGTTAGTTCAGACTTTTCCTAGGCAATCTGTTGGTATCCAATATGCAGACATGTTCATACCATTTTCTCCTGTACTCTTCCATTTTATCTGTTAAACTGAATATTTGTAGTTCTTTACGAATATCTTCACTTCGTTTTTTATCTATTGAAGTATATCCTGCCATTTCTATCAGGTAAAATAAAGGTCTTCTTCTTGCTTCTTCTTGCTTCTTCTTCTTCTTCTTGCTGCTACTTCTACTTGCTGCTTCTTCTTTTTCTTGCTGCTTCTTCTTTTTCTTGCTGCTTCTTCTTTTTCTTGCTGCTTCTTCTTTTTCTTGCTTCTTCTTCTTCTTGCTGCTTCTTCTTCTTGCTGCCTTCTTCTTCTGCTTGTGCTTCTTCTTCTTCTTGCTGCTTCTTCTTCCTCTTGCTGCTTATTCTTTTTCTTGCTGCTGTCTTCTTCCTTGCTGCTTTCTTCTCTTGTTGCTGCTTCTTCTTTTCTTGCTGCTTCTTCTTCTTGCTGCTTCTTCTTCTTGCTGCTTCTTACTTTTTCTTGCTGCTTCTTCTTCTTGCTGCTTCTTCTTCTTGCTGCTTCTTCTTCTTCTTGCTGCTTCTTCTTCTTCTTCTTCTTCTTCTTGCTTCTTCTTCTGCTTCTTCTTCTTCTTGCTGCTTCTTCTTGCTTCTTCCTTCTTCTTCTCTTGCTGCTTATTCTTCTTCTTTGCTGCTTCTTTCTTGCTTTCCTTTGCTGCTTCTTCTTTTTCTTGCTGCTGCTTCTTCTTCTTGCTGCTTCTTCTTCTTGCTTTCTTCTTCTTTTCCTGCTGCTTCTTTCTTCTTGCTGCTTTCCTCTTCTTCTTCTTCTTCTTATTCTTCTTTCTGCTTCTTCTTCTTGTTCGCTGCTTTTTCTTTCTTCTTCGCTGCTTCTTCTTTTTTGCTGCTGCTCTTCTTCTTGTCTTTCTTCTTCTGCTGCTTCTTTCTGCTCTCTTGTGTCTTCTTTGCTGCTTCTTCTTTTCATGCTGCTTCTTTTCTTCTTGCTGCTTCTTCTTCTTCTGCTTCTTCTTCTTGTTGCTTCTTCTTGCTGCTTCTTCTTTTTCTTGCTGCTTCTTCTTTTTCTTGCTGCTTCTTCTTTTTCTTGCTGCTTCTTCTTCTTCTTGGTTCTTCTTGATTCTTCTTCTTCTTGTTGCTTCTTCTTCTTCATCATGTTGCTGCTGCTGGTGCTGCTGTCGTCGTCGTCATCATCATAATCATAATCATAATAATCATAATCATCATCATCATCCATCAGTCATGAATCATCAGTCATCATTATCGTCATGATTATTATTATTATTATTATTATTATTATTATTATTATTATTATTATTATTATTAATTAATAAACGAAATTCCATAAAAATCATTCCCCATGGGAACTCGAACTAGAGCAAATCCCGCAGCTCTGTCCCAAGGTATCATGCCTTACACCGCTCGACTACGGAGCGGAGGTCTGTAAATGATGCATTTAGGAATAATGGTTCATGCCATATATTTTGAATGGATTAGAAACAAGATACCCGAGATCCACAAGAAGATACTTATGTCCGGTATCAACAACAATGACATAAACAGGGCCTAAATGCATTACATTGTCTCTATTTGTCGAATTAATTATGATACGCTGTATAAATGTGTTATTACTGGAGGAAGGTGGGAATTGACTGAAGAGATGGCAGTTTGTTATTAGTGGCTTATCTGACAGGGTGTGTCTCCAATTTTGCATCGAGAGCCACACCCGCACTTCTACAAACTGCAAGTAATCAATTCCTGCATAAAAGTCTTTCGCTTAATTACCAGCACACATTTATCAAACACGATTTGCACTTTTATATCTTATTCTGTCCATTTAACTTGCCAGTGTTGAAAAATGCTAACAATCTATTAAATGGGATATCATTAATTCTTTTTTTTATAAAAAATGATCATTATATTACAGCTTCAACTTAATGTAGCGATGAATGTTAGGGGAAACTTTAATCATTTCATGTGAAAAGTCTTTTTTTGGCGACCATGATTGAAATTTCAACTTCCTAAAATTTGGGGTTGCCAACCTAAATAACTATACTGTAATATTGCATATTAAAAACCGCGTGTAGAAAAAAAAAACCCTGGGGGTCCGTCGGACCCCAGCTGTGCTCACAACAGCAACAGGGCGCGTCCCCGGGCGGCGGATAGGGGAACGGTCGGTGGTTTGCTTGCATTCCTCCCGGCTAGGTCCGGACCGGACCCGCGGGCCATTTGTGGGGTCGTCAGGACTCGAGCGACCTGACGTACTATTTAGCTCGTGCTGCGCCCACTCCAGCAGCAAAACGCGTCCCCTCGGTGGCGTAGTGGGGAAAAGGTCGGTGGATCTGCTAGTCAGTCCTCCCTTCCAAGTCCGATGGACTCGCGGACCATGAGTGGGGTCAGCAGGAAAAACATTTGGCTATAGGGGCCTGCTGTCAATCCTGAACGACCCCGGCCCACAGCAGGGGGCATGTGCCGAAGTTGGCGTTGCGGTGGGAGACTAGGGAGTCGTGTACCCTATCTCCTGGTTCATTGAACCTGAGACCATCTGTGGGGGCACCATGGGAAATGAGCTCCCTGGATGCCTACATTGCTCAGTGGGCTGCCTCACAGCAGCTACACGACTTGGCCTAGTCTTGCGAACGGGCTGGATGGGACAATACCGGCGCGTAATGCTGGGAATTACCACCAGGTCAATAAGCTCGGGAAAGGAGGAAGCGCGGTCTTTTTGGTTCTTCGAGACTTAGCGCCAACTCTGGAACCGAGTGACCCAAGGACAATCTGTGAGGTCGTCAGGAGTTGAGCGACCTGACGTACTAAATGCTCAGGCTGGACCCACTTCAGCAACCAAACACGTCCCCAGCTGGTGCACTGGGGGAAAGATCGGTGGATCTGCTAGACAGTCCTCCCGGTTAAGTCCAAGGGACTCGTGAACCATTAGTGGGGTCGGCAAGAGTTGAGCGCCTTGTCGTACTATTTGCTCATCTGTTGGAGCTTGCGAGCTCCGTGCTGGCCCACAACAGCTGCAGAAGGCGTCCATGGGGGCACACCAGGGCTCGGCTCGGACCAGTCCAGCGGGGAGCTACTGTACTGGTTCCTGGCTTGGCCTACGGGCCCGTCGACAAACTGTGGGGTCGCCAGGAGATGAGCACCTGGATGTACTAAAAGTCTCACACTGTTGGGCTTGTAGCCCTAGCCGGTCTCACAACGGCTGCAGGACACGTCCCTGGAGGCAGAACAGGGGAATGGTCGGTGGATCTGCGACAGCAGTCCTCCCGGCTAGGCTCATGGAGCCCGTGGACCAACTGTGGGGTCATCAGGATTGAGCGACCTGATGTACTATGTAGCTCATCAATTGCCCAGAAGTGCAAACTCCAACACTCTCTCCCTGGAGTGTTGGTGTAAGGACCGAGAACTTGAACGTGGACGCGAAGTTAGGATAGGGAGGACTAGAACTAGGACTTGGGAGTATGGTCATGACGACCGAGGTATCCCAAGGGGTGGACGGCAGGGCCTAGATGTAGGAAGTAAAACCACTATCCTCTATGTAGTAGTAGTAGTAGTAGGACTTTATTAGACAAAAAGTAAGATATTTACAATATTATTTACAAATATGGGTCACACGGGTAGTAAAGCCGTACGTGCTGTTGACAGTACGTTACAATAAAGTAATAATTGCTACTAGTGTAAAGAAAAATAAACAACAAAAAAAATCAATAACATTACAATTACATAAAGAAAACACAATAATACTATTACAATTAAATAATAACACAATAGCATTATACACTAATTACCAACTATGTAGCAATCTACGATGGCATATCAATGTCAAAAGAAATTGCTCAAACACGAGGAGTCCTACAAGGAGATCCACTGAGCCCAGTCCTCTTTAACATTATACTTACTTACTTACTTACTCACTGGCACTATCGAACCCGTAGGTTCATGGCCGCACGGACATAAGCTCTCCATACATCCCTATCCTGAGCTAATGCTTTCCAATCATTCCCTGTATAATCTACTTCCCTCAAATCATAGTTAATGTTGTTCTCCCACCTCATTCTTGGTCTACCAACTGGGCGTTTTCCTTCTAGCTTTCCTACAAGAAGTTTCCATGCACGTCTTTCATTCCCCATACGCGCAACATGTCCTGCCCATCGCAGTCTACGGGACTTAACTGTTCTTATTATATCTGGCTTCCTATAAAGACCATGTAGTTCATTGTTATGTAGTCTTCTCCATTCACCTGTCTGTTCATCTCTCTTTGGTCAAAAATTTTCCTAAGAACTTTATTCTCAAATACTCGTAATCTCCTTTCCTCCCTTAAAGTAAGAGTCCATGTTTCGCACCCATATAATATAACTGGTAGAATAATAATTTTATATATTTTCAGCTTAACGTTTTTTGAAAGGAGTTGGGACATCAAAAGTCTCTGCAATGCATAATAGCATGCATTTCCAGAATTGAGCCTATGTTTCATTTCTTTGTGCATCTCATTCCTATTTGTGATTATTGTTCCTAGGTATTTGATTCAGCCAATTCCTCAAAATTTCCCTCATTTGTCGTTAGCTGTCCATTTCCATTATATAATGTATTTCTACGTGTGACCATATATTTAGTTTTACTGATATTTACTTCCAGTCCTAATTTCTTAGTGTTACTCAATAGTGTGTGCGTGTTGACCTTCAGTATCTCCTCGCTATCAGCCAGTAGTACTACATCATCAGCATAAACTAACAGCTTATTAATACCATTCAGTTGTAAGCCTTCCTCATTCTCTAAAGATTTAATGGCATGCTCTAGTACAAAATTAAATAGTAGAGGAGATAGTGCATCTCCTTGCTTCAACCCATTCTGGATTTCAAAAGTGTCTGAAAACTGTTTGCCTACACGCACCCTACTCGTTGAGCCATTTAGACACATTCGTATAAGTCTAACTAACTTTTTAGGAATTCCGAACTCCAGCAGGATACTATATAACTTCTCCCTCTTAATTGAATCATATGCTTTTCTGAAGTCTACATATAGTTGATGTACAGTACCATTATATTCCCATTTCTTTTCTAAAATCTGTCTTATACTAAAAATCTGATCTGTTGTAGACCTGTTTCTTCTAAATGCACATTGATGATCTCCTAGAATGTCATCAATATAGGGAGTAAGTCTGCTTACTAATATATTTGTTAGAATTTTGTACGAAGTTGAAAGTAATGAGATGCCCCTATAGTTGTTGCAATCAGTTTTATCTCCTTTCTTATAAATTGGTACAATAATTGATTCCTTCCATTCATCTGGAAGAGCTTCTTTTTGCCAAATCATACTAAGTCTTTAACATTATGACGGCCGATATTGGACAAGCTATAAACGCAAGAAATACAAAGCTATTAATGTATGCCGATGACATGGCCATCCTTTCCAAGAGTCCTGAAGATCTGCAGGAGGCCATGAAGAATATCAGAAAATGGGCGTCAGAAAATTCAATGGAAATAAATAGCTCCAAAACAAAAGCAATGAAGTTCAGAAGAGGAGGCAGATTATCAAAAAATGACCACTTTATGTGCGGCGACTCAGCCCTAGAAATAGTCCCCACTTTAAGTACCTGGGAGTGACGCTGCAGACCACTGGAACCACGTTCACCATGCATATACAAGACAGGACCACAAGCGGCAATAAATTCGATGTTCGACATCCCCAAGCTTGAGAGACTGTCCCTGCCAACGGCGATGGCACTGTTCCAACTCAAGGTAGCACCAGCGGCCACATATGGTATTCAGATAATTTGGATTCACCTAACAGCGAAAAACCTCAAGAAATTGGAGAATGTCAAAGCCAGATATCTCAAGAGGGCCTTGTCACTCTCAAAGTACACAAGAAACAGCTACGCCTACAGAATAGCACATGAATCCTACTTCATTGAGGACATCAAGCTTCGCTTCAATCTACCAGAAACCCAGGCATATAAAGACGCCATCAAAGAGAGACAAAACAAAGCCAATGCAATACCGATGGAAATAATGGACACAGAAACGATGAAAACCGATGTGTGGAAAGGACCGAACTTCCAACTTCGCCACCTATACACACGCTTCGCCGCGCATGGTTTCCACTGGAAAATATGTCAGAATCCGTCATACCACGACCCGAAGGAGGACTGCAGATGTAAGCTTTGCGACGAGCCATGCTCCAGGTACCACCTAATGAAATGCCAAAGCAGAACTCAGCCTCTCACCAAAATTACAAAAGACTGGTGAAAACTCTAAATGTACACATTGTGTTTAATAAAATCAATTAATAATTATACACTAATTAATTTATATATAATTGTTAAGAATTAATGGTATTGCATTTTGATAACATATATTTATTCATGAATGAGTGTTGTCCTTATTTTCCGCGTTTTGTCCAGAAATGTGCCGAGGTTTACCCAATTTTCTGGATTTATCAATAACCCGTAGCAAGCCAATCTTTCCCGATTTGAATTTAGAAAACCCTCTATGTATACTACATACAATACAGAGTGTCCCAAATTGATGTATACACTCTTTTTTATCTTTAACCGATCTGGTATTTCTTCCTTTCTTCCACTTACTTATACCAGACTCTTTTAACTTTACTATCTAACCTTTCTTGGATAACTCTTGTTTTTTCGACCCCGACGCTATTAGGGCATCTCAGGGCTAAGGAGTCTTTCCTTTCTTCCATTTCTTTCTCTCCAGAAAAGCCTGACCAGAGGCTATAAGATGGCAGCCCCATCACTGGTCTTGCCTTCCTTTGACCAGCAACCAATCGAAGGGACTATTATTATGTTTTCAAGTCTTATACGAGAATCTCCCGGAATCCTGCCGATTATGGGACAATTCCCGAAAGCGCTACAGTTAAATAGCTAATTAAGTTGAGGAGACGGACCTTTCAGGTGAATATTATACTTACTTACTCACTGGCACTGTCGAACCCATAGGTTCATGGCCGCGCGGACATAAGCTCTCCATGCATCCCTATCCTGAGCTAATGTTTTCCAATTATTCCTGTATAATCTACTTCCCTCAAATCATAGTTAATATTATTCTCCCACCTCATTCTTGGTCTACCAACTGGGCGTTTTCCCTCTGGCTTTCCTACAAGAAGCTTCCATGCAAGTCTTTCATTCCCCATACGTGCAACATGTCCTGCCCATCGCAGTCTACGAGACTTAACTGTTCTTATTATATCTGGCTTCCTATAAATACCATGTAGTTCATTGTTATGGAGCCTTCTCCATTCACCTGTCTGTTCATCTCTCTTTGGTACAAAATTTTTCCTAAGTACTTTATTCTCAAATACTTGTAATCTCCTTTCCTCCCTTAAAGCAAGAGTCCATGTTTCGCACCCATATAATATAACTGGTAGAATAATAGTTTTATATATTTTCAGTTTAACGTTTTTTGAAATGAGTTGGGACATCAAGAGTCTCTGCAATGCATAATAGCACGCATTTCCAGAATTGAACCTATGTTTAATTTCTTTGTGCATCTCATTCCTATTTGTGATTATTGTTCCTAGGTATTTGAATTCAGCCACTTCCTCAAAATTTCCCTCATTTGTCCATAGCTGTCCATTTCCATTATATACTGAATTTCTACGTGTGACCATATATTTAGTTTTATTGATATTTACTTCCAGTCGTAATTTCTTAGTGTTACTCAATAGTGTGTCCGTGTTGGCCTTTAGTATCTCCTCGCTATCGGCCAATAATACTACATCATCAGCATAAACTAACAGCTTATTAATACCATTGAGTTGTAAGCCTTCCTCATTCTCTAAAGATTTAATGGCATGCTCTAGTACAAAATTAAATAGTAGAGGAGAAAGTGCATCTCCTTGCTTCAACCCATTCTGGATTTCAAAAGTGTCCGAAAACTGTTTGCCTACACGCACCCTACTCTTTGTGCCATTTAGACACATTCGTATAAGTCTAACTAACTTTTTAGGAATTAGTGGTTTGGTTAACACAATATGTTACAAACTGGAAAGTGGGGTTCCGATTTCCGGGGGGGTCAGGGTTTTTAAACCGGTAAAATTCTTCCGCGGCATATAATTTCATATTTTAATTTTGAATAATACCTCAACGGAACACATCATGAATCTTATAAAAGTTGATAACGTGTTGAGTTGAAACGTTTTAAAGCTAAACTATAATAAATAATAGCTAAAATGTAGCAGAGAGCGTTTTAGGTTAAAAGTGTAATTTCATGTACGTATCTTTGACCAGATAATAGTTTTCACTGCAAACATAAAACTATTCTAGCAATTTTTCAACCATCAGAACGCTCTAGCGTTGCGGTGGTTGCAAGAGCATTAAACGATATGTTGTGTCGTCCAAACGTAACCCCTTACAGAGCGCACAAACACTCCACTGTGCTTTTTTATTATAAATAACAATGAATCTCTCCCCCTTCAAATAAATTTGTCTGCTTTCACTGGCACGGATTTTTGTATATGCACAAAACTTTTCGTCACAAGTAATGGTACACAGGATTTATTCTTCTATTTCTGTTTTTTGTATTATTTTTACAGAACAGGGCGTTTTAAATATGGCGATGTTCTGCTGTTGATAGATTTATTTCTCGAAAATAAATTCTGGTAGGTTACAAACAAAGTATGTGTTAAACGGTAAAAATATTAAATACAATTTTTTTAGAAGTATTAGGCTTAACCCATTCGCCTCAAAATACGGGGTAAACTCGCTTAACTCTGCTTTTATATATTTTGTACATCCCTTGACAGGGCAATATTTTGTTATTTATGAAAAATAGAGGAATTTCTTTCGATCTTCACCCTTATTGTGATATCAAGTACCGTTATATTTTGTTTGTTTTGAATGTCTGAAAAGACAATATAATTTACGGTAACTTAAATCCGGTTTCTGGGGAAATGCATTGAGCATTTAATTCTGAAGCGAATGGGTTAAGAACAGCGAAGTAATGGTAACCTCTGTAGTGTAAAAGTGATCGTGTCTGACTAGTTATGCTATGATTGCAGTGAAGGACCTGCCATTGTGATGCATATATCAATGTATTTACATACAAAAGTATTAAGAAAATGATAATTATGAGGCGGTCCACCGCTGTGGTCTCGAGGTAGCGTGCTGGTTTGTCACGCAGCGGGCCCGGGTTCGATCCCCGGTCGGGACAGTTTTTCTGGATGAGGTTTTTATCGGGGTTTATCCTCACCTGTAAGACAAATGTCAGGAAAACTTTAAGGCCCAAACGGTCCCAGAAATCATATGGCCATCGCAATCATCATCATTCATTTTTTTATTATTGATTTCGTACATCTCAATGATGGATAAATCATATTTGAAGAGAAAAATTATACGCTCAGACCGGGACTTGAACCCGGGACCCTTGGTTCTCTAGACCAAGTGCTCTACCAACTGAGCAACCTGAAGCAAGTTTACCGATCCTAAACGCAAATCCTTATCTATATACATTGTAATTTTCCCATCCACCAAATGCTATTGAAGTCATGCTTCTATCTTGCCAAATGGCGGGCTCCTTTTTATTAAGGAAGACATATTTGGGAATTTATACATTTACAGCCAGTACGGCTTTTTCCATGTTTGTCGTTACCGAAAATCAAATAATAATAAACATGGGAAAAGAAAAAAAAAAGGCCGTCGTCACTGGATGTTAATGTATAAATTCCAAAATAGGTCTTCTTAATAAAAGGAGCCGCCATTTGCAAGATAGGAAAAGCATGGCTTCATAGCATTTGGTGGATGGGAATTACAATGTATATAGAGAAGGATTTGCGTTTAGATCGGTACTTGCTCAGGTAGCTCAGTTGGTAGAGCACTTGGTCTAGAGAACCAAGGGTCCCGGGTTCAAGTCCCGGTCTGAGCGTATAATTTTTCTCTTCAAATATCATCATTCATATTCATCTTAGGTTAAGCTTAGGGTTAGGGACTCTCCTGGCGCACCACTATCATCATCATCATCACCCATAATATCATAGGGGCAACGTAACCCCGCCTTCCAGGCGCGCCAACCTCAGAAGTGGGTTACCAGTACGCCATGCCAGGAGAGAAACCAGGAATGTCGAAAGACAAACCTGGGCCATTAAAAAAATATATGAGGGTTCCTTTCATCTACTAGTAAATAAAATGATTAAAATGGTCAATTGTACATTAATAGAATTTATTACTTTTTTACTTTTGAGGGCCTCTCCACTTTTCAGCGGTTACCCTGTATTCCCATTCGCCATTCTTCCCGAACACGTCATTCATCCTCCTCCAGACCTCGGTCGTTCATCAATCTATGGATCTCTCCTCTCCAAGTTGTTCTTGGCCTGCCCCGTTTCCTTCTACCAGAAGGTGACCATTCCAAAAGAGTTTTGGGCCACCTATCATCCTCCATTCTCCTCACATGGCCATACCACTGAAGAGCTCGTCTTTCGATCCTTTCCACCACTGTCTCCTCCATATCCATCATCTGCCTCACTTCTTCATTTCTTCTTCTTTCCAACCTGGACACCCTGGCACTGCGTCTTATTCCATCCATCTCCACTGCCAAGATCTTAGTTTTTTGTCCCTCTACCAAAGTTCATCCCTCAGCACCATAAGTCATTATGCTTTCCACAACAGATTTCAAAATCCTCTTCTTCGTGTGGTCAGACATGGTCCTACTCCACAGTACTCCATTCAACATTTTTATGGCTCTTCGTGCTTGTACTAACCTGCTATCTACTTCAGCTTTACAACTCCCTGATTCATCAATAAGTGATCCCAAATATTTAAAATTTTTAACAGCTCTAATAATTCCTTGGGACAGGGATATATCTCGTCCACTTCCTCCTACTATAAGATATTCAGTTTTTTCCATGTTTACTCTTAATCCTCCTGTTTCAAAAGCATTTAGAAGTTTTCTCATCATGTATTTCACATACTCACGACTCTGAGCTATCAACACTTGATCGTCTGCAAATAATAAGGAATGCATTGTGCCACCTAGGGAGTGCTCGACCTGATAGTTGGTGGTGGTGTTTGAGTACCTCGATGACCCTGAGAGCTATGCCGGCGGTAGCGTAGCTACTGATAGGGTTTCCCATGCCGGACAGGTCAAAGGAGAGAGGTTAGACGAAGAAGCACTGCAGAAGAGGATATCCAATGGCTTCTTAGGCGGATGAAGAGTTTGGAATCTCAACGGTGAAGAAGGCAGAAGAGATTACCTCAGGAGCTGCTGCCTTGCAGGATGGAAGTTGGTCCTCCAAAGACTAGGGGAAGACATCCTCGATTACAAATTACCTGGTCCTCCAGGTTGGGGGTTAGGCAGAGGGCTAGCACCCCGATCCTATATAACAAAGCTTGCTACGTTTCCCAAGAAATTAGCCGGACGGAATAGAATTTATACCATTTAAAAAAAAAGGAAGAAAATATCAGCGAATGCCGGATTCAAGAATATCAAAAGCTTGCGCTGCACTATAATGCAAAAGGAAAAATAATTATAGGCCTCCCTATTCAGATTATAGAAACTGTTAAGAACTTGTACTATGGAACAAATATTTGTATTGACCCTCAGTTGACAAAAAATAAGACTTTTTTTTTCAAATAAACCAAGGAGTACGACAAGGGTGTTCACTCTCACCTATATTATTTAATATTTATGTGGACGATATCCTAAAAGAATGGAAGAAGGTTTTAACTAATGAAGGAATATTAATTGATAATAAAGATAAAATAAATGTTTTATTATTCGCTGACGATGTTGTAGTTTTAGCAGTATCTGAAAATGAGCTCCAAATGTTAGCATATAAATTTAAATTAATAGCCAATAGATATAATTGTAAAATATCAATAAATAAGTCAAAAGTGATGGCATTAATTGGTAAATATGGAATTAGATCAAAAATTGTACTGGATAACAAAATAATAGAACAAGTATCACATTTCCAATATTTAGGATGTGATATAACTTGTAGAGAAAATAAAATAAATAAATTTCGGGCTATTAGTGGAACCATAAAAAGAACCTTAGGTCGGAAAACAAGGAAAGATACGAAACTTAAATTATATAAAACAATGGCTGTTCCTTTGTTGTTGTATGGAAGTGAAAATTGGATAATGAAATCAAGGGATAAAAGCAGGATACAGACTGCGGAAATGCTGTTTTTACGTAATGTGAAAGGATGCACAAGAGCGGAGAATAAGGAATGAAACTATACGAGAAGAATTAAATATATATATATAAAATTGAAGATAAAATCAGCGAAAATAATAAGAAATGGACAGAACACTTAATGAGAATGAACAACGAAAGAATACCAAAAAGAACCTTTCTGTATAATCCCACGCCGTAGCGTGGTGGTTAAGGAACTGAGCTACAAGCCGGAGGGTCAAGGGTTCAAGTCCCGTTGGGGTCAGGATTTTTAAACTGACCAAACCCTCTGGCGGCACTATGGCCCTGGGGTCGACTCAGCCTCTAACTGAAATGAGTACCAGACGCTTGTTCTGGGGGTAAAGGCGGCCGTCACCCAAGCTGACAACCCGGCTGACATAAAGTGCCGATTGTCTAGAAAAAGTGGGAGCCTTAACCTCCTACTACCCCAAGGGCCTCCTGAGGCCTGTTGTGGGATCACTTTACTTTACTTTTTTTGTATAATCCCAGAGGAACAAGAGATGTTGGCCGACCACGTAGAAGATGGACTCCACTTTTAACTTCGCCGGAACACGCTGCATAGCCTAAACCTTGTAGTAGAAGAAGAAGAAGAATTACGTTGAGACGAAACAGGACAAAAAGTCCTACAATAATGTTTGAGGCCGATGATGTTATACATACATACATAAACATTCTGAAGATGTATACATCACATAATGGCTTCTTGATTATCAATACAGAACGTACCACATTTCCATATCTGCATAATTGTTGCTAAGCTTTTGCGCATGCTTATGAGGGCTTTCTATCTTTCTGATTGCATAACAATAATGGCTGATGAACCTTTATTACGTAGCAACATGAAAATTGCATGATGGGAGGCTATTAACATGTGAACAAGCTCAGATATCAAGTTGTTTGACGAGTTAAATATTCCTGCAAATATATAGACTCCATCATGGTTTCGTTCTTGCTACATTTTAGAAGAATGTGTTTCTATTCTCATTTAAAAGTGTTATTTAGCCAACCATTTCTTTATTTTCTATCTTCCAGACAAAAATTAAATTATGTTCTTTTAGCTTTTAGGTTCTCATTCGTTCTCCAAATCCATGAAGTGTTAAAAATACATATTAATAACATGTGTGGCGGATTTAACGAAGTATTAAACAATGTTTCATATATATATATGTCCACCGCTGTGGTCTCGAGGTAGCGTGCTGCCCTGTCACGCAGCGGTCCCGGGTTCGATCCCCGGTCTGGACAGTTTTTTGGGTGAGGCTTTTATCGGGGTTTTTCCTAACCTATAAGACAAATGTCAGGAAAACCTTAAGGCCCAAACGGTCCCCAAAATCATATGGCCAACATCATCATCCTTATCACCATCATCATCCTTCACCGGTGTGGAAAGCAATCAGAAGCTACCACACCTACAATTCCCTAGTAAAGCTGCAAGCATAGCATGCAAATACTATGATTGCAGTGAAAGATCTGCCCTCGGGCAGAATTACTATGAATGGATGGAGATTATATATATAGAGTGTTCATTATTTTGAACACCCGAAATATCTTTGTAAGTATAGAATGAAAATAGTTTTATACAAAAGTTGTGCAACTACTTGGCAAAGAATGCTGATCGTTGGTGAACTATTTAGCGTTATTAATTAACTGGCTCTTCCAACTCTTTTGTATGGTAGCGAAGTATGGACGTTGAAACAGAAGGATATACAGAGACTTAGATCTGCTGAAATGAGATATCTTCGGAGGACTGCAGGATACACACTACTAGATCACAAAAAAATGAAGACATCTTAGAAGAATTACACATGGAATCTTTAGAAAACAAAATTTCTGATTATAAGTCAAGATGGATGCAACATGTTCATCGAATGGAAGATCACAGAATACCCAAACAAATGTTAAGATATCAACCTGCAGGAAGAAGAAGACCAGGACGTCCACTCAAAAGACTTCTGGATGGTGTTTCTCTTGAGGCCGAAACAGGTCAACAAATGGCCTAAATTCGTGAATGTACTATGATGATGATGATGATGAATTAACAATTAGCTAATACATGGTGTGCCTAAATCAATTAAATGTGCTTTTATGTTTCATTGAATGAGTTAGAAGAAAAAATAATTATACATTTATATCGTAATTATTTTTAGATACCCCGTGCTGATTACCCCGCTGTGCCCCGGAATTTACTTATCCTGATCGTCTTGGCATCAATGAACTCAAGGAGAAAAATTATAATTGTAAGTTATCCGTAAAAGATAGACATGTTCTGTCGGCGAATTTTTTGCAGACTTTTAGATATTTAGTTCTGTGTACATTAATTTGGTGTATTTTTGTCATGGATTAGTATTTAGGTGTTCACAAAGTTCCGAAAAACACGTTTTTTCACTACAAAGCGTGATTTTCAGGGGTGAAGGGTTTTAATATTACAACTCTCTTACTTACTTACTTACTCACTGGCACTATCGAACCCGAAGGTTCATGGCCGCGCGGACATAAGCTCTCCATACATCCCTATCCTGAGCTAATGCTTTCCAATCATTCCCTGTATAATCTACTTCCCTCAAATCATAGTAAATGTTATTCTCCCACCTCATTCTTGGTCTACCAACTGGGCGTTTTCCCTCTGGCTTTCCTATATAAGAAGCTTCCATGCAAGTCTTTCATTCCCCATACGTGCAACATGTCCTGCCCATCGCAGTCTACGAGACTTAACTGTTCTTATTATATCTGGCTTCCTGTAAAGGCCATGTAGTTCATTGTTTTGTAGTCTTTTCCATTCACCTGTCTGTTCATCTCTCTTTGGTCCAAAAATTTTCCTAAGTACTTTATTCTCAAATACTTGTAATCTCCTTTCCTCTCTTAAAGTAAGTGTCCATGTTTCGCACCCATATAATATAACTGGTAGAATAATTGTTTTATATATTTTCAGTTTAACGTTTTTTGAAAGGAGTTGGGACATCAAGAGTCTCTGCAATGCATAATAGCATGAATTTCCAGAATTGAGCCTATGTTTAATTTCTTATAGCCTAAAATCTTCCCGGGAAATTTCTGAACATTTTGCAAAGCACCATCACAATCGGATAATTGCTGCAGTGATGCATAAAGGGCAGACAGACAAACAGAATAGTCCACATTGAGATATATATATATATATATATATATATATATATATATATAAACATTGTTTCCTTCAATGACACTGTGTTTTTTCTTCTTTTTTCCATATGTTAATTAAGTATTCTTGTTTTCATTCCAGTTCTTATTTGTTGAATCCACGAGTTTCGATGTCTTCCTCTCCTCCTTCTTCCAGGTGGACATCATTCCAATGTTTTTCTGGCCAAACTTTCTTCTTGCATTCGTCGTACATGCCCATACCAATTTAATTGCTTATATCTTTGTGTGGAGTGTAGCATTTCTTATGGTGCAGAGACTTGGACATTACGACGTAATGAGGAAAAGCGACTGGAAGCTTTCGAGATGTGGATATGGAGAAGGATAGAACGTATAAAATGGACAGACAAAGTAAAAAATGAAGATGTGCTAGACAGAGTGAGTGAAGGAATAACAATGCTGGAAGTCATAAAGAAGAAGAAAATAAATTGAATTGGCCACTGGATCAGAAGAAACTGCCTGCTGATGGAAGCCTTCGAAGGGATAATCAACGGAAATAAAGTTAGAGGCAGAAAAAGACATCAGATGATGGATAATTATAAAATATATTGTTTTTTATCTTCTTCTTCTTCTTCACTTCCTGGTTTAGGCAAGAGTTGTCCGTTCCGTCTTCACTAAAAGATCTAAGACCATCTCTTCCGAGGACGTCCGACATCTCTTCTTCCTTTTGGAAAATAATGGAAGATTTTATTTGGTAATCTACTTTCTTCCATTCTTTCTACATGTTCTTTCCACTGTATCTTGTTGTTAAATATCTTTTCTTTTATGGAGTAGATCTGTAATTCTTCACGGATTGTTTTTATGTGGATACAAAAAGGAAAGCAGAGTTAATGAAAGAGTGGAGAATGCTGAGTTTGCAGTGAAACACCTGCTCTTGGGTAGAACACTGATGTATATCTTATAAAATCTACTATTAAATATCTAATATTCAGTTTTTCTCGTATGGATGTATTTCTTATTTTTTTCAAATTTTGAACATCTTGCTGCTCTCCTCATGAAATCCATTTCCATCGACATAAGTTTTTGTTGAATTTCCAAACTTCAGTTCCATATGTGACAGTACTTCTCACTATTGAATTATATATTTGTAGCTTTTTTTTTGTGGTTATATGTCTGTTCCATAAGACTCCATTCATCTTTACTGTTATTGCTTTATCTTCATTTATTCTGTTCTTAGTATCACTTTCTTGTTTATCCTCTTTATTTACTTTATAATAATAATTCTTCTTCCTCCTTCCAAATAACAGGCTAAGGCCTGTTACGATCCCATAGAAAATTTTCCCTCCAGCGTTTCATAGGACTTCCCATAGATCTTCGTCCTCTTGGTATATAATTATTAACAGCTGTGGGGACCCGATTTGAACTCATTCTTTCAAGATGATATTTCCAATTTAGTTAGTGCTGTTTATAACAATAATAATAATAATAATAATAATAATAATAATAATAATAATAATAATAATAATAATAATAATAATAATAATAATAATAGTAGATAGATCATCCGTTGATTAATGTATTTGACATCGTCCGATTCCTAATAGCCAGTTTTGTCGGTCCATCCAATCTCCTGGTTGTAGATGTTTCTCCTTCATATATAAACATATTCCCTGACTCCAGGAGGATTTAGGTCTTCCTCTGCTTCGTCTTCCCTCAGGTTTCCATTCCAAAACAGATTCTGGTAGTCGATCCTCTTCCATTCGCTGGACATGTCCGTACCATCTTAGTTGCTGAGTTCTAATATAATCTAAAATAGTGTCTTCAATCTTCATTTTCTCCCTTATAACTGAGTTCCTAATTTTTTCTCTTCTTGAAATTCTTGCGGCCCTTCGTATAATCACAATAATAATAATAATAATAATAATAATAATAATAATAATAATAATAATAATAATATAATAATAATAATAATAATAATAATAATAATAATAATAATAATAATAATAATAATAATAATAATAATAATAATAATAATAATAATAATAATAATAATAATAATAATAGTAATAATAATAATAATAATAATAACAGTGCTTCTTTAATGGCTGCCTGTTCATTGAAAGCTACGAAACCTTAATTAAAGGAATGTTGCCCAGAGAAAATTGGAAATGCTGTACGCAATTGTGTGAAAAGCGTGTTTCATTAGTAACTGAAATGCAAAATTTCGTGTCTTGCGGTCATTTGTTATTAGCTTTGTTTATCACACGCAGCGCCGTTTTGTGATACAGAAGCTACATAACACAAGTTTGGTTAATGTCCATGCAGAAAGACAATGGAGATAGCACGATGTGGATGGATATCCCCTGGGCAGAACAACTATTCCGGATACATCTTAATCTGATAGTGTGAGAACAAGCAGCCCAACTCTGCAGATACAATCCCCCTAATGTAAGTTATATCCCGTCACAAGCACTTGGGGGGAAAAACTGTTAAACCATGCTTCATCTTGCACAACGTTTTAATTCGATAAATAATAATAATAATAATAATAAACACAGTGGAAATTAAAAATAGAATCGCACAAACAAAACAAGCAATAAATGCTTTGAACTCTGTTTGGTGGAGCAAAAATATTTAAAAAAATAGAAAATTACAAATATATCAAACCATAATTCAGAGCATTTTAACATATGGTGCTGAAGTCTGGCAAATTCCTACCAGGGTAATGGAAATAATTTTAAGTACCTAAATGGATGCTTTAAGAAGATCAGCTGGAAAATCTAGAATGAATAGAATACGAAATAAAGAAATAAGGGAAATTATGGGTGTACAAGAGGAGCCGGACATCATAGACATTATAGAAAAGAAAAGATTACAGTGGTATGGCCATGCCAAAAGAATGCCAGAGGAAATATTGCCTAAAATTGTTACGAATGGATCCCAAGATAAAGCAGGAAGAGATGAAGACCGAAGAAAATTTGGAGAGAAGGGGTACAAGCACCTATGAATATCAGAAGAATGGAGGAAGATCAATGAATGGACAGAGAGGAATGGCGTTTGGTTTCCGGAAGACGGCGACAGCTGCCATGATACCGGATGAATAATAATAATAATAATAATAATAATAATAATAATAATAATAATTATTATTATTATTTATTTACTTATATACAGAATATTAATGTTTACACATCTTTCTGTGCCTAAAGTTTTATTTTTCTTCTCCATTCGTCTCTCTCCATCCAATCCACATGCCCTCCAGTTCTCTTGCTCTCATTCCAGTTCTTATTTCCTGCATCCACGAGTTTCGAGGTCTTCCTCTCCTTCTTCTTCCAGGCGGACACCATTCCAATGTTTTCCTGGGTAATCTTTCTTCTTGCATTCGTCGTACGTGTCCAAACCAATTTAATTGCTTATACCATATATAATCTACTATTGAATAACCAATATTCATTTTTTTCTCTTATGACAGTATTTCTTATTTTGTCTAATTTTGACTTTTTGCTGCTCTCCTCAAGAAATCCATTTCCATCGACATAAGTTTTTGTTGAATTTCCAAACTTCAGCTCCATATGTGACAGTACTTCTCACTATTGAATTATATATTTGTAACTTATTTTTCCTGGTTATATGTCTGTTCCATAAGACTCCATTCATCATTGCTGTTATTGCTCTACCTTTATTTATTCTGTTCTTTATATCACTTTCTTGTTTAGCCTCTTCATCTAATTTTACTCCCAGATATTCAATTTCTTCACATCCTCTAATATACCCCTTTTCATCTTCTAATATCAAATCTTCGGTTATTTGTAAATAGCATTGTATATATCTTACTTTTAGTCTAATAAAGTCCTATTACTACCAGTTCTTTCAGTGTGCTGTAGTGGGGCGCATGCCACTTGTTCTAGAGTGTTAAGCTAGTCGGAAACGAAGCATACGATTGAACAGGGAATTTATTTGGTGGAATGTTTTTTTTTTCAAGTGCTCCAAGTTGTCATTTCGACATTCCTGGTGTTGTCTCCTGGAATGGAACTTCTGAGGTTGGGGCGCCTGAAAGGCAGGGTTATGCTGCCCCGATGATATGATAGCTGATGATGATGGTAATGATGCGCCAGGAGAGACCTTAAACTAAACTTAAGCTTACTTACTTACTTACTCACTGGCACTATCGAACCCGTAGGTTCATGGCCGCGCGGACATAAGCTCTCCATACATCCCTATCCTGAGCTAATGTTTTCCAATCATTCCCTGTATAATCTACTTCCCTCAAATCATAGTTAATGTTGTTCTCCCACCTCATTCTTGGTCTACCAACTGGACGTTTTCCTTCTGGCTTTCCTACAAGAAGTTTCCATGCACGTCTTTCATTCCCCGTACGCGCAACATGTCCTGTCCATCGCAGTCTACGAGACTTAACTGTTCTTATTATATCTGGCTTCCTATAAAGACCATGTAGTTCATTGTTATGTAGTCTTCTCCATTCACCTGTCTGTTCATCTCTCTTTGGTCCAAAAATTTTCCTAAGTATTTTATTCTCAAATACTTGTAAACTTAAGCTAATTATCTGAATATAATATTGATGATAATGATGGCCAGATGGTGTTCGGGGACCGTTTGGGCCTTAAAGGTTCCTGACATTTATCTTACAGGTGAGGAAAAACCCCGAAAAAAACTTCACCCAGGAAACTTGTCCTGACCGAGGATCCAACCCGGGCCCACTGCGTGACAAGGCAGCACGCTACCTCAAGACCACAGCGGTGGACGTGGTGGAATGTTACTTATTGAGAAATAACTATAGAAGGCGCGTTCAGAGATTTTCTGAAAAATACCCTGACTGTATAATTTCTACAAAATCGTGTCTTTCGAAGTTGATGAAAAAAGTGGCAAACAACTGGTTCGGTTGGTGAAATACCGAAGAGGCGTGAAAGGCACGTTTTAACAGTAGAGAAACTTGAGGATATTTGGGTGCGATTAGAAGTAAATCCTAGAAAATCATTAAAACGTTTGGCGCTGGAAACTAGCATATCCAAGGAGTCAGCCCACAAAGCGACCAGACTGCTTTTGTTCTTTTAAATATCTTTCTTTCTCATTTTCTTTCGTTTACACTGTTCTTACTTATTGTTTCTACCTTTGTTAACCTTTTTATCTTATTCACACATACAAACACAAGACAGGACACACACCCAGACCCAAGGTGGAGATTTAAAATCCTCTACCTCGCCGGGAATCGAACCCGGGTCGCCGAAGTGGAAGGTAGCGACTCTACCGACTGCGCCACGGCGACGGACGAGCTGAAATTTCGACCTTATAAACAAAGGTTTGTTCAGGAACTTAAACAGGTAGATTTCGCCGCAAGAATAAAGTTCTGTAGTTGGTTTCTTAGAAGTGTGTATGGAATTTTGGAACCACAGCTATTGTTTATATCTGACGAGGCATGGTTCCATCTTTCGGGACATGTAAATTCCCAAGATGTGCCTATTTTTATAATAATCTAAATTAGTTTAGTTACTTGTATTTTGCAGCTTCCAACTATCTTCATTTGCCGGTAGTAACTCAAGACGCTCCCCGCCAGTGCAAGCACAATAGCGGGTAAAGTGAGAACCGCTGCAACGCTGTAAAAAGGTTTCCGCTTAAAACGGATTTCCTGTAAACAGTAATTTGAGGTTGGGTAGTGGTTTTTTAAGATGTTGAGAGCAATAGCAGGATACCAAAGGACCGATAAAAAGAAAAACGAAGATATAAGAACAGAACTTAATATATTTAATCTCTATGAAAGAATCAGATATTATCAAAATGCTTATCTTCAGCACGTATTACGAATGAATGAACAGCGCATACTAAGAAGAATGTATAATTATAAACCAAAAGGGAAAAGAATGTTGGGAAGACCATTGAAGAGATGGAAGGACCAATTCGACCTATAATGAGATCGGAATAGACCATTGGGCTTAATCCTTGTTGTTGTTGTTGATGATGATTATGATAGTGTTATTTACAGAAGCGAGGATATGATTAAAAACCGAGCTATAGCGAGGTCTTGTTAAGAGTTGGTACGAAGTTTTTGTATTAGACAAGATCAATTTTGTTCTTAGGTCTTCAATGAGAAAGGTCTCCCTTGCGAGCAAATATACAAGTCTTGGAGGATTTCCAAAGATGATCATAACGGCGGATATTGAAAATGCATCGACCGCAGACACTTATATCCCCCATCTACCTGAAAACGAATTCGGATTCAGAAAAAAACTGTCAACGATCCACACTTTGGAGAACCTACTAACTGAAGTCACATATGGGTTAAGAAAACCAAGAAGAAAACTATTTGCAGTATTCATAGATTTCTCCAAACATTTGATTGCATAAACAGAAAAAAAAATACTACAGAAGCTACAAGATAATTTCGGAGAAGGAAGATATCTACTGCCGGTTATTCAAAATATAATAATAATAATAATAATAATAATAATAATAATAATAATGCGTTATTTTAGCCAACTACGTCACCGTAGATGACAACATAAAGAAGTCCTATAGAATCACCCAGACGAACGGAGTGCCACAGGGAGTTTGCCTCAGCCCACTTCTATTTAATGTAGCCACAATAGATGTCAACAACATCCTACAAGGACTGGAAGATCAAATGTCTCTATATGTCTTTGCTGATGACATGGTCATCACTTCAAGAAAGGTGGATGCTCTCCAACAGGGCTTTAATCCCTTAACCACCTGGGCAAGAGGAAATGACTTGGCCATAAACAAAGAGAAAACGGTCACAATGGTATTTAGGAAAGGAGACAGAGTGATGACCGGAGACTGCATTAGAACAGATCAAGGAGGGTTAGAAAAAGTCAGCCATTATAAATATCTCGGCATTATCTTTCAGACCTCTGGCACCACCTTCAACATACATGTCAGAGAAAGAGCAGCAGCGACTCTAAGAGCCATGAATGAAATACAATCACCTGCCCTACTATCAATAGACACAACTATGCAACTCTTCAATGCAAAAATAATGTCAATAATCGCATATGGGATAGAGATAGTTTGGAAACATCTGAAGATAAATGACTTAAAAATCTGAGAAAGCGTCAAGGCGTCCTATCTAAAGAAAATTCTAGCAGTCTCTAAATTCACTCCCTCGAGACTGATCTATGTACTAGCAAGAGAACAGTTCTTCCTGGATGAGCTCAGAATGTGCTACTACTTGCCATCCACTAAAGCTTACGAACAACAGATGCAAGAGAGAAGACAGGAGCGGGATGCCATTCCTGAAGAATTCTACGGTACGCTGATAGGAGCTGCTGTGGAACTAAGGCACCAGATGCAGTCCACAAAGTGTGTGTGAATGTCACTTACCATCAAATCGAAGACAGCTGCAGATGTAAACTGTGAGGACAAAAGCGTACAAGATATCATCTGAAATTGTGTTCCAAAGTGACAATGTCATTAGCGCAATACGCAATGAATTAATTTTGCACGATTGTGCGCAATTATATTATTATTATTATTATTATTATTATTATTATTATTGTTATTTGAGCCTTTGGCATGGGTTCCCTGAAGTAGTCCCCGCCCGGAGAACCGAATGGGGGACTATTTGATCTCCGGAAAATTTTACCCCAGTTGAACCCAGGTCCGCATTTCTTGACGGTTGATTTTTACGGTTGGATGAATTGCTGTGTGAAAGATCGTCACTCTTTCGCCCAAGGTACTTTTTTCGTCTGGCTTATCACCTTCGACCAGTCCGGCATGGGTAACCCTATCGGCAGCAATGCTACCACCGGCATAGTTCTCAGGATCATTTAAGCACGCAAGCCACTCCACCACGACAAGGTAAAGATACCATATAAAACTATTATTCTATATATATATATGGGTTATATTATATGGGTGCGAAACATGGACTCTTACTTTAAGGGAGGAAAGGAGATTACAAGTATTTGAGAATAAAGTACTTAGGAAAATTTTTGGACCAAAGAGAGATCAACAGACAGGTGAATGGAGAAGACTACATAACAGTGTACTACATGGTCTTTACAGGAAGCCAGATATAATAAGAACAGTTAAGTCTCGTAGACTGCGATGGGCAGGACATGTTGCACGTATGGGGAATGAAAGACTTGCATGGAAGCTTCTTGTAGGAAAGCCAGAGGGAAAACTCCCAGTTGGTAGACCAAGAATGAGGCGGGAGAATAACATTAACTATGATTTGAGGGAAGTAGATTATACAGGGAATGATTGGAAAGCATTAGCTCAGGATAGGGATGTATGGAGAGCTTATGTTCGTGCGGCCATGAACCTACGGGTTCGATAGTGCCAGTTAGTAAGTATTATTATTATTATTATTATTATTATTATTATTATTATTATTATTATTATTATTTTATTATACTCACTATCAATTAAAACATTTATTGATTTTATCCAAACAGGAATACTGACTCCCATAATTAATTCCCAACGAAATTCTAACAGGAAGCGAAATAAATGCAAAAACTATATGAAATTTAAACTGAGCGATACAAAACTCTCAAGAGCCCCATATTATGAACCGAGCCTGTGCATGTTGGATACTGATTTCCCGGGAGAGATTGTAGATCCAATACGCCGCGTCCTATATCAATTCATGCGTATTCTGTAAAACTGATAGCATTCAATATAACCCTGCATGCTACGTTCTAATTATTTTCATGAAGCGTCTATGGTTAAAATTACTTCAGCATATTTCCGCTAGGGATGTGTAAGTTATAAGAGAAAAGTTTACAAAATGGACATTTTTTCCACCTGAAATTATTTATAAACAAATTTAAATTATTCGGTGATTCTCTGCCACCTACATATGTTGAAATAAAATGAAAGTAGGTATGTAATCTATAACATGAAAATCTCAACAAATAAAACCAAATCAATGGCAATATCCAAGGACACATGACGTGTTAAATTAGAAATAGAAGGTAAAAGTAATAATAATAATAATAATAATAATAATAATAATAATAATAATAATAATAATAATAAAATAATATAAATTTGGAATAAGAATATCAGAAAATAGAAAATTAAACACCATATTGTTTGCAGATGACCAAATAATAATAGCAAATTCCGAAGATAATCTACAGAAAGGTCTGTATGAACTTAACAAAATTACAGAAGAATATGGATTAAAGATATCTACAGAAAAAACAAAAATTATGGCATTTCAAGGTGTAGATCCTGTCAGAAGTAAAATTCTACTGGGCAATAAAATTTTGGAGCAGGTGAATAATTTCACATATCTAGGATGCAATATCTCATATGAAGAAGAAAAGGATGTAAATGCAAAAATATATAAATTTTTAAGAATTTTAGGGTTAATAAATTCTATCTTCAAGCCACAATTAGTCCAAAAGCATTCTAGACTGAAAGTGTATAAAACACTGGCTCTTCCAACTCTTTTGTGTGGTAGCTAAGTATGGACGTCGAAACAGAAGGATATACAGAGACTTAGATCTGCTAGTCTGAACTCTAGACGCGTCCCTGCGGTCAGTACCTTGTCCGACATTAAATGTGTCTATAATTATACGTGTATCCAGTGTCCACATCGATTAATAAATCATATTTATTAAAATCCATCTAGCGTAGTCTTGCGCCGGCCAGCTCCTTGTCATCCCTGTAGAAAGAACCTCAGCTCTACCCTATCTTCCAATCTAGCAAACCCAAATTCTCACACACGGGGAATCCTTTTCGATACTCCCGGCGCCCAAATATCCCTTATTAACCCATAACCCAAAGGACATGAAGGAACCCTTAATTCGTCCCCTCACACGCGCAAGGTTTCCGAGAGACAGGAATTTATAATTTCAAACACTTTAATATTTTATTCATTCCTAACTACACAAAATTCGAACATTCGGACTCACCTAGTAAGTAGTAGTAGTAGGACTTCATTAGACAAAAAGTAAGATATTTACAATATTATTTACAAATATGGGTCGCACGGGCAGTAAGCCGTACGTGTTGTTGACAGTCCGTTACAATAAAGTAATAATGGCTACTAGTGTGAAGAAAAATAAACAACAAAGAAAGCAATAACATTACAATTACATAAAGAAAACGCAATAATATTACAATTAAATAATAACACAATAGCATTATACACTAAACAAAAACCATAACATTACAATTACATAAGAAAACACAGTAATATTACAATTAAATAATAACACAATAGCATTATACATTAATTAATTTATATATAATTATTAAGAATTAATGGTATTGCATTTTGATAACATATATATGAATGAGTACCTCACCTCACCTAGAAAATAAGAAATTACGATTTTTGCATTTTCATCAAGCGAACATCAATTCAATTGAGATTAAATTTTTGTTGGAACGTATTTCTCTGCTCTATGATCAAATGAAATAACTGTAATAAATAAAATGTATGATTTAACATCTATTTGTCTGTTCATCAATGTTAGAATTAAAATACTTAACTATTTTTTTAATGAAATAAATATAATCTATATGCAAAACAAATCTTTCAGTAGCTAGTGTATTGTTAGCTAAGTTTGTGGGAAGAATCTCAAGGTAGATATACGAATGAACGTCTTGAGATGAAATGAGGAGGATATGGGTAAGGGTATCTCGCTTGTGTTGAGAGCAGTGGGTTTTCCGACCACAAAACCACCAGTGTGCGTGTTCATCGGGTTGCATAATGCCCCGGGGACAATACAGACTCTCCACAGTTCTCTTGGCGTGTAATACGTGCGAATGGGGTGAAATTTCAGCCTTCATCATTTCAGTCTCGGAATATCTCTCATATAATTTTCCCTTTATTTTACTGGTTTAATATTCAGTTATTATTTTTTGAAGAAAACATTATTTAGTCTTTTCTCGAGGTAACGTTTCTAGTATGCAGCGGACACTGGTTGTACACCCAGTGTAGGAAAAAGGTAGAATAACAGTTTCATATTTTTTCGTTTAAGTTTTTAAAGGAGTTGGGGCGCCAAGAATGCCTGTAATGCATAATAGCACTCATTGTCATTGTTTTTTTAAATTCGGATGAGCCCATGTGGGACTACGCAAAGTACTTAGAGGCGTTTCCTTTGAGCCCAAATTTCTTTCATTCTTTTGCTATGAGCTTGTTTTCTATCATCTGTCCAAGTTGTTCCAGTTTTTTTCTTCGGTTTGTCCTCTTGGTCAACTTGCCACTTATTCACCTTAATTCTAAATATATCTCTGTTTGGGATATCTTCTTTAGTAATTCCTGCCAGTTTTAATTCCTTTTTGACATCATCAATCCACTTCATAGTATCCACTGGAGCTTTACGTCTGTTTTCGTAGGATTCCATTATCTGTTTTCTAAGCCTATTTGAGGTCATTCGTTTAATATGGCCATACAATTTTAACCTTCGTTTTCTAATATCAATATGAATATCTGTATATATTTTAATTTCCTTTTTACTTCTGAGTCTAATTGCTTCATCTATGACTTGTGGACCTAAAACTTTTCTTATAATTTTGCATTCTTTTTTCACTATATTTTCGATATCTTTTTTTCTGTTCAAAATTAATGTTTCTGCTCCATAGAGACACACTGGTTTAATTACAGTGTTATAGTGTCGTAATTTTGTTTGTATAGATATGCATTTCTTATTATAAGTGTTGTGAGTAAGCCGAAATGCTGTTATTATTATTATTATTTTTTATTATTTCGGCTTTTACGATGAATATACATTTTTCCGGTACCCATGTTCACAGTTAACTACACATTTGTTTCAACACATTTTTCCATTCTTGTCTGTTCATCCATATATCTTCTTCTATTTCCCATTCCCTCTTAGTTTCATTGATTCCCTGAATCCACGTAATATTTGGTCTACCCTTCTTTTTCCTTCCCTGTGGTTCCCAATCCATGATTATCTTAGGTAGTCTTCCTTCTTCCATCCTTCTAATGTGTCCGTACCAATTTAATTGTTTCTTCTTTATAAAATCTAATATTGAATATTGTACCTGCATTTTTTCTTTTATATATGAATTTCTGATTTTATCCTTCCTGGATATTCTTGCAGCACGTCTCCAGTAGTCCATTTCAGTGGCGAGTAAGTTTTTTTTTTTCATTTCTGCATTTAAAGCGCACACATCAGCTCCATAGGTAATAATGCTTCTGATTATTGTATTAAAAATAGTTTTTTTTGTTTCTTTGAAGATATGTTTGTCCCATACTATTCCATTTAGGGCAGATATAGCATACTTTTCTATATTGATCCTGTTTCTTATCTCTGTTTCTTGTTTTATTCATCTTTAGTAATTTTAATTCCCAAATACTTATATTCTTCAGTGTATTTAATTGTCCATAAATTTTCTTCTAGTATTAAATCTTGAGGAAGATCCCCTATTGTCATATATCTAGATTTATCCATATTGATCTTTAAACCCCATAAACTATATTCGTATATTAATTTTCTAGTGAGGTATTCTATATCTTCAAATTCTTGAGCCAAAATCAATTGGTCATCTGCAAACTGGAGTGTATATATTGTTGAATTATCATCCAGTGGTATTCCCATCGGCTTACATTTCTTTTTCCATTCTTCAATAGCTTTTTCTTCAGCATATTATTACTACTATTATTATTATTATTATTATTATTATTATTATTATTATTATTATTATCATTATTATTAATCTTACATGTCCACGTGAGAATATTTAGTTAAAATTACTCCATATTTTAAATACTGGTGTACATAGAAAATTTATGGACTGGATATCCCTAATCTCCTTTAGTCAAAAAATAAACTCCATTCCATTATCCATTTCATAACAGTAATTTGTCAAAAATGGACTTGAGTTCGTAGTGGATTTTTAATTCCCGTTCTTGAGTCGTAACAAAGAGGGTGTGACATGGTGATGTTTAGAAAGTAACTGTCTTTAGAATTTAGTTGGATTGAAACTCTCTCGCTGTGTTGTGTGGATTTGAAGCAGCAAGAGTGGTTCTTTGTCTCGCTCGCTCCTCGTTCAGCAGAACAATAGGGTGAGATGAGGGTTTAAACCACTGCAATTTTAATCACGGTGCCCATTCAGTCATCCGCAAAACTCCACTCATCGAGAAATAGAAACAATTTTAAAAATCGGAGATATTTTGTGGAGAGATAACGTACTGCATTTATATTCTGGAAGTTTCTCTCCACGCATTTCCAGTTTCAGTTTTTCTGTACATTTACAACATGTCTTCTTCTTCTTCTTCTTCCTTCCAAGTATTAGGCCAAGGCCTGTTACGATCCTATAGAAAATTTTCCCTCCCCGGGAAATTCTCGTATAAGACTTGAAAGCATAATAATAGTCCCTTCGATTGGTTGCTGGCCAAAGGAAGGCAAGACCAGTGATGGGGCTGCCATCTTATAGCCTCTGGTCAGGCTTTTCTGGAGAAGAAAAGAAAATAAAGAAAAGAAGAAATGGAAGAAAGGAAAGACTCCCTAGCCATCGGATGCCCTAATAGCGTCGGGGTCGAAAAAAACAAGAGTTAACCAAGAGAGGTTAGATAGTAAAGTTAAAAGAGTGCAAAACACAAGTAAGTGGAAGAAATGTTTTGCTCAGCTTGGGCACCTTGTGGTCGCCATCCACATATCCCCTAGATGAGGACCCCTGAGGGTATTTACAACATGTAAATTAGCTAACTAACTCACTTGCACTATCGAACCCGTAGGTTCATGGCCATGTCATAATCTCTCCATACATCCTTATCCTGAGATAACGTTTTTCAATCATTCCCTGTATAATATACTTTCTTGATATCATGATTGATGTTATTTTCCTGCCTCATTTATGACGTCCCTACTCGCCGCTTTCACTCTAGTTTTCCTAAAATAAACTTACTGTACATACTCCTATTTCATTCCCCGTTCGTGCCACATGTTTCCCCCATCTCAGTCTACAAGACGTAACTGTTCTTATTACATCTGGTTTCCTATAAAGACCATGTAGCTCACTGTTATGTAGTCTTCCCCATTCGCATGCCATAGACTATATACACATAAATTTTAGTGGATCCATAGTAATTCTGCCCGAAAGCAGGTCCTTCACTGCAATTATAGCATTTTCATGCTTTGCTTGCAGCTTTACTAGGGAATTCTAGGTGTGGTAGCTTCCCGTTGCTTTCCACACCGGTGAAGGATGATGATGATAATGACAAGGATCATCAGAATGATAAGGATGATGATGTAATTATGATGACCATATGATTTCGGGGACCGTTTGGGCCTTAAAGTTTTCCTGACATTTGTCTTACGGGTGAGGAAAAAGCCCGATAAAAACCTCACGCAAGAAAACTGCCCCGACCGGGGATCGAACCCGGGCCCGCTGCATGACAAGGCAGCACGCTACCTCGAGACGACAGCGGTGGACACATACATTTTAGTGGATAATTATAATTAATTATTTAAGAGAAACTGTATCACCTCTTCTTATTAGGCCGGTTTCGACACCTTATTAGGTTCCATCCTCAGTACGACCGTTGTCATGTAGTCTTGAATAACCGCCTCCTGCTCCCTTTGTTTAAAACATCAAATCGAAAGAAATGCTATATTAAAAAAACAAATGGAAAAATCCAAATGGCTCATGGTTGGGGAAAAATATGAACAATCGAAATAAAAACAGAAAATAGAAATTAATGAATTTTGAAATTACCGGGGAAAGTAATTTGATTTAGAGGTTCTTGAGTCCACCAACAGAAGGAGCAAAAGGCGGCTCTTCAAGACCACATAACAATCTGTTGTGAAAGTACTGATGATGGAACCTACTAAGGTCTCGAAACCGGTCTAATAAGAATGATAAGATGTGAAGTGATATAATTTTCTTTAAATAAATAATGTTAATTCCTGAAAGTGAAGCATTAATCATGTTTGCTCTAACACTTCTTATATATATTGAAATCATGATTAATGTTATTTTCCTGCCTCATTAATGCCGTGCCCTTCGCCGATTTCGCTCTAGTTTTCCTAAAATAAAATTACTCTACTTATCCTTATTTCCTTCCACCATTCGTGCCACATGTCCTCCCCATCGCAGTCTTCGAGACTTAACTGTTATTTTATTATTGATTTCGTACATCTCAATGATGGATAAATCATATTTGAAGAGAAAAATTATACGCTCAGACCGGGACTTGAACCCGGGACCCTTGGTTCTCTAGACCAAGTGCTCTACCAACTGAGCTACCTGAGCAAGTACCGACCTAAACGCAAATCTTTCTCTATATATACATTGTAATTCCCGTCCACCAAATGCTGTGAAGCCATGCTTCTATCTTGCAAATGGCGGCTCCTTTATTAAGAAGACATATTTGGGAATTATACATTACAGCCAGTACGGCTTTTTCCAAGTTTTTATTATTGATTTCGTACATCTCAATGATGGATAAAATCATATTTGAAGAGAAAAATTAATACCCGGCTTAAGACCGGGGACTTTGAACCAGGGGACCCTTGTTTCTGCTAGAACCAAGTGCTCTACAAACTTGAGGCTTACTGAGCAAGTACCGACCTAAACGAAAATCTTTCTCTATATACATTGTAATTCCCGTCCACCAAATGCTGTGAAGCCATGCTTCTTTATTTGCAAATGGCGGGCTCCTTTATTAAGAAGACAATTTGGGATTGGAATTATACATTACAGGCAAGTACGGCTTTTTTCCAAGTTTTTATTATTGATTTCGTACATCTTCCCAATGATGGGGATAAATCATATTTGAAGAGGGAAAAATTTTATTACGCTCAGAACCGGGGACTTGAACCCCGGGAACACCTTGGTTCTCTAGACCAAAGTGCTCTAACAAACTGAGCTACCTGAGCAAAGTAACCGACCTAAACGCAAATCTTTCTCTATTACATTGTAATTCCCGTCCACCAAATGCTGTGAAGCCATGCTTCTTTCTGCAAATGGCGGCTCCTTTATTAAGAAGACATATTTGGGAATTATACATTACAGCCAGTACGGCTTTTTCCAAGTTTTTATTATTGATTTCGTACATCTCAATGATGGATAAATCATATTTGAAGAGAAAAATTATACGCTCAGACCGGGACTTGAACCCGGGACCCTTGGTTCTCTAGACCAAGTACTCTACCAACTGAGCTACCTGAGCAAGTACCGACCTAAACGCAAATCTTTCTCTCTATTACATTGTAATTCCCGTCCACCAATGCTATGAAGCCATGCTTCTATCTTGCAAATGGCGGCTCCTTTATTAAGAAGACATATTTGGGAATATATACATTACAGCCAGTACGGCTTTTTCCAAGTTTTTATTATTGATTTCGTACATCTCAATGATGGATAAATCATATTTGAAGAGAAAAATTATACGCTCAGACCGGGACTTGAACCCGGGACCCTTGGTTCTCTAGACCAAGTGCTCTACCAACTGAGCTACCTGAGCAAGTACCGACCTAAACGCAAATCTTTCTCTATATACATTGTAATTCCCGTCCACCAAATGCTATTATTATATCTGGTTTCCTATAAGCATCATGTTTCCTCTAACACCTTTTATTACTTATTGATATACAAGCAAATAATAGGTGAATATATATATATATATATATATATATATATATATACACATTTTGAGAGGTAGGGGAATTAAACAACAGTAGTGAAATACCGAACTAACTGAAAAGAGCACTTAACAAGGATGATTGGGCAGCATATAACTATTCACCAAGAGGAAGAAGTAGTTTCGGAAGACCAAAGAAAATATGGAAAGATCAGCAATTTTGAGGCGAAACAGGCTAGGAAAAAGCCTAAACCGTGATAAAGAAAAAGAGGATGAAGGATTTCCCCCTAGGTTATATGAATTATAAGTTAGATACTTCTTGAAAATTTCGAATTCGCTTTAAAACAAATAATAGAGAAGCGAAGAGAAATCAACTTAGAGACGCACATCCACTTTATAGATTATAAAAAGGGCTTTGATAAAGTGTCCGGACCAAAATTATGGAACATATTAAGTGAAAAAGGAATTCCACTACACTTGATAGCAGTAATTAAGAAAATGTATGAGAAAACAAAAATAAAAATAAATCAAAGCGAACCAATACATATAACAGGAGGAGTTGGACAAGGTTGTCCACTATCAACCACTATTTTTAACATTTATTTCGACGACATGATAAGATCATGGAAGCAAATGACGACTGGGGGAATTAACTTAGGAAATATAGTAATAAAAACAGTAGCCTTTACAGATGAACAGAGTTACATACATACATACACACTGGCACTATCGAACCCGTAGGTTCATAGCCGCGCGGACATAAGCTCCCCATACATCCATATCCTGAGCTAAGGCTTTCCAGTCATTCCCTGTATAATCTACTTCCCTCAAATCATAGTTAAATGTTGTTCTCCCACCTCATTCTTGGTCTACCAACTGGGCGTTTTCCTTCTGGCTTTCCTACAAGAAGTTTCCATGCACGTCTTTCATTCCCCATACGTGCAACATGTCCTGCCCATCGCAGTCTATGAGACTTAACTGTTCTTATTATATCTGGCTTCCTATAAAGTGTTAAATAGCAAAAACAGAGGACGAACTACAAAGAATGCTATATAAACTAAATGAAATATAAAAAAATACAACATGGAAATATCATCAGAAAAATAAAGAACAATGGCCTTCAAGGGAGCTCATCCAGTTCGGACAAAGATAACATTAAAAAATAAACCAATAGAACAAGTGTTAAGATATAACTTCCTAGGTTGCGAAATATCATACACAGTGGAAACAGATATAAATAACAAACTAAATAAGTTTAATTATATAACAGGAACACTAAAAAGAACTTTGTAAAATAAAGCCAAGAAAGAAATTATACAAGCCAATGGCAGTGCCTATTATTACTTATGGATCCGAAACATGGACAGTGACAACACAACAATCTGCCAGGATACAAGCTGCTGAAATGAGAATCCTCAGACCAACAGCAGGATATCAAACAACAGACAAAAAACATAACACAGAAATAAGACAACTATAAGTAGAGGAATTAAACACAACAATACTGAAATACAGAACAAACTGGAAAGAACACTTGGCAAGGATGACAGAGAATAGAATACCAAAAGCAGCATAGAAATATTCACCACTAGGAAGAAGAAGTTTGGGAAGACCAAAGAAAAGATGGAAACAGCAGCAATTTGAAGCCGAAACAGGCTAGTAAAAAAAAGCCTAAACCGTGAAGAAGAAGAAGAAGAAGACCAATGATTTGCCTTGAATTTCGCTTTATAATTTTCCTCCATTCGTCTCTATTATAACACAGTTCTTCCTTTATTTCCCAGTCCTTCAAAGTTTCTCTAATCCCTTGGATCCACGTGAGATTTGGTCCTCCTTTCCTTCTCGTTCCTAATGATGACCTACTTTAAAATTAATAATTCACAACATTCCCAATATTATGTAATTAATCAAAGGGAGAAATGTAAAACTAACTAGGGACTGAACCTCAGATCTCCATCTTCATGAGCCTAAACTCAACCATCTGGCTTCTTAGTGCTGTTTCCAAGACTAAACGAAAATTGTCTCACTTTTAATCCCCACGTCCTCCTTATATCGAGTAACTTCATAAGAATTACTGTGGAGGCGTGTCTACCACGTGCGTCCATTGTAATGAAGTTAGACTGTTACGTCAGATAATTAGGACATCGAGTTGTACATTAACGCTTGCAAATTAGCTGTTTGTCGGCTATAGGTCACGTAACCAGGAATAACAATTTGAACCCGGGTCGGGAAATTAAGGTGAGATCTCTAGATCCGACGCTATACCATTCTGCTACTCTGGGCTAGTCTTAAAGCATTGATTTCCGTATAACAAATTATATGTGACATTCATTGGGCTTTGTATTTTGAATGCATAAGATATTCAAATATAATAAAAATCTGTATTATAACATCTATACTTTTAATATTTTATTTTTATTTTAGTAGTAGGACTTTTTTAGTAGTAGGACTATATTAGACAAAAACTAAGATCATCATCATCGTCACTCCAGGGATTAGGCAATTGCCCGTTCCGACTTCATAATGCATCAGCCCAACGTCTTCTAGGTCTTCCAACATCACGCCTTCCTCTTGCTTGATAATTTCTTGCTAACAATGGATATCTCTCCTTACTCATTCCATCCATGTGATCAATCCATTTCTGTCTGTAATTCGTGACTTTATCCAATAAAGGCTGTACTTTCAATTCTTCTCTTATATCCGCATTTCTTATTCTATCAAGTCTTGTACATCCTTTTACTTGTCTTAGGAACCGTATCTCTGCCGTCTGTATTCTATCCTTCTGTCTTTTCACTGGAGCCCAAGTTTCACACCATACAATATTGTGGGAACCGCCATAACATTATACATTTTTATCTTTGTTTCTTTTCTAATTTTATTTTTGAATGTTCTCTGTATTGTTCCACACACCGTCTCAAATTTATTTATTTTGGAGTCAATATGTCTTTCCACATTGTAGCCAACCAGAGGAAGCAGCCCTTCCACCATCCTTGTCCTGCGAAGCGCTCATAACGCTTCCAGGAGACATTTATCTTACTGAGAAGCTTCATGGAAATCAGCCGGATTGTCAAAAACTAAGATATTTACAATATTATTTACAAATATGGGTCGCGCGGGCAGTAAGCCGTACGTGCTGTTGACAGTCCGTTACAATAAAGTAATAATTGCTACTAGTGTGAAGAAAAATAAACAACAAAAAATCAATAACATTACAGTTACATAAAGAAAACACAATAATATTACAATTAAATAAAACACAATAGCATTATACACTAATTAATTTTATATATAATTGTTAAGAATTAATGGTATTGCATTTTGATAACATATATTTATTCATGAATGAGTGTTGTCCTTATTTTCCGCGTTTTGTCGAGAAATTTACCGAGGTTTTATCCAATTTTCTGGATTTACCAATAACTCGTAGCATGCCAATCTTTCCCGATTTGAATTTAGAAATCTTTCCGGTAATAAGTAACTCTCCAATATTCTAAATTATTACATTTTCCTAATATATGTATCTCATCTTCAAAGCTCCCGCACATTGGACATATTCGCATATCGTGATCACACCGTTCAGGTTATTATATCTTTTTTATTAAATTTTTATATCTTTATTTTTAATGATTATACTCCGTCTTCCTCAACTTCAATATTTCATGTATTATCATCGAAGAACTTTATTCTCAAATACTCGTAATCTCTTTCCTCCCTTAAAGTAAGAGTCCATGTTTCGCAACCATATAATATAACTGGTAGAATAATAGTTTTATATATTTTCAGTTTAACTTCTTTGGAAGGAGTTGGGACGTCAAGAGTCTCTGCAATGCATAATAGCACGCATTTCCAGAATTGAGCCTATGTTTAATTTCCTTGTGCATCTCATTCCTATTTGTGATTATTGTTCCTAGGTATTGAATTCAGCCACTTCCTCAAAATTTCCTTCAATTTTCATTAGCTGTCCATTTCCATTATATAATTATATAATTTCCATTATATGTGACCATATGTTTTGTTTTATTGATATTTACTTCCAGTCACAATTTCTTAGTGTTAATTGTGTGTGCGTGTTGGCACCATTGAGTTGTAAGCCTTCCTCATCCTCTAAAGTTCATTTAATGGGATGCTCTAGTACTAAAATAAATAGTAGAGGAGATAGTGCATCTCTTTTCTTCAACCGATTGTAGATTTCAAAAGTATCAGAAAACTGTTTGCCTACATGCAGGCCACACGAAGTATAATCACATGAGAAACGAGGACATACTACAGGAATTTAACATGGAACCCATTATGGATTATATCCATAAATACCAACTTTAATAAAATTAATGATAATATTTCGTTGAGGTTATTTGTCACAAAATTAAAATTATAATATAAAATTATTAAATAGTTACCTAAAAGATCAGGCTCCTCATCTTAGAAAATTATTAATTATTTGTTGCGCTTTCGGGACTAGTCCCATCATCAGCAGAACTAACAGGATATGGATTCTTATCAGTTGACCCCTGATTCAATATTGGTGTTCCTCTGAAAATGTACAGGGGATTACACATACTGGGTGTGTTCTCATTCAACAGATGGTAGTTGTTAACTTCTTTCAACATTTGTATCTGACGCAAGGACTCTAACTTTAGACCCGACAGAGGACTTATTTAATCCTAAATTTTTGGTATTTTTTTTTTAATTTGGGGATATTCCACAACACAGTCCTTCTCCTTCAAACCCAAAGTGATTTGTCGCCAGAGATTCCTGTCTAAAGCACATTCTTCCCTCAAATCTCTAGCTTCCATTCTTCTCTTCATTCCATCCATCCATCGTTCTCTAGGCCTGCCTCTTCCACTTCTTCTATTAGCTTTCCAATTAAGGATCTTCTTTGGTATTCGCTCTTCTTCCATTCTTATGAGTTGCCCATATCATTTCAAACGTCTTTCTTCTAATTTTTCCTAATATGTCTTTTTTTTTTCAACTTGCATAATTTCCCGCATTGTGCTATTTCTAACATTATCCCTTCTTGAAATTCTTGTCCATCGCCTCCAAAAATCCATTTCTACTGCTAACAGCTTGTTGGCTTGTTTTCCGTAAATTCTAATTAAACGAAAACCGACAGCTCTACATTTTTACATGAATTTCATAGCTACATTGTCATTATTTAAACAAACAAAAAAGAAACGTTTGAATTGTTATTTTTTGTTGAAGGGAAAAAACAAAAGCGTGTAGGTTGTTCTTAAACATGTCACCATTGCAAACAATTGAGATTGCGACTGAAATATCCATGATTACGCGCTCGAAAATACAGGTTTACCACAGAAACAAACAAATAAATAAACAAAAATTCAACCTCTCTGTATCCTGTCACAAACTGTTGTAATTTATTTATTTTACGCCACTTCTTCCCCCACCCTGTTTCTGACAGAAGTAGTAGTAACGTCATTACAAGAATGGACGCGAACGGGAGGAAAGAGGGGGGCAAACGGTGATACTAACCGCTGTAATTAATTTACCTTTCCAGTTGACTGTTTTCTTTTCATTCCAAAAGGATTGGAAATATTCGTTTGCAGCTGGTTTTATTTTTAGTGTAAACTCTTTCCCCATCTTTTAATTCTGTAGAGGATATTAACAAATATGATATTCTGTAAAATTAATATTGGGTTTAGAATTATCCAGAGACTGAGTAAATAGGAATTCCGTTGAATTCATGTGCTAACTTTATATTGAACATAGAGTCATGTGCTAACAACACATGAAATGTTCTTCCCATTATTGAATATTTTAATTAATTCACTGGCAGTATCGAACCAGTAGGTTCATGGCCCGCTCGGAACAGTTTTTTTGGGTGAGGTTTTTATCGGGGTTTTTCCTCACATGTAAGACAAATGTCAGGAAAACTTTAAGACCCAAACGGTCCCCGAAATCATATGGAAATCGCATTCATCATTCATATTTATCTTATCATAAGTAAAGCCATGAGTGATTTCGAATTTATCTAGAGAATTTGGAAATCAAGAGTGGCATTTGTTAGGACTATTTAACGAATAAAATTAAGCTGTTTACTCACAAATCATTATTTAACTATAGTTATTTTAAAATATTTATATATTTAATGTAAACGGCGATGTTTGAAAACAAATGAGACGCGATAGGTACGCTTCATCTGCTTCTTTTGTTTATCACTGCAACCAGATCATACTATGTATTGCCAAAGGAACGTAATATTGTAAGAATGCTCTCTAGTGGAATGAAACACATCAAACTGTATATTAATTCATTTCTGATGTCGTATGATGTAAATATGACAATTATATTTTTCTGGATTATTACCTGGGAAAAAATACATTTAAGAAAGTGCAAACAGTGGTTTCTTTTTTTGGTGGTATAATAAATTGCTACAAATGTTTTTATATTAACTACTGCAAGCGCTATGTGTTGACATCTATGCACTATTTATACAATCTGGTAGCCGTATTTCTTTAGAGGCTCAGTCACTGCAAATTAATGGTCAGACCTGTTCAGAATATTAAAAAGGAGGATCTTTCTTTGATATGGTAAATTTAACACTGATAAATATTTCGTGAAACACGACTCTGATTGGTTGTAAAACAGAAATCATTGAAACGTGATTGGTCATTGGCTCCCATTTGGGTCATGAGTTAAATAGTCATCATAATCCTTCACCAGTGTGGAAAGCAATGGGAAGCTACTACACCTAAAATTCCCTAGTAAAGCTACAAAGCATAGCGTGAAAATGCTATGAGTGCAGTGAAAGACCTGCCTTCGGGCAGAATTACTACGGATGGATGGATATTGGATATATTAAAAAAAAATATAATTCTAACATCTATCATTATGAGGGAAAATAAACTGATAAAATGCATTTATTATTCTTTAAAGATGTTGTGTTTGTGTCAGTAACGAAATAATTTTCTTGCAGTTGGTAGTTACAAGCGGAAACCAATTCTCACAATAGAGTGACGTATTCATCACTCAAGAGACGCTCGGATACATTTTTGTAAACAAGAAGTGAAATCAAAATCTCATTCCAACAGCTCGGAAGCCGTTCCATATTCAACGTACGATTTGATTGATAATGCGCCGTTACTCCAGCCAACCAACACACTGCAACTTTACCCTAGACTCTGATCCGATTGTACGTGTAACCCGATTTCATAATTTTGAAAATTCAATTAACCCATCCGCCCCAAAAGACGAGATAGACTCAGCGGCAGTTAAATGGCCTTCAACTCAGAAGACGAGGAACTTACTTACTTACTCACTGGCACTATCGAACCCGTAGGTTCATGGCCGCGCGGATATAAGCTCTCCATACATCCCTATCCTGAGCTAATGCTTTCCAATCATTCCCTGTATAATCTACGTCCCTCAAATCATAGTTAATGTTATTCTCCCACTTCATTCTTGGTCTACCAACTTGGCGTTTTCCCTCTGGCTTTCCTACAAGAAGCTTCCATGCACGTCTTTCATTCCCCATACGTGCAACATGTCCTGCCCATCGCAGTCTACGAGACTTAACTGTTCTTATTATATCTGGCTTCCTATAAAGACTATGTAGTTCATTGTTATGTAGTCTTCTCCATTCACCTGTTTGTTCATCTCTCTTTGGTCCAAAAATGTTCCTAAGTACTTTATTCTCAAATACTTGTAATCTCCTTTCCTCCCTTAAAGTAAGAGTCCATGTTTCGCATCCATATAATATAACTGGTAGAATAATAGTTTTAAATATTTTCAGTTTAACGTTTTTTGAAAGGAGTTGGCACATCAAGAGTCTCTGTAATGCATAATAGCACGCATTTCCAGAATTGAGCCTATGTTTAATTTCTTTGTGCATCTCATTCCTGTTTGTGATTATTGTTCCTAGGTATTTGAATTCAGCCACGTCCTCAAAATTCCCTTCATTTGTCATTATCTGTCCATTTCCATTATATAATGAATTTCTACGTGTGACCATATATTTAGTTTTATTGATATTTACTTCCAGTCCTAATTTCTTAGTGTTACTCAATAGTGTGTGCGTGTTTTCCTTTAGTATCTCCTCGCTATCGGCCAACAATACTACATCATCAGCATAAACTAACAGCTTATTAATACCATTGAGTTGTAAGCCTTCCTCATTCTCTAAAGATTTAATGGCATGCTCGTTTAAATTTTACTGTATATAGTTTTTATGAAACAATGCGGATGGAGATACACAAAACCTTCGCATGTACGTAAAGAGTACAATAAATATTTTTATTATTAAATAAAAATACAAATGTATTCACGTAGACTTTAACGACCGGAGTTGCTATGATGATCGTGAAGAAGATTTTCTGACTGTAAGGTCGTGGTCGTGAGGCTTTAAGTTCCCAGACGTCTCTGGCGTAACATCGGGGAACTACAAGCCTCACGCGTCTGGCATTTTCAAGAAAACCCTTGAGGATGCCAGGCGCAGTCTCTGGCGAAACATCGGGGAACTACAAGCCTCACGCGTCTGGCATCTTCAAGACAACCCTTGAGGATGCCAGACGCAGTGTCTGGCGAAACATCGGGGAACTACAAGCCTCACGCGTCTGGCATATTGAAGGGTTCCTAGAAGATGCCAGACACAGTCTCTGGCGAAACATCGGAGAACTACAAGCCTCACGCGTCTGGCATCTTCGAGACAACCCTTGAGGATGCCAGACGCAGTCTCTGGCGAAACATCGGGGAACTACAAGCTCACGCGTCTGGCATCTTCAAGGGTTCCTAGAAGATGCCAGACGCAGTCTCTGGCGAAACATCGGAGAGAGAATTACAAGCCTCACGCGTCTGGCATCTTCAAGGGATCCTTGAAGATGCCAGACGCAGTCTCTGGCGAAACATCAGGGAACTACAAGCTCACGCGTCTGGCATCTTCAAGGGTTCCTAGAAGATACCAGACGCAGTCTCTGGCGAAACATCGGAGAGAGAACTACAAGCCTCACGCGTCTGGCATCTTCAAGACAACCCTTGAGGATGCCAGACGCAGTCTCTGGCGAAACATCGGGGAACTACAAGCTCACGCGTCTGGCATCTTCAAGGGTTCCTAGAAGATGCCAGACACAGTCTCTGGCGAAACATCGGAGAACTACAAGCCACACGCGTCTGGCATCTTCAAGACAACCCTTGAGGATGCCAGACGCAGTCTCTGGCGAAACATCGGGGAACTACAAGTTCACGCGTCTGGCATCTTCAAGGGTTCCTAGAAGATGCCAGACGCAGTCTCTGGCGAAACATCGGAGAACTACAAGCCTCACGACCACGGCCTACAGCCCGAAAATATTCTTCAAGATCATCATAAAAATTCAAATGTTTCCGTACATATATCAATAAACATATTATTTTATTGTTTAACTAAATTATTTTCGGTTAATAAAAGAATGATTTATAAAGACCTGTGATATTTTTTTATCAAAGTGGGAAAATGATATCCCGATGCTATTTCAGTAATAACTGTTGTACTAAACAACCATTGGAATAATAATTCCCCACTATGTTTTTCCACAATAATTGAGCAAAATAACACATAATTTATATATACAGGGTGAAAATTATTTAAACCGACAAACTCTGGGAGGTTGTAGGGGACACCAAAACAAATATTTTCCCCTAATGTAATTTTTTCCTATGAGGACTATTTAAACCGGTAGAGGAAGATTTATCTAGCGGCAAATTAATTAAACCAACAAACACTTCTGCATTTTTTATTACCAAGAGACAAAACATTAATACAACGCAATTACTTAATTGAAAGATATTTCTAAAGTGACAAAACAGGAAAAAAAGAATACTAAATTCTTTAAGTCCTTGCCTAAACCTGACAGTAATAAAGTGTTCCATATCTTTCATTATTGATTTTATTTTGCCCCAGATGTGAGTCAATGACCAATCACGTATCAATTATTTCTGTTTTACAACCAATCAGAGTCGTGTTTCACTAAATATTTATCAGTGTTAAATTTACCATATTAAAGAAAGATCCTCCTTTTTAATATTCTGAACAGGTCTGACCATTATATTGCAGTGACTGAGCCTGTAAAGAAATACGGCTACCAGATTGTATAAATAGTGCATAGATGTCAACACATAGCGCTTGCAGTAGTTAATATAAAAACATTTGTAGCAATTTATTATACCACCAAAAAAAGAAACCACTGTTTGCACTTTCTTAAATGTATTTTTTCCCAGGTAATAATCCAGAAAAATATAATTGTCATATTTACATCATACGACATCAGAAAATGAATTAATATACAGTTTGATGTGTTTCATTTTTTCCCCACTAGAGAGCATTCTTACAATGCTGCGTTCCTTTGGCAATAAATAGTATGGTCTGGTTGCAGTGATAAACAAAAGAAGCATATGAAGCGTACCTATCGTTTCTTATCTGTTTTCAAACATCGCCGTTTACATTAAATATATAAATATTTTAAAATAACTATAGTTAAATAATGATTTGTGAGTAAACAGCTTAATTTTATTCGTTAAATAGTCCTAACAAATGCCACTCTTGATTTTCCAATTTATCGATAATTTGGAAATCACTCGTGGCATTACTTATGATAATTTTTACTTTATCTTGTAATCTTGGAGCATATCACCTATATACCTATACAAATAATTATTCCATATTCGCGGTTTCTGTATTGCAGCATATTTGCGGAACATATATTCCGCGAATAAGAAGATTTTACTGTAGTTGTTACGAAAAATTAAATATTGTGAAAACGAGGTCCTAGTTTACACTTTCTCTCTGAAATCAGCTGACTGTGAACTATTTTTTTTGTTAGCTTCCTTCAATCTAAGAATTTAACAAACGCTAGGGAAAAAATACTCATCCATGTCTGACTTCCAGTTTTCTAGATAAAAGTTTTCTTCCTCATAAAACTGATATAGATTTGAACTCAATCTCGCTCTAGATTTATTTTCAAGATCTTAGTATCTGATGCTACATGTATCAAGTCGAGATAGCGTCGGCCACATCCAAGATAAATGTTGGTCCAGTGCCATACATTACAAAGTTCCTGAAGAGAAATAAAACATCAGACGACTCACTCAGAATGGTGAAGATACATCATGCGGAGTTAGGACATCTCTGGTATCACCAATATCACCACTTCCATGCGTCTTAGTATTCCATTGTCTATTTACCTAGGCTTTGCTCTAAGCCCAACTCATCGATAACACTCAAAATCGGACGTAAAATTTATATTTGATCACTTCGATTCCGGTGTCTTTCAAATAGATGTAGTGTCTCAGACATCTATAACTTTATTTATTTGTCTCACTCACATATGCAAACAATATTATTTGTATTAATTAAATAAAAATAAAACGTAGTTTTATTTGATTTTCATATTTATTATATAATTCAGTGACAGCTGTTTCGGTACACTGTACCTTCTTCAGACATGTTAACAAATTATGAATTGTGTTCCAACTGATCTAAGCAACAACACAACAATATTTATTTAAATTTTTTAATTTAACAAAGGGGATTCATTCAAATCAAGTTGATAATTTAACAGTTTTTTACTACTTTTAAATTTATTAATTTCTACAGCCTCCAAAAGATCTAACTTCTTACCCTTATCACAAATATGTAAAATTTCAAAATTTGGATCGAAACAATGATTAAATTGGAATAGGTGGTTAGCATATTTTGAATTTTCTAAATTTCTGTTATATGCTCTCATGTGTTCCTTTATCCGAGAGATAAAAGGTCTACCAGTTTGTCCTATATAGACATTGTCACATGTGCCACACTTCAATTTATATACACCTGATAATTTTTCTTTTTTTTTGTTTTAGTTTTATTGTTTTTATTATATTTTGTAGAGTTTTATTAGTTTTAAATGCCACATTAATGTTCAACTTTTTAAAGTATATAATATTATTTGTGATTAGTGTTCCCAGGTATTTGAATTCAGCGACTTCCTCAAAATTTCCCTCAATTGTCACTATCTGTCCATTTCCATTGCATAATGTAATTCTAAGATTGACAATATGTTTAGTTTTATTGGTATTTACTTCCAGTCCCAATTTCATTGTATTAATCAATAGTGTGTGCGTGTTGTCCTTTAATATCTCCTCGATATCGCCCAATTGTACTACATCATCAGCATAAAATAACAGTCTATTAATACCATTGAGTTGTAGGCATTCTTCATCCTCTAAACATCTGATGGCATGCTCTAGTACAATATTAAATAGTAGAGGAGATAGTGCATCTCCTTGCTTCAATCCATTGTGGATTTCAAAAGTACCCAAAAATTATTTTCCTGCACGCGCCCTACTCTTTCTGCCAATTAGACACATTCGTAGGCGACCCTTGGTATTCAATTTGAAGTACTGTAAAATCAATGTAACCTTGACGTCATTAGTGTGAAATAGGAGTTATATTGGATTAATTCTCGTTTTCTTACAGATAATCAGATAATTTGCCTTCTTTCTCTGACATTCTTGTTTTACTCGAGTTTTTCATGCATCATTAAAACTTTGTCTTAAACTTTAGTTTTCTCCTCCTTCTGTTTTGTGCCCCTAGAGGCAGACAGCAAGTTATAATACAAGCAAATATTTTTCTCTCGATAAGCTAACTTTACAGTATAAAAACAACATATCATCTTAAGATTATTGATGAGTCCATTTACCCTTCAGAAAGGGTATTACTTTCCATGTTTAAGATATCACAAGTTAAGCTCAAATATCTATTACTTCTAAAACTTTAGGTAAAAATTAATGAAGTAAAAATATATCCCATTTTTCTCTAATATGTGCTGTCATTTTGAAAATAATATTTGAAGAGTCCAGGGGAAAAACCTGATAAGTCAGAATTCTTATTTTTTTCAGGAAACAAAATTTAAAGTTTCAAGACTCATTATATTTAATTTTCTCAAGTTATTATTTTTTTTTAATTTTTGTTTAGCATTTTAATGTATACACCAGAGACATATTAATACTGAAATGATGTACATCTGATTAAGGCGTGTAACAATATGCTGCATTTTCTGTCACAAATGCAATTTGTACAGAGGAAAAATATGACAAATCCATAACATTTTTCAAGTTGCTACTAGGTTTCAAACACTTGCCTTAGTTACTTACTTACTTACTCACTGGCACTATCGAACCCGTAGGTCCATGGCCGCGCGGACATAAGCTCTCCATACATCCATACCCTGAGCTAATCCTTTCCAATCATTCCCTGTATAATCTACTTCCCTCAAATCACAGTTAATGTTATTCTCCCACCTCATTCTTGGTCTACCAACTGGGCGTTTTCCCTCTGGCTTTCCTACAAGAAGCTTCCATGCAAGTCTTTCATTCCCCATACGTGCAACATATCGCAGTCTACGAGACTTAACTGTTCTTATTATATCTGGCTTCCTATAAAGACCATGTAGTTCATTGTTGTGAAGTCTTCTCCATTCACCTGTTTGTTCATCTCTCTTTGGTCCAAAAATGTTCCTAAGTACTTTATTCTCAAATACTTGTAATCTCCTTTCCTCCCTTAAAGTAAGAGTCCATGTTTCGCACCCATATAATATAACTGGTTGAATAATAGTTTTATATATTTTCAGTTTAACGTTTTTGAAAGGAGTTGGGACATCAAGAGTCTCTGCAATGCATAATAGCACGCATTTCCAGAATTGAGCCTATGTTTAATTTCTTTGTGCATCTCATTCCTATTTGTGATTATTGTTCCTAGGTATTTGAATTCTAAGCCTCTAACGCAAATTATTATTTTTATTTGTGAATAGGTGAAACGATTGTGAAGAAAATGTATCTACTTAAGAGAATCATTTACCTTTGTAAGACTTACACCTTCTTTTGAGGCCGTATCAGTTTATATAGCCAATACACTGTGCAAGAAAATTGGGGATATAAAATGGAGATTGTGGAATAAGATTGAGTTACTGGGGTGCTGCCAACCCCTTGACTCCACAATAAAAGATCTCACAATTCACAGAAATAGCAGCAATTTTTCTTTTCATATTATGGCCATTGTAGAGCCTGTTCCATATTGACCATGTTCTGTAATTTATTACGTAACATTTTATTTAAGGGCTTTAATAAGTAAACATTATTAATAAGCTGTTAGTTTATGCTGCTGATGTAGTACTACTGGCCGATAGCGAGGAGATATTAAAGGACAACACGCACACACTATTGAGTAACACTAAGAAATTGGGACTGGAAGTAAATATCAATAAAACTAAATATATGGTCACAAGTAGAAATTCATTAAATAATGGAAATGGACAGCTAATGACGAATGAGGGAACTTTTGAGGAAGTGGCTGAATTCAAATACCTAGGAACAATAATCACAAATAGGAATGAGATGCTCAAAGAAATTAAACATAGGCTCAATTCTGGAAATGCATGCTATTATGCATTGCAGAGACTCTTGATGTCCCAACTCCTTTAAAAAAAACGTTAAACTGAAAATATATAAAACTATTATTCTACCAGTTATATTATATGGGTGCGAAACATGGACTCTTACTTTAAGAGAGGAAAGGAGATTACAAGTATTTGAGAATAAAGTACTTAGGAAAATGTTTGGACCAAAGAGAGATGAACAGACAGGTGAATGGAGAAGACTACTTAACAATGAACTACATGGTCTTTACAGGAAGCCAGATATAATAAGAACAGTTAAGTCTCGTAGACTGCGATGGGCAGGACATGTTGCACGTATGGGGAGTGAAAGACTTGCATTGAAGCTTCTTGTAGGAAAGCCAGAGGGAAAACGCCCAGTTGGTTGACCAAGAATGAGGTGGGAGAATAACATTAACTATGATTTGAGGGAAGTAGATTATACAGGGAATGATTGGAAAGCATTAGCTCAGGATGTGGATGTATAGAGAGCTTATGTCCGTGCGGCCATGAACCTACGGGTTCGATAGTGTCAGTGAGTAAGTAAGTAAGTAAGTAAGTAAGTAAGTAAGTAAGTAAGTAAGTAATAAGTAAACATACTGTGTTTCGTGAACGATATGAGTACATTGGCCTAGACTAATATAGACAATTTTATTACATAAGTTCTGTGGATCTTCTCCAGTCTATAGGGTACATTAAAATATTTTTTGCGCTATAGTGCGTTTTGTCGTACTTACAGCAATGGCGACCATTATTGAAAGTTCAACTTCATACACTTCTGTGTTGCCAACCTAAATAACTATACAGTAATATTACATTTACACCCACATACAGGAAGGAAAACCACTGCCCTCTATGCATACTACATACAATGTATATCCAAAAAGTAGTGTTAATTTTTTTTTTTGCAAATACCCAGGTTGTCTTTCGACATTCCTGGTTTCTCTCCTGGCTTGGCGTACTTGTAAACCACTTCTGAGGTTGGGGCGCCTGGAAGGCGGGGTTACGTTCCCCCGATGATGTGATAGGTGATGTTCATGATGGTTGTGGTGCGCCAGGAGAGTCCCTAATCCTAAGCTTAACCTAAGATGAATATGAATGACGATGAATGCGATGGCCATATGATTTCGGGGACCGTTTGGGCCTTAAAGTTTTCCTGACATTTGTCTTACAGGTGAAGAAAAACCGCGATAAAAACCTCGCCCAGAAACTGTCCCGACCGGGGATCGAACCCGGTCTCGCCGCGTGACAAGGCAGCACGCTACCTCCAGACCACAGCGGTGGACCTGTAGTGTTAATATACATTATATGAAACAAATCACTACATTTTAAATGAACTGAACTTTATTTGAAACAATATAAAACAATAAATACGTACTTGCGGCCACGTTATAAATAATTGTTCTCAAGGCCTCCTGTTGTTTCAACTAATAAACATTGCCCACACTGTTAACGTTAGTCAATTGTTTATAATGAACGCAAATATTTCCAACAAAAATATTATTTTATTATTAATTATTATTTTGAAAACACCATCGTGCAAAAAATAATGCACAACGCACGTTTGTGAAGTGTTTTACAGCATATCGGAATTAAAAACTTCGCTATCGCTCGGTTTTTAAACATTTTTCCTCAATTCTGTAAAAACCCACTTCCCAACCTCACATGGTAATATACTATTGCTGTTGCTGGTGTAATTTTTAATAATAAAATATTAGTCTGAACAGACTATGCCATTCAATTTTATATTTGCATAACTGACTTTTACCACAATTTATTCTGCATAATATAGACTTTGTAACTCAAATTTATGTTTTATTAGGAATATTCCTCAATACAGTGTTTATCCTTCAACCCAAAGTGATTTTTCGCCAGTGGTTCCTGACTAAAATTTCTTCCCACAAATCTCTAGCTTCCATAATTCTTCTCACTCATTCTATCCTACGTTCTCTAGTCTGCCTCTCCCACTTCTTCCATTAGCTTTCCAATCAAGCATTTTCTTTGGTATTCTGTCTTCTTCCATCTGATGAGGTACCGATACTTTTTCAAACGTTTTTCTTCTGTTTTTTCTAATATTTTTTTTCAACTTGCATAATATCCTTTATTATACTGTTTCTGACTTTATCCCTTCATGGAATTCTTGTCGATCGCCTCCAAAAATCCATTTCTACTGCTAACAGCTTTTGGCAAATGGAATCCTAATATGCAGGCCGATTATTGTTGGACCATCAAGAGGGATGCTCCACAAGCGAAATATAGCAGAAAATCGTCATGTCTTGCTTTCTAGGTGAGTCCGAATGTTCGAATATTGTGTAGTTACGAATGTAGAAAATATTAAAGAGTTTTTTAAATTATAAATGCCTGTCTATCGGAAACCTTGCGTGATGGAGAAAAAGCGATATCATGTTTAAATTCAGGACAACAAATACTATCAGAATCACATATTTTTCTTTCTGAGACAAAAAAAAGTTTCTTTTTCGTTGCTCAGTGTAATTATTCTCGTTGGTTTTGTGAAATTTGTGAACAGAAGGTAAGTAATGTCGTAAATTAATAGCGTCCTAATGAACCAGAATCCTTAAACAAGAAATTTCTCACCTACATTTTTTGGAGTTTTCACGCCCAAATTTAAATTAAGCTAATGACCTGAGATGTTAAAGCGTCTTCAAATGAAAAATACTAATATGCAATTTAATTAATGAATGCAATGTACGTATTTATCGATGGTTATGAAACTGTTTTTACAAGACACCATTAAGGTAAATTGACGTGAAATTAGACTAACTTTTGTTTAACGAGAACGCCTTGAAATATCGTTGCTTTACTGTTTTGTAAGGTATGATCTATGCTTAGGTTTGTTTTTATGCCTCCTGTAGGATACTGTAGCACGTTATAGCCGTAATTTGTTAACTGTAAAATTTACGGCTAGAGGGCACTAGTGTCGGAAACGATTCAGCAAACCATTTCTTTCTCTCCCTCACTTTTTTCCAACATTGGGGTGTAAGAGAGCTACCAACCCAATGTTTCCAGAATTTAAAGACCGTTTCGTTTCTTATGATTGTTTTGCAAAAGCATTTTTTAAATGCTTTCTCAACTTTCCACTTATTTTTAACAGGGTTGATTATTTATGTGTAGAAATGTATCATTTATCATTATTTCTCTCATACTATTACTTTTATAATTAGATAATAGAAATTATTAAACAAATCTATAAAGATAACTCCGCTTATGTTAAAATTGGAAATATAATGTCTAATCCTATAAAAACCACAAAGGGGTTGAAACAAGGGTGCAGTCTTTCACCAATTTTATTTAATATTTATGTAAAATCCATATTAACGACATGGAAACAAAGCTGCAAAGGTATGGGGATCCCAACAGGTAACAGATTTTTGCTGACATTACAATTTGCCAATGATCAACTGGTTTTAGCGCAAGACAAATTTGATATGGAATTCATGATAAAAAGGTTGAAAAACACATATGAATCATGGGGTCTCACAGTAAATTTACAAAAAACAGAATATCTGGCAATAAATAGCAATGAACGAGAAATTTAATATTGGAAGAAGGAATCCAAATAAAGCAAGTGAAACAAACTAAATATTTGGGAATAATTATGGATAACATTGAAGGTACAGGCAAAGAGAACATAAAACATAGAATTGAATTGAGTAGCAAAATAATATCATCGTTAAATTCCATATGGTGGGATAAGCATATTTGGAAAGACACAAAAAAAATATTGGTAAAACATTGGTGGAATCTGTTGGAATGTATGGAAGTGAGGTATGGACAATCAAAACGTACTACAAGAATAGACTAATAGCTCTAGAAATGGATTATTTACGCAGAAGTGCCAGAAAGTCTAAATTAGAACATGTCACAAATAAGGAAATTAGAAACATAATGGAAGCAGAAGAAAGCATAATTGAAAGAATTGAGGAGAAGGAATTAAAGTGGTTAGGACATGTGTTAAGAATGGAAGATGAGCGATGGCCGAAGCAACTATATCAATGGCAACCGAACAGGAAAGAAGAAAAGAGGGAGACCAAGGTTAACATGGAAGGAAAACATGAAGACAGTAATGCAAGCTAGAGGGCTAAGCATCGAAGATGCCCAAGACCGTAGGCTTTGGAGGTTTGGCACGGGAAGACGGCAGCAGCTGTAAAAATCCGAAGATAGATAGAATTAAATTTGCCAGCCCTGTTCAGCTCCGTACAGCTCTTCGCCATCCAAGATTCAAACATTCCACCACGATTATTGTTATTTAATTGAATTCTATTGTCTAAAGTTTCCCATAACATTTTTTGAGGAATAATATCATATGCCTTGGTTAAATCGACAAAAAGCAAAGGTATATCTCTGTTAGTAGCTTTTTTTCTATCATTTGTGTTATGCAAAATATATTATCTGTGCATGACCTACCACTTCTAAAACCAGATTGTTCTTCCATTTCTTTATCCTGGTATTCTATATCAACCATTTTACTTATTATACGTCCATATATTCTACTTAATGTACTTGTTACTGATATGCTTCTATAATTTTCACACTTTCTCTTTTCTCCGTTCTTATGTATCGATGTTATAATAGCGACTTTCCACTCTTCTGGCACTTCTTCGCCATTTATTATTTTATTAAACAGTACAGTGATCATTTCCAATAACTTCTGACCGCCACTGTAGTTTATCTCCAACTCTATTCAAAATTTATCTCGAAAGAGTACTAAGAGACTGGAGGAAAAAATGTCAAAAAATGGGCATATCTATCCAAAATACACATGTATATTCACTACATTTTGCAGATGACCAGGTATTAATAGCACAGGACCACGATGACATAGAATATATGGCTAAAAAACCAAAAGAAGAATATGAAACATGGGGACTTTATATAAACATTGAGAAAACTAAATATCTGTGTATAGGAGAAGAAATGGAAAATATAAATTTCAACAATGGAGAAGAACTAAAACCTAGTATTGAATGCACTTATTTAGGAACAAAATTAGACCATTCAGCACGAGTGGAAATTAAAAATAGAATCGCACAAACAAAACAAGCAATAAATGCTTTAGACTCTATTTGTTGAAGCAAAAATATTTCAAAAAATAGAAAATTACAAATATATAAACCATAATTCAGAGCATTTTAACATATGGTGCTGAAGTCTGGCAAATTCCTGCCAGGGAAACGAAAAGAATTTTAAGTACAGAAATGGATGTTTTAAGAAGATCACATGGAAAATCTAGAATGGATAGAATACGAAATAAAGAAATAAGGGAAATTATGGGTGTACAAGAGGAGCCGGACATCATAGACATTATAGAAAAGAAAATATTACAGTGGTATGGCCATGTCAAAAGAATGCCAGAGCAAAGATTGCCAAAAATTGTTACGGAATGGATCCCAATAGAAAGGAGGAAGAGGGGAGATCGAAGAAAACTTGAATAGAAGGGGCACAAACAGTTATGAATATCAGAGGAATGGAGGAAGATCAGTAGATGGACAGAGAAGAATGGCGTTTGGTTTCCGGAAGACTGCGGCAGCTGCCATGATACCGGATGATGATGATGATGATTTTAATTCCGATGTTTCTGCACCGTATGTCTTTATACTCATTATTGTATTAAAACATAATTGTTTTTGTTTTACAACTTATATTCTGATCCCATCAAACACAATTAAATGTATTATTATTTATTTAATAGTATATTGCGATACAAGTAAGGTAAGCACTTGTTACTGATCGAGAAAGAGTTTGAAAAAAAATGAGGCGCTTGCGCCAATTTTTTTCAATTTTCGAGATATGTTACGTGCTTACCTCATGTGCATTGCATACTATTTTTTGGTCGATGTGACTAATTTCTATTAAATATAGTAATAAATGAATTAAAATATTGGTTGGATGTAAATGACTTCTATGAGAAAGAAACATTTGGTGATCGTTGCTGCGTAGCTTTTCATTTGTTTTATTATAAGCAAGGATTGTTGGCTGTGGAGACATTTTTATATGTAGTACCGTGATTAGAATCTGTTTGATAATTTTATTATGGAAGGAGTCATGGTAGATGATAGAGAAATTGAAGAAGCCTGGAGAGTGGGATGTTCTGCATTAATTCCGGAAAAGTCTAAAGAAAGGTACGAGTTAGTGTACAAAACATTCAAGAAATGTTTTATTTTACTTACCGAACGTGTGCTTTTTGAGTCCATATCAGCATTGCTATTTCTTTTGTTTACATAGCAACCAGGTTAGATGTGGGAACGTTGACTGACTTCCAGTAACAACAATATTGGTAAGTATAAGAAATTAGTCACATCGACCAAAAAAATATTGTTACCTGTTTGTATAGGCCTATTGTTTTGTAAATATTTCTATGAAAACAGATTGTCATGTAATGAATAAATTTGTTGTATATTGATTTATTTAACACACTGTAGCGTGCGCTCGGATAAGTAATAGAATGCATATGGAAAGCAGCCAAGTGGTTTTGTGTCACTGTAAGACACGAGACTGTAACAATATGTTACTGGGGCCACGACGGCGTCTTACTTTCCAAGGTGGATCCCAATTTATTATTATATTGTCGTTGTAGAACATATGGCGTCCCTTTCAATAAAATGTTCGGCCGGGTGGGAGATGACAAGTCTTTTTTATCTACCCACTTTAGGTTAAGCTAATTGCAAGAAATATTAATAAAATTACACTTTATTAAACGTTATTTATTTGTAAGAGATGCAATTATCACGTTCATTATTTTACTCGTAAATATGCACATAGAGTGGGGGCCTATTTCCTGTCATGACCACATATTTTATGGCCAATATTTGTTCCCTGTCAGTGGACTACATAGTTTAGGGACTATGTCCTGTCATGACCCACATAGTATAGCGGACAATTATGTCTTTACTGGTCCACATAGATTATGGACTTTGTCCTTTGTTCATGGATCCACATAGTTTTATGGACATATGTCCTGTCCATGAACTCACATAGTTTATGGATCACTGGTCCTGTCATGTATCACACATGTTATGGTACTATGTCCCTGTAATGTACCATCCAATAGTTTAGTTGGACTAGGTCCTTGTTCTATTGACCAAATAGTTTTATGGGACTATGCTCCTGTCATGACCCACATAGTTTATGGACAATGTCCTGTCTTGACCCACATGTTTTATGGACAATGTCCTGTCATGACCATATAGTTTAGGGGACTATGTCCTGTCATGACCACATTAAGTTTATTGGGACCATGTTCCTGTCTTGACCACATAGTGTATGGGACAACTGTTCCTTCTCATGACCACATAGTTTAGGGACTATGTCCTCTGTCATGACCCATACCTAAGTTTAGGGGGGACTATGTTCCTGTCATGACCATCATAGTTTATGGGATCGAAGTCCTGGTCTATTGATCCATCATAGTTTAGGGACTATGTCCTGTCATGACCACATAGTATAGGGACTATATTCTGTCATGTCCACATAGTTTAGGGACTATGTCCTGTCATGACCACATAGTTTATGGACTATGTCCTGTCATGACCACATAGGTTATAAGAGTCCTTACTTCCAACCAGCGATAAACCACCGATTATCAACATTTAAGAAGCGATACACCACCGATGACCAGCGATATACCAACGATGACCAGCGATATACCACTGATGAACATCGATAAACCACAATCCGGATTTATCCTTTACTTATTTAACCGCGTAAAATAATAAAAAAGGACGTTCACTTGATTTCACCTACGTTAGAGTAATTGATTTGTGTTACAGTAATTGATTTAGGTTTGGTTAGCATTTAGGTTCCTTGCTTTTTAAATGTGATTTGATACGTAAAATAAATTACCTCTTCATTTCTGTTATTCTATGAAAAATTCAAAATGTCGGACGGTTACCAGGTAAAATCATATTTCCACTAGTTCATTTCGTGTTAATTATACATATTTAGACGGCGGTTACATCTCTTAGGAAAATTGATTCATTAACACATTACAATACTTTAAATTACATCAAACTTGGCATAAGTCGCGTACGTAAAAAGCTTGTCTTGTACAACCCCACCAAATGTTCTATTATGCAGCTTTTTAGATATGGATTAGGAAAAAGGATTGAGAGAGGTGAATCACTGGTGAGTTTCTGTAAAAAGAATTCAATGATAATTGGAAATACAATGTTTCAACAGCATGAAAGAAGATGATACACATGGATAAGCCCTATGGACAACAAACGATACCAGATCGACCACATACTGATAGAGGAAAGATTCCGAAATTGCTTGAAAAATGCGAAGACACTACCAGGAGCAGATATCAATTCAGACCATGTCCTACTAATAGGACTAATAGTGCCATCTGTGATGATGTGACCAGTGTCCTCACATCATCGTGAAAAATTTGGGTAGCTACAATAATAACAGCTAAGAGGTCACAAGAAGACGAGCGAGGCATGGAGAGGAGGAGGCTGTTACCGCTGTGAATCGCCGGTGCCTGCGGTTCTACGTATTAATCATTCACAAACCTTGTGCTCTTTTCTTGCACAGCTAAGTTATGAATTCATGTCCTACATCATTTTCATTGAAGTATTTATAAAGGGACCAAAGAGAGATGAACAGACAGGTGAATAGAGAAGACTACATAACAATGAACTACATGGTCTTTATAGGAAGCCAGATATAATAAGAACAGTTAAGTCTCGTAGACTGCGATGGGCAGGACATGTTGCGCGTATGAGGAATGAAAGACGTGCATGGAAGCTTCTTGTAGGAAAGCCAGAGGGAAAACGCCCAGTTGGTAGATCAAGAATGAGGTGGGAGAATAACATTAACTATGATTTGAGGGAAGTAGATTATACAGGGAATGATTGGAAAGCATTAGCTCAGGATAGGGATGTATGGAGAGATTATGTGCGCGCGGCCATGAACCTCTTTGTGCCATTTAGACTCATTCGTATAAGTATATGTAAGATTTTAGAAATTCCGAAATTCAGCAGGATACTACTCAATTTTATTGATGTTTATTTCCAGTCCCAGTTTCTTATTGTTACTCATTAGAGTGAGGGACTACAAATACGAAATAAAAACAATTTTGGAACTTAGATAAATCCAAATGAAACCTGAGTTTGAACAAAACGAAACAGTGAATGGAATATAACGTTTGCCCGGTCTTGTGTGAAACTAATCACACCCAGTAATATGGTAATCTGTAATGAGTGAAAACAATTGCATGGGACACACACACACATTGTAATTTTACAGTCATTACTCCGTGCAAGCAGTAAACAATGTTCAGGCGGACACATTTTCACACCCGACTTGAATTTAGTAGAGAAACAACAACGCTTATTAAACTCTACCAGTGTAGACTCTTCATGCTCCTTGCACAAAAATTCTACAAATTTCATATCCAGAACATTCTACCAAACTTTTGTTTCGTAACACTGGTCAACATGATTTTTGTCTCATGAGTACCGATAGTTGTACTTAATGCAGTTTTTATCGTGTTTTCAAATATGTATTCGGAATTTCTCCATCACCCACAGTTTTTTTATTTCAATTTCAATTAATGGATTTTAAAATACTATCAAAATGCTTATCTTCAGCACGTATTACGAATGAATGAACAGCGCATACCAAGAAGAATGTATAATAATAATAATAATAATAATAATAATAATAATAATTTATTTTAGCTGGCAGAGTTAAGGCCATAAGGCCTTCTCTTCCACTCAACCAGCGAATAGTAAAATTATACAAAAATTACGTACATATTACAATTTTAAGATATTAAAATACAGACTAAACAAAATACAATGATGATGTGATCTAATACTAACAAAAACATAGAATATAATAAAATTTGATATAAAATAAAGTAAGTAGCTTCCTAGATGATTATTAATGGAATGCTCTATTTACTTGTTATGCAGTTAATGTTTTCATTGTGTCGAATTTAAGATATCAGTTAATTTGTATTTAAATAATGATAGCGATTGACAGTCCCTGACATGACTGGGAAGTGAGTTCCATGCTCTAGTCATAGATATTGTGTAAGATTCAGAGTACAGACAGGTCCTGTGTTGTGGTATCAAAAGTAAAGAAGAGTCTTGTGATCTTGTTCCTAAATTGTGATGAGCCGATAAATGTTGAAAACGTGTTGTTAAATAACTTGGTAGATATAAACCAAAAGGAAGACCATTGAAGAGATGGAAGAAACAATTCGACCTATAATGAGATCGGAACAGGCCATTGGGCTTAATCCTTGTTGTTGATGATGATGATTCCTTCCATCCATAGTAATTCTGCCCGAGGGCAGGTCTTTCACTGCAATCACTGCATTTTCATGCTATGCTTGCAGCTTTACTAGGGAATTGTAGGTGTGGTAGCTTCCCATTACTTTCCACACCGGTGAAGGATGATGATGATGATAATGATAAGGATGATGATGATGATGGCCATATGATTTCGGGGACCATTTGGGCCTTGAAGTTTTCCTGACATTTGTCTTACAAGTGAGGAAAAACCCCGATAAAAACCTCACCCAGAAAAACTGCCCCGACAGGGATCGAACCCGAGCCCGCTGCGTGACAAGGCAGCACGTTACCTCGAGACCACAGCGGTGGACATGATGATGATTAATGGATTTAAATCATTATTTTTTAATAAACGTTTTTTCGTCCATTTGTCCATTGTAAAATAAAACTAAATGATCTAACTCAGGAGATTTCAGCTATGGAAAAGAGATATCAAGGCAAATGGAATCCTAATATGCTGGCCTATTATTGTTGGACAATCAAGAGGGATGCTCCACAAGCGAAATATAGCAGAAAATCGTCATTTCTTACTTTCTAGATGAGTCCGAATGTTCGAATATCGTGTAGTTACGAATGTAGAAAATATTAAAGGTTTGAAATTATAAATGCCTGTCTCTCGGAAACCTTGCGTGATGGAGAAAAACCGATATCATATTTGAATTCTGGAGAAAAATACTATCAGAATCACATATTTTTCTTTCTGAGAGAAAAAAGTATATTTTTTGTTGCTCAGTGTTATTGACAGTGAAAACATAGTTCGTGTTCCTCCAACTAGGTATTCAAGTACCTTCCAATATTACGAATATGAAATTTTGAGATCATTCTGCTACAGTCCCGGTAAAAGTTACAAATGCCTCTATTATAAAACTCTGAATTATATTGTCACAGATGACCAGGGTTTTTACTTTACGTTATTTCGGCGATGCGAGTTTGGGAAGTAGTTCTTACAGAATCGAGGAAAATGTTTAAAAACCAAGCGATAGCGAGGTTTTTAATTTCCGAGATTCTATAAAACACTTCACAAACGTGCGTTGAAGCTACATTATTTTTTGCGCGATGGTGTTTTCAAAATATTAAATAATAGCAAAATAACAACATCTCTGTTGGAAATATTTGCGTTCATTATAAAAAAACTGACTAACGTTAACAGTGTGGACAATGTTTATTAGTTGAAACAACAGGAGGCCGTGATAAGCAGGGTTAGTGTTTTTATATTGTTTCAAATAAAATTCAGTTCATTAAAATGCAGTCATTTGTTTCATATAATATATATTAACACTACCTTTTCGATATTTTTTGTATATGCCTATACATTGCATGTAGTATACATAGAGGGCAGTGGTTTTACTTCCGACACGCGTTTTGTAATATGCAATATTACAGTATAGTTATTTTATTACAGTATAATTATTTAGGTTGGCAACCCCGAAATGTAACTATGAATCATAGCCGCCATTGCTGTAACTATGACAAAACACACTAACGCGTAAAAATATTGTTTATAAAATTGCACTTAACACTTTATTTTTTCTACAAATTATCAGTAAACTTATCACAATTTTCACTCACAATTAATCTTCTTTCAATGTTTATCTCAGTCACAATTATTTCACAGTCACTGATGAATCCGTTCACCACAATTTCTCTTGCACTTAACCTCTCGCCATTCAACACAAGAGTAACAGGTGCCTTGCCTTTGCCTCATTTATATAGGCGCCAGAAAATTTCAAGACTTAGGTTCGAGACGCTTCGAATCGTAGAAGCCTCCGGCCACTGATTTTTCCCGAAAGGGGAGGGGATATGTTGGTGAAGACATCTAAATTCACAACCCAGACATTTCGATGTTTGCGAGGGCCTTTTGACTAGCGATTAGCGACTCGCAAATCTATTCTGTCCAATTCGAGACCACCATTCGCGCCTTGACCGCGTAATTTAATAGTCGGTCTACGACGCGAAACAATATTAATCCGTAAACATGATTTAATTTATAATAATTGAGTTGTGTCATTGTTATTTTACCTCATATTCGTTGATTTCATCAGGACACGTTTCAAAACATCACTGTTTTATCTTCACCATGTCCAGACTGACAATTCTTAAGTTGTCAGCCCTGGATGGCGACTCCTACTCCCTGTTTGTGTGGTCCAAAGAACTTATATATTAAAACTCTTTTCCCGAGAATTTCAAAATTCATGAATCTATCCTTGTACTTCTGGATGAATATCTTCTGGATATTATTTTATTCTTTCATTATTTTTTTAACTCGGTTTAATATCTCACCTCATGGTAATATTTACACACGTCATCCGGGTCTTACAGTGACATGACCTGTCGGGAGAGGGATTTTCAACTGCGGATCATACACATACTTTTTTAACCACACAACTACATGGAGAACCTACCAGAATGAGCGATCAGCCTAATGTCATTATCTCCTCAGACACAACAGAATATTAAGACGAAACGCAGTATTAACACAGATTCATATTAAACATGGCGAATATGGCAATGATGAATAAAATGGCCGGATGATGTTCGGGGATCGTTTGGGGCTTAAGGTTACCTGACATATTTCTAACATTCTGTAAAACATAGTGATTATACAGTTACGTCAGTTACCTATATACAACCGTAGGTTTCAAGTACAATTTTTGATGGTAGAAACACCATATTTTCTGTTAAAGAGATTGAAATATATATATATATATATATATATATATATATATATATATATATATATAATGTCCAGCCTTAATTTTTAATTTGATATTCTAATAAAACGTGTTGTTTTAGTTTTTTTAACTTCTTTTTTATTTTTTAGGTTGGTTTTCTAATAAAACGTGTTGTTTTAGTTTTTTTAAACTATTATTTATTTTTTATTTTTTAGTTTAGTTTTCTAATAAGGCGTGCTGTTTTAGTTTTATTACACTATTATTTATTTCATTTTTTTAGTTTTGGTTCTCTAATAAAACGTGTTGTTTTAGTTTTTTTAACTTCTTTTTTATTTTTTAGGTTGGTTTTCTAATAAAACGTGTCGTTTTAGTTTTTTTAAACTATTATTTATTTTTTATTTTTTAGTTTAGTTTTCTAATAAGGCGTGCTGTTTTAGTTTTATTACACTATTATTTATTTCATTTTTTTAGTTTTGGTTCTCTAATAAAACGTGTTGTTTTAGTTTTTTTAACTTCTTTTTTATTTTTTAGGTTGGTTTTCTAATAAAACGTGTCGTTTTAGTTTTTTTAAACTATTATTTATTTTTTATTTTTTAGTTTAGTTTTCTAATAAGGCGTGCTGTTTTAGTTTTATTACACTATTATTTATTTCATTTTTTTAGTTTTGGTTCTCTAATAAAACGTGTTGTTTTAGTTTTTTTAACTTCTTTTTTATTTTTTAGGTTGGTTTTCTAATAAAACGTGTCGTTTTAGTTTTTTTAAACTATTATTTATTTTTTATTTTTTAGTTTAGTTTTCTAATAAGGCGTGCTGTTTTAGTTTTTATTACACTATTATTTATTTCATTTTTTTAGTTTTGGTTCTCTAATAAAACGTGTGTGTTTTAGTTTTTTTAACTTCTTTTTTATTTTTTAGGTTGGTTTTCTAATAAAACGTGTCGTTTTAGTTTTTTTAAACTATTATTTATTTTTTATTTTTTAGTTTAGTTTTCTAATAAGGCGTGCTGTTTTAGTTTTATTACACTATTATTTATTTCATTTTTTTAGTTTTGGTTCTCTAATAAAACGTGTTGTTTTAGTTTTTTTAACTTCTTTTTTATTTTTTAGGTTGGTTTTCTAATAAAACGTGTCGTTTTAGTTTTTTTAAACTATTATTTATTTTTTATTTTTTAGTTTAGTTTTCTAATAAGGCGTGCTGTTTTAGTTTTATTACACTATTATTTATTTCATTTTTTAGTTTTGGTCTCTAATAAAACGTGTTGTTTTAGTTTTATTAACTTATTTTTTTATTTTTTAGGTTGGTTTTCTAATAAAACGTGTCGTTTTAGTTTTTTTAAACTATTATTTATTTTTTATTTTTTAGTTTAGTTTTCTAATAAGGCGTGCTTTTTAGTTTTTTAACACTATTATTTATTTCATTTTTTTAGTTTTGGTTCTCTAATAAAACGTGTTGTTTTAGTTTTTTTAACTTCTTTTTTATTTTTTAGGTTGGTTTCTAATAAAACGTGTTCGTTTTAGTTTTTTTAAACTATTATTTTTTTTTATTTTTTAGTTTAGTTTTCTAATAAGGCGTGCTGTTTTAGTTTTATTACACTATTATTTATTTCATTTTTTTAGTTTTGTTTCTCTAATAAAACGTGTTGTTTTAGTTTTTTAACTTCTTTTTATTTTTTTAGTTTGGTTTTCTAATAAAACGTGTCGTTTTTAGTTTTTTTAAACTATTTTTATTTTTATTTTTTAGTTGAGTTTTCTAATAAGGCGTGTCTGTTTTAGTTTTTATTACACTATTATTTATTTCATTTTTTTAGTTTTGGTTCTCTAATAAAACGTGTTTGTTTTAGTTTTTTTAACTTCTTTTTTATTTTTTAGGTTGGTTTTCTAATAAAACGTGTCGTTTTAGTTTTTTAAACTATTATTTATTTTTATTTTTTAGTTTGGTTTTCTAAAAACGTGCTGTTTTAGTTTTTATTAAACTATTATTATTTTTTATTTTTTTAGTTTTGGTTTTCTAATAAAACGTGTTGTTTTAGTTTTTTAACTTCTTTTTTATTTTTTAGGTTGGTTTTCTAATAAAACGTGTCGTTTTAGTTTTTTTAAACTATTATTTATTTTTATTTTTAGTTTAGTTTTCTAATAAGCGTGCTGTTTTAGTTTTATTACACTATTATTTTTTTTATTTTTTAGTTTTGGTTCTCTAATAAAACGTGTTGTTTTTAGTTTTTTAAACTTCTTTTTTATTTTTAGGTTGGTTTTCTAATAAAACGTGTCGTTTTAGTTTTTTAAACTATATTTTTTTTTTTTTTAGTTTAGTTTTCTAATAAGGGCTGTTTTAGTTTTTTAATACACTATTATTTATTTCATTTTTTTAGTTTTGGTTTCTCTAATAAAACGTGTTTGTTTTAGTTTTTTTAAACTTCTTTTTTATTTTTTAGTTTGGTTTTCTAATAAAACGTGTTGTTTTAGTTTTTTTAAAACTATTATTTATTTTATTTTTTTAGTTTGGTTTTCTAATAAAACGTGGTGTTTTAGTTTTATTACACTATTATTTATTTCTTTTTTTTAGTTTTGGTTCTCTAATAAAACGTGTGTTTTAGTTTTTTTAACTATCTTTATTTATTTTTTAGTTTTGTTTTCTAATAAAACGTGTTGTTTTAGTTTTTTTAAACTATTATTTTTTTATTTTTTAGTTTAGTTTTCTAATAAAGCGTGTCGTGTTTTAGTTTTTTTACACTATTATTTATTTTTTATTTTTTAGTTTGTTTCTCTAATAAAACGTGCTTGTTTTAGTTTTTTTAACATTATTTTTTTATTTTTTAGGTTGGTTTTCTAATAAACGTGTCGTTTTAGTTTTTTTAAACTATTATTTATTTCTTTTTTTAGTTTAGTTTTCTAATAAGGCGTGTCGTTTTAGTTTTATTACACTATTATTTATTTTTTTTTTTTTAGTTTTGGTTCTCTAATAAAACGTGTTGTTTTAGTTTTTTTAACTTCTTTTTATTTTTTTAGTTTGGTTTTCTAATAAAACGTGTGTTTTAGTTTTTTTAAATTCTATTATTTATTTTTTAGTTTAGTTTTTTCTAATAAAGCGTGCTGTTTTAGTTTTATTACACTATTATTTATTTCATTTTTTTAGTTTTGGTTCTCTAATAAGCGTGTTGTTTTAGTTTTTTAAACTATTATTTGTTTTATTTTTTAGTTTGGTTTTCTAATAAAGTGCGTTGTTTTAGTTTTTTTAAATATTATTTGTTTTTATTTTTTAGTTTGGTTTTCTAATAAACGTGTTGTTTTAGTTTTTTTAACTTTATTTATTTCATTTTTTTAGTTTGGTTTTCTAATAAAACGTGTGTTTTAGTTTTTTAAACTTTATTTATTTATATTTTTTAGGTTAGTTTTCTAATAAGGCGTGTCGTTTTAGTTTTTATTACACTATATTTATTTTTTATTTTTTAGTTTGTGTTCTCTAATAAACGTGCTGTTTTAGTTTTTTAACTATTATTATTTTATTTTTTAGTTTGGTTCTCTAATAAAAACGTGTTCGTTTTAGTTTTTTTAAACTATTTTTATTTTATTTTTTTAGGTTAGTTTTCTAATAAAGCGTGCGGTTTTAGTTTTTTTACACTATTATTTATTTCATTTTTTAGTTTAGTTTTCTAATAAGCGTGTTGTTTTAGTTTTTTTAACTATTATTTATTTTATTTTTTAGTTTGGTTCTCTAATAAAACGTGTTGTTTTAGTTTTTTTAAACTATTATTTTTTTATTTTTTAGGTTGGTTTTCTAATAAAAGCGTGTCTGTTTTAGTTTTTTTAAACTATTATTTATTTTTTATTTTTTAGTTTAGTTTTCTAATAAGGCGTGTGTTTTAGTTTTATTACACTATTATTTTTTTATTTTTTTAGTTTGGTTCTCTAATAAAACGTGTTGTTTTAGTTTTTTTAACTTCTATTTTTATTTTTTTAGTGGTTTTCTAATAAAACGTGTCGTTTTAGTTTTTTTAAACTATTATTTATTTTTTATTTTTTAGTTTAGTTTTCTAATAAGGCGTGCTGTTTTAGTTTTTATTACACTATTATTTATTTCATTTTTTTAGTTGTTGGTTCTCTAATAAAACGTGTTGTTTTAGTTTTTTTAACTTCTTTTTTATTTTTTAGGTTGGTTTTCTAATAAAGCGTGTCGTTTTAGTTTTTTTAAACTATTATTTATTTTTTATTTTTTAGTTTAGTTTTCTAATAAGACGTGCTGTTTTAGTTTTTTACACTATTATTTATTTCATTTTTTAGTTTGGTTTCTAATAAAACGTGTTGTTTTAGTTTTTTTAACTATTATTTTTTATTTTTTAGGTTGGTTTTCTAATAAAACGTGTCGTTTTAGTTTTTTTAAACTATTATTTATTTTTTATTTTTTAGTTTAGTTTTCTAATAAGACGTGCTGTTTTAGTTTTTTACACTATTATTTATTTCATTTTTTTAGTTTGGTTTTCTAATAAAACGTGTTGTTTTAGTTTTTTTAACTTCTTTTTTATTTTTTAGGTTGGTTTTCTAATAAAACGTGTCGTTTTAGTTTTTTTAAACTATTATTTATTTTTTATTTTTTAGTTTAGTTTTCTAATAAGACGTGTGTTTTAGTTTTATTACACTATTATTTATTTATTTTTTTAGTTTTGGTTCTCTAATAAAACGTGTTGTTTTAGTTTTTTTAACTTCTTTTTTATTTTTTTAGTTGGTTTTCTAATAAAACGTGTCGTTTTAGTTTTTTTAAACTATTTATTTTTTTTTATTTTTTAGTTTAGTTTTTCTAATAAGGCGTGTTGTTTTAGTTTTATTACACTATTATTTATTTATTTTTTAGTTTGGTTTTCTAATAAAACGTGTTGTTTTAGTTTTTTTAACTTCTTTTTTTATTTTTTTAGGTTTGGTTTTCTAATAAAAGCGTGTCTGTTTTAGTTTTTTTTAAACTATTATTTATTTTTATTTTTTAGTTTGGTTTCTAAAAGCGTGTGTTTTAGTTTTATTACAACTATTATTTATTTCATTTTTTTAGTTTGGTTTTCTAATAAGTGCGTTGTTTTAGTTTTTTAATATTATTTTTTTTTATTTTTTAGTTTGGTTTTCTAATAAAACGTGTTGTTTTAGTTTTTTTAAACTTCTTTTTTATTTTATTTTTTAGTTTGTTTTCTAATAAAACGTGTCGTTTTAGTTTTTTTAAACTATTATTTATTTTTTATTTTTTAGTTTGGTTTTCTAATAAGCGTGTTGTTTTAGTTTTTTAACTATTATTTATTTCATTTTTTTTTTAGTTTGGTTTTCTAATAAAACGTGTTCGTTTTAGTTTTTTTTAACTATTATTTTTTTTATTTTTTAGTTGGTTTTCTAATAAAAGGCGTGCTGTTTTAGTTTTTTAAACTATTATTTATTTTATTATTTTTAGTTTGGTTCTCTAATAAAACGTGTGTTTTAGTTTTTTTAACTATTATTTATTTATTTTTTTAGTTTGGTTTTCTAATAAAACGTGTCGTTTTAGTTTTTTTAAACTATTATTTATTATTTTTTTAGGTTAGTTTTCTAATAAGGCGTGTCTGTTTTAGTTTTTATTACACTATTATTTTTTTCATTTTTTTAGTTTTGTTTTCTAATAAAACGTGTTGTTTTAGTTTTTATAACTATTATTTATTTATTTTTTTAGTTTGGTTTTCTAATAAAGCGTGTTGTTTTAGTTTTTTTACACTTATTTATTTTATTTTTTTAGTTTGGTTTTCTAATAAAACGTGTTTTTTAGTTTTTTTAACTATTATTTTTTTTTATTTTTTAGTTTGGTTTCTAATAAAACGTGTCTGTTTTAGTTTTTTTAACTATTATTTATTTTTTTATTTTTAGTTTGGTTTTCTAATAAAACGTGTGTTTTAGTTTTATTACACTATTATTTATTTATTTTTTTAGTTTGGTTTCTAATAAACGTGTTGTTTTAGTTTTTTTAAACTATCTTTTTTTATTTTTTTAGGTTTGGTTTTCTAATAAAACGTGTCGTTTTAGTTTTTTTAAACTATTATTTATTTTTTATTTTTTAGTTTAGTTTTCTAATAAGGCGTGCTTGTTTTAGTTTTATTAACTATTATTTATTTCATTTTTTTAGTTTGGTTTTCTAATAAAACGTTGTTTTAGTTTTTTTTAAACTTCTTTTTTTATTTTTTAGGTTGGTTTTCTAATAAAGCGTGTGTTTTAGTTTTTTAAACATTATTTATTTTTTATTTTTTAGTTTTGGTTTTCTAATAAAACGTGTTGTTTTAGTTTTTTTAACTTTATTTTTTATTTTTTAGGTTGGTTTTCTAATAAAACGTGTCGTTTTAGTTTTTTTAAACTATTATTTATTTTTATTTTTTAGGTTTGGTTTTCTAATAAAACGTGTCGTTTTAGTTTTTTTAAACTATTATTTATTTTATTTTTTTAGTTTGGTTTTCTAATAACGTGTGTTTTAGTTTTTTATAACATTATTTATTTATTTTTTTAGTTTGGTTTTCTAAAAAAACGTGTTGTTTTAGTTTTTTTAACTTCTTTTTTATTTTTTAGGTTGGTTTTCTAATAAAACGTGTCGTTTTAGTTTTTTAAACTATTATTTTTTTTTATTTTTTAGTTTGGTTTTCTAATAAAACGTGTGTTTTAGTTTTATTAACTATTATTTATTTATTTTTTTAGGTTGGTTTCTAATAAACGTGTGTGTTTAGTTTTTTAAACTATTATTTTTTTATTTTTTAGTTTGGTTTTCTAATAAAACGTGTTGTTTTAGTTTTTTTAACTATATTTGTTTTTATTATTTTAGTTTGGTTTTCTAATAAAACGTGTTGTTTTAGTTTTTTAAACTATTATTTAGTTTTATTTTTTAGTTTGGTTTCTAATAAGGCGTGCTGTTTTAGTTTTATTTACACTATTATTTATTTCATTTTTTTAGTTTGGTTCTCTAATAAACGTGTTGTTTTAGTTTTTTTAACTTCTTTTTTATTTTTTAGGTTGGTTTTCTAATAAAACGTGTCGTTTTAGTTTTTTAAACTATTATTTATTTTTATTTTTTAGTTTAGTTTTCTAATAAGGCGTGCTGTTTTAGTTTTTTTACACTATTATTTATTTCATTTTTTTAGTTTTGGTTCTCTAATAAAACGTGTTGTTTTAGTTTTTTTAACTTCTTTTTTATTTTTTAGGTTGGTTTTCTAATAAAACGTGTGTCGTTTTAGTTTTTTTAAACTATTATTTATTTTTTATTTTTTAGTTTAGTTTTCTAATAAGGCTTGCTGTTTTAGTTTTATTACACTATATTTATTTATTTTTTTAGTTTTGGTTCTCTAATAAAACGTGTTGTTTTAGTTTTTTTAACTTCTTTTTTATTTTTTAGGTTGGTTTTCTAATAAAACGTGTCGTTTTAGTTTTTTTAAACTATTATTTTTTTTTATTTTTTAGTTTAGTTTTCTAATAAGGCGTGCTGTTTTAGTTTTATTACACTATTATTATTTCATTTTTTAGTTTTGGTTCTCTAATAAAAACGTGTTGTTTTAGTTTTTTTAAACTATCATTTTTTATTTTTTAGGTTGGTTTTCTAATAAAACGTGTCTGTTTTAGTTTTTTTAAACTATTATTTATTTTTTATTTTTTAGTTTAGTTTCTAATAAGACGTGCTGTTTTAGTTTTATTACACTATTATTTATTTCATTTTTTTAGTTTGGTTCTCTAATAAAACGTGTTGTTTTAGTTTTTTTTTAACTTCTTTTTTATTTTTTAGGTTGGTTTTCTAATAAAACGTGTCGTTTTAGTTTTTTATAACTATTATTTATTTTTATTTTTTAGTTAGTTTTCTAATAAGGCGTGCTGTTTTAGTTTTTTACACTATTATTTATTTCATTTTTTTTAGTTTTGGTTCTCTAATAAAACGTGTTGTTTTAGTTTTTTTAACTTCTTTTTTAATTTTTAGGTTGGTTTTCTAATAAAACGTGTCGTTTTAGTTTTTTTAAACTATTATTATTTTTTATTTTTTAGTTTAGTTTTCTAATAAGGCGTGCTGTTGTTTAGTTTTATTACACTATTATTTATTTCATTTTTTTAGTTTGGTTCTCTAATAAAAGTGTTGTTTTAGTTTTTTTAACTTCTTTTTATTTTTTAGGTTTGGTTTTCTAATAAAACGTGTCGTTTTAGTTTTTTAAACTATTATTTATTTTTATTTTTTAGTTTAGGTTTTCTAATAAGGCGTGCTGTTTTAGTTTTATTACACTATTATTTATTTCATTTTTTAGTTTTGGTTCTCTAATAAAACGTGTTGTTTTAGTTTTTTTAACTTCTTTTTTATTTTTTAGGTTGGTTTTCTAATAAAACTTGTCGTGTTAGTTTTTTTAAACTATTATTTATTTTTTATATTTTAGTTTAGTTTTCTAATAAGGCGTGCTGTTTTTTAGTTTTATTCCACTATTATTTATTTCATTTTTTTAGTTTTGGTTCTCTAATAAACCGTGTTGTTTTAGTTTTTTTTAACTTCTTTTTTTATTTTTTAGGTTGGTGTTTCTAATAAAACGTGTCGTTTTAGTTTTTTTAAACTATTATTATTTTTTTATTTTTTAGTCTAGTTTTTCTACTAAGGCGTGGCTGTTTTAGTTTTCTATCACTATTATTTATTTCATTTTTTTTAGTTTTGGTTCTCTAATAAAACTTGTTGTTTTAGTTTTTTTAACTTCGTTTTTATTTTTTAAGGTTGGTTTTCTAATAAAAACGTGTCGTTTTAGTTTTTTTTAAACTATTATTTATTTTTTATTTTTTAGTTTAGTTTCCTTATAAGGCCTGTGCTGTTTTAGTTTTTTATTACACTAGTATTTATTTCATTTTTTACTTGTTTTTGGTTCTCTAATAAAACGTGTTGTTTTAGTTTTTTTTAACTTCTTTTTTATTTTTTTAGGTTGGTTTTCTAATATAAACGTGTCGTTTTAGTTTTTTTAAACTATTATTTACTTTTTTATTTTTTAGTTTAGTTTTCTAATAATGCGTGCTGTTTTAGTTTTATTACACTAGTATTTATTTCATTTTTTTTAGTTTTGGTTCTCTAATAAAACGTGTTGTTTTAGTTTTTTTAACTTCTTTTTTATTTTTTTAGGTTGGTTTTCTAATAAAAACGTGTCGTTTTAGTTTTTTTACACTATTTATTATTTTTTATTTTTAGTTTTAGTTTTCTAATAAGGCGTGCTGTTTTAGTTTTTATACACTATTATTTATTTCATTTTTTTAGGTTTTTGTTCGCTAATAAAACGTGTTGTTTTAGTTTTTTTTAACTATTATTTGTTTTTCATTTTTTAGTTTGGTTTTCTAATACACGTGCCTTTGTTTTTAGTTTTTTTTAAAGTATTATTTGTTGTTATTATTTTAGTTTGGTTTTTCTAATAAAACGTGTTGTTTTAGTTTTATTAAACTATTATTTATGTTCGACTTTTTAGTTTTGGGTTTCTAATACGTCGTGCTGTTTTAGTTTTATTACACTATTATTTATTTCATTTTTTTTAGTTGGTGGTTCTCTAATAAAACGTGTTGTTTTAGTTTTTTTTAACTATCTTTATTTTTTATTTTTTAGGTTGGTTTTCTCATAAGACGTGTCGTTTTATTGTTTTTAAACTATTCTTTATTTTTATATTTTTAGTTTAGTTTTCTCTAATAAGGCGTGCTGTTTTTAGTTTTATTACACTCTTCTTTATTTCATTTTTTTAGTTTTGGTTCTCTAATAAAACGTGTTGTTTTAGTTTTTTTAAACTTCTTTTGGGGGGGTATTTTTTAGGTTGGTTTTCTAATAAAACGTGTCGTTTTAGTTTTTTTAAACTATTATTTATTTTTTATTTTTTAGTTTAGTTTTCTAATAAGGCGTGCTGTTTTTAGTTTATTTACACTATTATTTTTTATTTTTTTAGTTTTGGTTCTCTAATAAAACGTGTTGTTTTAGTTTTTTTAACTTCTTTTTTTATTTTTTAGGTTGGGTTTTCTATATAAAACGTGTCGTTTTAAGTTTTTTTAAACTATTATTTATTTTTTATTTTTAGTTTAGTTTTCTAATAAGGCGTGCTGTTTTAGTTTTATTACACTATTATTTATTTCAATTTTTTTAGTTTTGGTTCTCTAATAAAACGTGTTGTTTTAGTTTTTTTAATCTTCTTTTTTTATTTTTTAGGTTGGTTTTCTAATAAAACGTGTCGTTTTAGTTTTTTTTAAACTATTATTTATTTTTTATTTTTTAGTTTAGTTTTTCTAATAAGGCGTGCTGTTTTAGTTTTAATTACACTATTATTTATTTCATTTTTTTAGTTTTGGTTCTCTAATAAAACGTGTTGTTTTAGTTTTTTTAACTTCTTTTTTTATTTTTTAGGTTGGTTTTCTAATAAAACGTGTCGTTTTAGTTTTTTTTAAACTATTATTTATTTTTTATTTTTTTAGTTTAGTTTTCTAATAAGGCGTGCTGTTTTTAGTTTTATTACACTATTATTTATTTCATTTTTTTAGTTTTGGTTCTCTAATAAAACGTGTTGTTTTAGTTTTTTTAACTTTCTTTTTTATTTTTTAGGTTGGTTTTCTAATAAAACGTGTCGTTTTAGTTTTTTTAAACTATTATTTATTTTTTATTTTTTAGTTTAGTTTTCTAATAAGGCGTGCTGTTTTAGTTTTATTACACTATTATTTATTTCATTTTTTTAGTTTTGGTTCTCTAATAAAACGTGTTTGTTTTAGTTTTTTTAACTTCTTTTTTATTTTTTAGGTTGGTTTTCTAATAAAACGTGTCGTTTTAGTTTTTTTAAACTATTATTTATTTTTTATTTTTAGTTTAGTTTTCTAATAAGGCGTGCTGTTTTAGTTTTATTACACTATTATTTATTTCATTTTTTTAGTTTTGGTTCTCTAATAAAACGTGTTGTTTTAGTTTTTTTTAACTTCTTTTTATTTTTTAGGTTGGTTTTCTAATAAAACGTGTCGTTTTAGTTTTTTTAAACTATTATTTATTTTTATTTTTTAGTTTAGTTTTCTAATAAGGCGTGCTGTTTTAGTTTTATTACACTATTATTTATTTCATTTTTTTAGTTTTGGTTCTCTAATAAAACGTGTTGTTTTGTTTTTTTAACTTCTTTTTTATTTTTTAGGTTGGTTTTCTAATAAAACGTGTCGTTTTAGTTTTTTTAAACTATTATTTATTTTTTATTTTTAGTTTAGTTTTCTAATAAGGCGTGCTGTTTTAGTTTTATTACACTATTATTATTTCATTTTTTTAGTTTTGGTTCTCTAATAAAACGTGTTGTTTTAGTTTTTTTTAACTTCTTTTTATTTTTTAGGTTGGTTTTCTAATAAAACGTGTCGTTTTAGTTTTTTTAAACTATTATTTATTTTTTATTTTTTAGTTTAGTTTTCTAATAAGGCGTGCTGTTTTAGTTTTATTACACTATTATTTATTTCATTTTTTTAGTTTTGGTTCTCTAATAAAACGTGTTGTTTTAGTTTTTTAACTTCTTTTTATTATTTTAGGTTGGTTTTCTAATAAAACGTGTCGTTTTAGTTTTTTTAAACTATTATTTATTTTTTATTTTTTAGTTTAGTTTTCTAATAAGGCGTGCTGTTTTAGTTTTATTACACTATTATTTATTTCATTTTTTTAGTTTTGGTTCTCTAATAAAACGTGTTGTTTTAGTTTTTTTAACTTCTTTTTTATTTTTTAGGTTGGTTTTCTAATAAAACGTGTCGTTTTAGTTTTTTTAAACTATTATTTATTTTTTATTTTTTAGTTTAGTTTTCTAATAAGGCGTGCTGTTTTAGTTTTATTACACTATTATTTATTTCATTTTTTTAGTTTTGGTTCTCTAATAAAACGTGTTGTTTTAGTTTTTTTAACTTCTTTTTTATTTTTTAGGTTGGTTTTCTAATAAAACGTGTCGTTTTAGTTTTTTTAAACTATTATTTATTTTTTATTTTTTAGTTTAGTTTTCTAATAAGGCGTGCTGTTTTAGTTTTATTACACTATTATTTATTTCATTTTTTTAGTTTTGGTTCTCTAATAAAACGTGTTGTTTTAGTTTTTTTAACTTCTTTTTATTTTTTAGGTTGGTTTTCTAATAAAACGTGTCGTTTTAGTTTTTTTTAAACTATTATTTATTTTTTATTTTTTAGTTTAGTTTTCTAATAAGGCGTGCTGTTTTAGTTTTATTACACTATTATTTATTTCATTTTTTTAGTTTTGGTTCTCTAATAAAGCGTGTTGTTTTAGTTTTTTTAACTTCTTTTTTATTTTTTAGGTTGGTTTTCTAATAAAACGTGTCGTTTTAGTTTTTTTAAACTATTATTTATTTTTTATTTTTTAGTTTAGTTTTCTAATAAGGCGTGCTGTTTTAGTTTTATTACACTATTATTTATTTCATTTTTTTAGTTTTGGTTCTCTAATAAAACGTGTTGTTTTAGTTTTTTTAACTTCTTTTTTATTTTTTAGGTTGGTTTTCTAATAAAACGTGTCGTTTTAGTTTTTTTAAACTATTATTTATTTTTTATTTTTTAGTTTAGTTTTCTAATAAGGCGTGCTGTTTTAGTTTTATTACACTATTATTTATTTCATTTTTTTAGTTTTGGTTCTCTAATAAAGCGTGTTGTTTTAGTTTTTTAAACTATTATTTGTTTTTCATTTTTTAGTTTGGTTTTCTAATAAAGTGCGTTGTTTTAGTTTTTTAAAGTATTATTTGTTTTTATTATTTTAGTTTGGTTTTCTAATAAAACGTGTTGTTTTAGTTTTTTAAACTATTATTTATGTTCTACTTTTTAGTTTGGGTTTCTAATAAGGCGTGCTGTTTTAGTTTTATTACACTATTATTTTTTTCATTTTTTTAGTTTGGTTCTCTAATAAAGAGTGTTGTTTTAGTTTTTAACTATTATTTATTTTATATTTTTTTAGTTAGGTTTTCTAATAAAGCGTGTTACGTTTTTTAAAAGTATTAATCATTAATTAAATAGTACGTGTTAAACAAGACAACCAATCTCCCTGTCAACAGTACAATTGTTTAGTTTCTAATTATAATTAAAATCTGGTATCAACTGTTGTTGAAGGATAAAATGTTTTGAATTCTTTGAGTTTCTGTGAAAATTTAAATCGAGTGCCACTCAACATTTTTTCCTCTTTTAAAAATACAAAAATCCCCTACACAAATAACCGCATCATATAAGCATTTCCCACGCCCACATGGAGTGATACTTTATTAAAACAACGCTGCAAAACCAGCTTAATTCTAATAACGTTTTGAAATGGGTTTTACAGTTTCATGAGCCACTACACGGGATCATAGAATTTTGTTGAAGATTTATTTGTACAGGTATAAACAGGGTTCGTTACATAGCATAAGCGTATTGTCATTCGTTCGTTTTACGCCTCACGTAATCTGGGATAAAACTTCACCTCGAATTGGCGGTTTGTAGAAACATAACACCATTATCTGTCTTTCTAGGCCTTCAAATTCAGTAAGCTCTGATCTGAAACGGGTGGGCTTATCAACTCAGGGAGACACCTTATATAATAGGTAGGATAATTCGGTTTAGAAAATCAAAACTACACATAAGAAATAACGTCACGGTAATAACGAGCTTCCAATATAAAACCGGACCGGCCTCACGGAGTTTCACCCGGCACGCAGTGCTGTCTCTTCCTCCCGCAATTCACCCTGCCTGCCACCCGTCCTTGAACTGTTTCTTACCTTATAGAAAATGCTGGAAATATTCTCCTCCCGCAGTTATACAGGCATTATACCGAGTAAACACATTTAGATTGACACGCTGTAGTTCGGGCACTGTCAAGTGTCTGATTTCATTTCTTATGTTGTTCTTCAGTTCTTTCAATGTGTGCGGATTTGTTTTGTACACTTTGTCTTTCAGGCTACCCCACAAATAAAAATCACACACTGTTAGATCTGGGGAGCGAGTGTTTCTTATTTTGTACTGAATCAGTGGTCTCAAATGTAGTCACAAGATCGTGGATTGTCGATCTGGAAGGATGTAATTGTCCAGGGAAGTTCCGAATAAATTCCTCGCGAACGCGACGAGCTGATTCGTATTTATAATAACATTTACACACATAAATGCGCTGCTCTAATGTCAGCTGACGTCTCATCTTGTCGAACGATAGTAAACTGACTAGTTCAAGGACGAGCGGCTGGCAGAGTGAAATGCGGACGAGGAGAGAGCGCTGCCTGACGAGTGAAACCCCTTGAGGCCGGTCCGGGTTTATATTGGAAGCCCGGTAGGTACAGAAATAATAATAATAGGAAATGTGCGCACAAAAGGGCATTAGTTTATATCTCTGTTGTATACCAGCAACGATTGTGTTCTATTTAAACAGACACTGAAATGATATCTTTCACACGGTTTATCACAGAGCTTACACACGCAGTCACTTGACGGATCATGATAGTTTGAATTCTTTACAGAGTTTGTGGTGATATCCATGCACTGCCAGTAGGTGCAGAAATAACAAACAGAAATAAGGTATATAATAAATTAATCATAGACACAGTTGTAGACATTTATGTCAGTATACATAGCAGGGACATTTTTGGAAACCACTTCTCGCAAAAAAAGTTAAAAATGAAAATGTATAAAACTGTTATTCTCTAAAATCCATTATATGGATGCAAAACATAGGCTTTTACTTTAAGGAAACAGAAGATATTTCGCGAATTGGAGAACAAAGTTCTTAGGAATTTTTTGGGCCAAAGAAACTTGAACAGACAAGCGGATGCAGAAGACAACATAACAGTGAGCTGCATGGTATATATAGGAAACAAATTACAATAAGTTACGTCTCGTAGACTGCGATGGGTAGGACATTTGGCACGAATAGTGAATAAAAATAAATAATAGTTTTAAAAACTAAAACAATACGCTTTGCTAGAAAACCGAACTAAAAAATGAAATATAATTTTAATTTCCAACACGCTTGGGATAAAATTAAAGTGGTCAACAAAAAAATCATCTCCAACACATATAGAATAAAACTAGAGTTATCAACAAAAAGAAAATAATTTTACCATAAAAAGCGTGGGGTGCTTTTTATGATTCTTACATTTTCTTATCAGAGACTTTACTTTTACTAATATCTGTTTATTATCAAATATATTAATTGATATAAAGCACCCCACGATTTTGATGGTAAAATTATTTTCGTTTTGTTGATAACTCTAGTTTTATTCTATATGTGTTGGAGATGATTTTTTTGTTGACCACTTGAATTTTATCCCAAGCGTGTTGGAAATTAAAATTATATTTCATTTTTTAGTTCGGTTTTCTAACAAAGCGTGTTGTTTTAGTTTTTAAAACTATTATTTATTTTTTAGTTTTAATATTTTACATTTATAAGATAAAAATGTAAAATATCTTTAAATTCGATACTATTGTAATATGAGCTAAAAGTAATACTCTTCTATAAAAAATCCTCCCACCCGGATTTGAACCAGCGACCTATGGATTACTGAAAATATACACCACTAGAGTTAACCGCTCCACCAACTCAGCTCTTACAACGATTGACTAAAAACTCGACAAGTCCGCACCTATTATACCAGTGTTCATTTTTTTGAGTTTCTGATGATTCTGTCCAGGATTGTAGAAACAAAATAGGAAATTATTGTATTGTCACGGGTCCTTTACAAGTATACAAAGTTTCAAGTCGATCCAATGATGGTAAGTGGGTGAAAATCGCGTTGAAAAATTCCGTTACATAGATAGATACATACAGGTAAAGCTAATATAAAGCGTGTAATAAAAAAATAAAAAACAAATAATAGTTTTAAAAAACTAAAAAAACACGCTTTGTTAGAAAACCGAACTAAAAAATTGAAAAATAATTTTAATTTCCAACACACTTGGGATAAATAATTTTACCATCAAAAGCGTGGGTTGCTGTTTACCAATTAATAGGCCTATACCGGTATTTGATAATAAACAGATATTGGTAAAAGTAAAGTCTCTAAGAAGAAAATGTAAAAATCATAAAAAGCACCCCACGCTTTTGATGGTAAAATTATTTATCCCAAGCGTGTTGGAAATTAAAATTATTTTTCAATTTTTTAGTTCGGTTTTCTAATAAAGCGTGTTGTTTTAGTTTTTTAAAACTATTATTTATTTTTTATTTTTTAGTTTTAATATTTTACAGAATAAGATAAAAATGTAAATATCTTTAAATTCGATAGGCTACTATTGTAGTATGAGCTAAAAGTAATACTCTTCTAAAAAAAAACCTCCCAGCCGGATTTGAACCAGCGACCTATGGATTACTGAAATTATATACCATTAGAGTTCACCGCTCTACCATCTGAGCTGTTACAACGATTGACTAAAAAGTCGACAAGTCCGCAACCTATTATACCAGTTTTCATTTTTTTTATTTTCTGATGATTCTGGCCAGGATTTTAGAAACAAAATATGAAATTATTGTATTGTCACGGATCCTTTACAAGTACACAAAGTTTCAAGTCGATCCAATGTTTCTAAGTGGGTGAAAATCGTGTTCAAAAATTCCGTTACATAGATACAAAGACACTTTTTTTTATTTTCTGATGATTCTGGCCATGATTTTAGAAACAAAATATGAAATTATTGTATTGTCACGGGTCTTTTACAAGTATACAAAGTTTCAAGTCGATCCAATGATTTTAACTGGGCGAAAATCGCGTTAAAAGATTCAGTTACATAGATAGATACAGGTCAAGTTAATATAAAGCGTGTAATAAACAAAGGAAGATGAACTCGTCCAGAGCGGGGATCGAATATGGGCCCACTGCGTACGAGACAGCGACGCTATCCCGAGACCACAGCGATGAACTTAATATATTGCTAGATAAAATTCTTATACGTCATATAAAATGCCCTTCTACATATAAAATGACATATCTTTGAAACGAAAGTAGATAAAAATAAATTTAAATATGTTTACAGTAGTTGCATGATGAGGATATTCATTATAGATGGCCCACAAGGATTGTACAATGTGTTTATATTACTGATGAATAAATTTGCATTCAAAGTGGTTTTTGTCCGTACATATAGTAATGATACAGCGGATGGTATCATAACAATTATAGCCTCGTAGACTAAGCTCTGTTTTGCTTTCATTAAAGATTCACTATTGCTTTTAATTTATAAAACACTACGTAACAGAACTAAAATAGAGCCCTTAAAACACACATATGCAAGTTTATAAATTTCATGTTTTCATTGGAAATCTGTTATTTGTTCAAGCAAATTTTCAAACTTACGTACACATTAGACAAATGTCAGGAAGCTTAGGGCCCAACGGTTCCCGAAAATCGTCCGGCTATCATCATCACCATCCTTCAATAGAACGAAAATACTTACTTACTTACTTACTCACTGGCACTATCGAAACCGTAGGTTCATGGCCGCGCGGACATAAGCTCTCCATACATCCCTATCCTGAGCTAATGCTTTCCAATCATTCCCTGTATAATCTACTTCCCTCAAATCATAGTTAATGTTGTTCTCCCACCTCATTCTTGGTCTACCAACTGGGCGCTTTCCCTCTGGCTTTCCTACAAGAAGTTTCCAAGCAAGTCTTTCATTCCCCATACGCGCAACGTCCTGCCCATCGCAGTCTACGAGACTTAACTGTTCTTATTATATCCGGCTTCCTATAAAGACCATGTAGTTCATTGTTATGTAGTCTTCTCCATTCACCTGTCTGTTCATCTCTCTTTGGTCCAAAAATTTTCCTAAGAACTTTATTCTCAAATACTCGTAATCTCATTTCCTCCCTTAAAGTAAGAGTCCAGGTTTCGCATCCATATAATATAACTGGTAGAATAATAGTTTTATATATTTTCAGCTTAACGTTTTTTGAAAGGAGTTGGGGCATCAAAAGTCTCTGCAATGCATAATAGCATGCATTTCCAGAATTGAGCCTATGTTTAATTTCTTTTTGCATCTCATTCCTATTTGTGATTATTGTTCCTAGGTATTTGAATTCAGCCACTTCCTTAAAATTTCCCTCATTTGTCATTAGCTGTCCATTTCCATTATATACTGAATTTCTACGTGTGATCATATATTTAGTTTTACTGATATTTACTTCCAGTCCCAATTTCGTAGTGTTAATCAATAGTGTGTGCGTGTTGGCCTTTAGTATCTCCTCGATATCGGCCAGTAGTACTACATCATCAGCATAAACTAACAGCTTATTAATACCATTGAGTTGTAAGCCTTCCTCACTCTCTAAAGATTTAATGGCATGCTCTAGTACAAAATTAAATAGTAGAGGAGATAGTGCACCTCCTTGCTTCAACCCATTCTGGATTTCAAAAGTGTCTGAAAACTGTTTGCCTACACGCACCCTACTCTTTGAGCCATTTAGACACATTCGTATAGAACGAAAATACAGTCTTTAAAACTCACAAATGCAAATTTTTAAATTTAATGTTTTCGTTGAAAATCTGTTATTTGTTTAAGTACATTTTGAATCTTACGTACACATCAGACAAATGTCAGGAAGCTTACGACCCCATAAAGTAAAGGTAAAGTGATCCCACAACAGGCCCGGAGGCCCTTGGGGTAGTAGGAGGTTAAGGCTCCCACTTTTTCTAGACAATCGGCACTTTATGTCAGCCGGGTTGTCAGCCCTGCGTGACGACCGCCTTTACCCCCAGAACAAGCGTCAGGTACTCATTTCCGTTAGAGGCTGAGTCGACCCCAGGGCCATAGTGTCGCCAGAGGGTTTGGGTCAGTTTAAAAATCCTGACCCCAAAGGGACTTGAACCCTCGACACTCCGGTTTGTAGCTCAGTGCCTTAACCACTACGCTACGGCGTGCCCCCTTAGGACCCAATGGTTCCCGAAAATCATCCGGCCATCATCATCATCATCATCATCAATATCATTATCATCACCATCCTTCACCGGTGTGGAAAGCTACAACACCTATAATTCCGTAGTAAAGTAGCCGAGATGAAATTTTTAAGAAGAGTAAAAGGCTGCACAAGAATGGACCAGATAAGAAACGAGGATATCCGTGAAGAACTGCAAATCTACTCCATAAAAGAAAAGATATTTAACAACAAGATACAGTGGAAAGAACATGTAGAAAGAATGGAAGGAAGTAGATTACCAAATAAAATCTTCCATTATTTTCCAAGAGGAAGAAGAGATGTCGGACGTCCTCGGAAGAGATGGTCTTAGATCTATTAGTGAAGACGGAACAGGCAACTCTTGCCTAAACGAGGAAGTGAAGAAGAAGAATAAGAAGCTGCAAAGCATAGCATGAAAATGCTGTGATTGCAGTGAAAGACCTGCCATCAGGCAGAATTACTATGAATGGACGTACACATTTTACTAATGTGTCATCTTCACCACAGATGAGACAAAAATCATGTGGACCAGTGTTATGGAAGAATGGAATCAGTGTCTACTCTATGGTGTTATGTGAGTTGTCGGTCATCTTTCGTGTCCGACACACCAGGTCCATGACCCATACCGTTATTTTGATTTTTCATGAGCCAGCACCCTACAGTAGATCAGCACCATCACTACTTATAAAGAGAGAGGTTAAAATATGGAAAAAAAGAAAGACATACAGAAAGAAAGGAATTTAGATATAGTAAAAAATGTAATATCCGGCTGATTTCCATGAAGCTTCTCAGTAAGACGAATGTCTCCTGGGAGCATTACGAGCGCTTCGCAGGACAAGGATGGTGGAAGGGCTGCTTCCTCTGAGCCTCCAAACATGCTCCTCTGGGTATCCACCCCCCAAGAGAGGGCTGCTTCTTCCGCTCTTCAAGCCCTACAAGTTTAGCTGTGCTATTCCTTGTCGCCCTGTTGACCGTTGAAAACTTGACGAAGATGTGGCCGCCCAATATGGATACAGACGCCATTCCTTCGTTGTGAGCTATACTTAGTTCCCCTCGCGTCTTACCCACCAGCAAGATTAACCTAAGTCATTCTTCCCCAGTAGGGTCGTCTGGTTCATCGGGTACTAAGCCCCCCCACCACGTCAAGGAGATATTGACTCCAAAATAAATACATTTCAGACGGTGTGTGGAACAATACAGAGAACATTCAAAAATAAAGTTAGAAAAGAATCCAAGATAAAAATGTGTAATGTTATGGCGGTTCCCACAATATTGTATGGATGTGAAATTTGGGCTCCAATGAAAAAACAGAAGGATAGAATACAGACGGCAGAGATGAGGTTCCTAAGACAAGTAAAAGGATGTACAAGACTTGATAGAATAAGAAATGAGGATATACGAGAAGAATTGAAAGTACAGCCTTTATTGGATAAGGTCACGAATTACAGACAGAAATGGATTGATCATATGGATGGAATGAGTAAGGAGAGATATCCACTGTTAGCAAGAAATTATCAAGCAAGAGGAAGACGTGATGTTGGAAGACCTAGAAGACGTTGGCCTGATGCATTATGAAGCCGGAACGGGCAATTGCCTAACCCTGGAGTGACGATGATGATGATGATGATGATGATGAAAAAAGTAATACAACTATGAAACAAGTATTCCAGATATTTGTGTAGATCTACTCTCCGTAACAATTGGTGCAAAAACTATTTGCACATATTTAAAAAAAAAAGCATACACATATGGTTTTCTTCTTTTTTAAAAAAAAATAGGTTATTGTGTTGAACATTAAACTGTGTCATTCTAAATGCGCATTAAATTTACGCTACAATTAACAGACATGGCTGTTACACATTTTGATGCAGCCACAGGTAATGTGCATTCACAATTATTTACGCAAAAATGGTAATTTGTTCTTTGTTATTTCTAATGTAAATAATTTACATAAAATGTAATGAAATAGATTTAATATAGTTATACAAACATGATTGATAGCGACAATAATAATAATAATAATAATAATAATAATAATAATAATAATAATAATAATAATAATTTCTCTCTCTATCTTCGGGTTTTTACAGCTGCTGCCTTCTTCCCGTGCCAAACCTCCAAAGCCTACGGTCTTGGGCATCTTCGATGCTTAGCCCTCTAGCTTGCATTACTGTCTTCATGCTTTCCTTAATAATAATAATAATAATAATAATAATAATAATAATAATAATAATAATAATAAAATAATAATAATAATAATAATAATAATAATAATAATAATAATAATAATAATAATAATAAATTCATGAAATTACAATAAATGTTTTAAAATACAACATATCATTGCAGACAATATAGTAAGGCAATAAGGAAATTAGAAACACAATGGAAGCAGAAGAAAGCATAATTGAAAGAATTGAGGAGAAGGAATTAAAGTGGTTAGGACATGTTTTAAGAATGGAAGATGAGCGATGACCGAAGCAAAACAATCCATCGGCCTCGGCCGGGTTTGAACTCGCGACCCTCGGAACAAGAGGCAAGAAGCACAGCCACTAGTCCACCGCGGCAGACAAACTTAGCGTTATAGAAATAATTGTTTTCATAGCATGTATTATTTTCCTGATTTATGGGTTTACAATAGGCTAGAAAATAGAAAATTATATAACTATGTAGGGGCCTACTATATTATTCACAAAAGCGGTGACACTTTAGGTTCAATCCAGAAGTATCTTCGTCCTCGTCGACTTTTCCCTGTTGGTTTGTAATACTTCACGATATTTGATACTATAACACAGTGTGATCAGTATAGCACCAGACAGCAGACGCGGGGATTTCACTATACACTGCTGACGCACTCGCGGCGGGGACCGGACAGCGTAGGATCGCGGTGATACAACCACACACATTTTCGTAACTATTTTACAAATTGTCGTACTTAGAAACTTTATTGAAGCAGGTGCTGGAACTGTCCACCTTCGTTGTCCATACATTTTTGACAGCTGTTTATAAAATGTGTTGTGCAGATTATGGACTGCTGAACGTGGAGGAATTTTTACACCCGGAAATCGTGTTTCAAAAAGACTTCGTACTTGGCTGGCAGACTGAGTTAATAAATGTTGATTATAAATAAATACACGTTGTTCAGTAGAAAAAATGTTAGCCATTATAGAGTTTACACTTATACACACGTCATTCAGTTTACACTTATACACGCCTGTTTTATAAGATACAAATTTTAAAATTGAAATAACTTATACACACTCCATTCAGTGCTCAAGGAAAAGCGAGCGAGCAACTTATCCACTCGAAGCACACAATCTGACTGCGACCGTGGATGCGTGGGATATGCTCGTATACTGCTGAGTCTGCGCACATTATAAGTCCCGTGTCTGCACGTGCAAACCTTCGTCACCGCACAGCACAAACCTCGCGTCTGCTGTCGCACTGTAGTATCATTCCTTGTTTACATATAAAAATAGTGTAGTAGGGGAAAACGGGGAAAACCTAGAGAAACATGTTACTTAGTTACAGTCCACATATTTTTATTAGTCATATCAAGGTCACTGCTTAGTTGCCACATTGAACCGAATTATAAATTACATGGTATGAGTTACGTGGATTGAGATTGTCTCGCTTTGCATCATGCAACTCTGTACTGAGTTTTAAGACATGAAGGGGAAGAGGATCAACACTCCAATATGACCTTGATAAGTGGACAATTGTACTATCACGAACAATTGAATGAAGAAGCCAACAAGTGGTCTAACTCCATGGAAGGGAAATTACGATGTTTTACAGTACAAAGATTGAGAACATTATTTATACTAATTCGTACCGATATAGGCCGACCAGATTCAGCTATAAACATCTCGACTCAACCGTAAAACCTCAATTTTAATCAACGTATTGTACGAAATGCCAGCCGTGGTGTACTAGTGGCTCTGCTCCTTGCCTGTAGCCCCGAGGGTCGCGGGTTCAAACTCCGGCCGTGGTCGATGGATCTTTTAGCACGGAAAAATCCAAGGAGCAAGTCCTCCGGGAGGGACTTTAAGCCGTGGGTCCCGAGTCTGAAGATTTTCAGGCTCGTAAAAATCCTTAAGCCTGAATGAAAAGGCCTCTAAGCAAAATTTACCAAATTTTCCCGTCCTAGTACTACCTTGGTTTCCTAGATGTCACTATGAGGCGGAACGCTGACCATGGACCACTCAGAAATGACATCTATACGAAAACAAGTGTAACTAAATTAGTATGGTTCAAATTCTTCCCCTGTAGGGGGAGAGCGCCTAAATCTCTGTAAAGGGAAACATGGGCTTACAATACAATACAATTGTACGGAATTTCTGCATATCTAAGAAACTGACAAAGTAATGTTTCTATTCTGTTTGCTCTATAAACAGTTTTAAGTCCGAAGTGAGATAAAATGAGATATAATACAGAACAGGTTGGAAAACGTTTCGGCATCATAACTGATAACTCATATTTAAAACAATAAAAATTGTAGCATTTGTGGCAGTCGTCCTCAACAAATTAATGTTATTAGAATTATTCAGCTTGGCCTTTAGGAGGTGGTTCGATTTTCAAAGCTGTTGATTGGGTACTGGATGTGTGTAATGAACATATTGTGCAATATCTAGCAATTAAAAAAAAAACTCTGCAGAAATTACTTTCCTGAGGCAAGTAGCTGGATATACTATACAATATAAAAAATGTAGCAAATACTTACTTACTCACTGGCACTATCGAAACCGTAGGTTCATGGCCGCACGGATATAAGCTCTCCAAACATCCCTATCCTAAGCTAATGCTTTCCAATCATTCCCTGTATAATCTACTTCCCTCGAATCATAGTTAATGTTATTCTCCCACCTCATTCTTGGTCTACCAACTGGGCGTTTTCCTTCTGGCTTTCCTACAAGAAGCTTCCATGCACGTCTTTCATTCTCCATACGTGCAACATGTCCTGCCCATCGCAGTCTACGAGACTTAACTGTTCTTATTATATGTGGCTTCCTATAAAGACCACGAAGTTCATTGTTATGTAGTCTTCTCCATTCACCTGTCTGTTCATCTCTCTTTGGTCCAAAAAATTTCCTAAGAACTTTATTCTCAAATACTTGTAATCAACTTTCCTCCCTTCAAGTAAGAGTCCATGTTTCGCACCCATATAATATAACTGGTTGAATAATAGTTTTATATATTTTCAGTTTAACGTTTTTTGAAAGGAGTTGGGACATCAGGAGTCTCTGCAATGCATAATAGCATGCATTTCCAGAATTGAGCCTATGTTTAATTTCTTTGTGCATCTCATTCCTACTTGTGATTATTGTTCCTAGGTATTTGAATTCAGCCACTTCCTCAAAATTTCCCTTATTTGTCATTAGCTGTCCATTTCCATTATTTAATGAATTTCTAAGTGTGACCACATATTTAGTTTTATTGATATTTACTTCCAGTCCTAATTTCTTAGTGTTATATATATATATATATATATATTAGTAATTATTTAACATATTCAGCTTAACAGACAGAATCAAAGAATACAAAGAAAACTGGTTCGTCCACAATCAAAGAATGGAACAAGAACGCATAAAAAAAGCGGTTAGTCAGATATAAACTAGAGGGGTATAGATGTATGGGACGGCCAAGAGCACGATGGAGTGGTCAGTTTTCTGCATGAGACCGGAACAAACCTTTTGCAGCTCAATTCATGAAGAAGTTGATGATGGTAACTGTTAATTAGGCGCTTATAAAAGTAGAAATGTAAGAGAGCATTGCATAACAGTGAGTTAGGCATATTTTCATTCTTAAGAAAGATGTATATACAAGATATCATATTCCTCTTAAACATTAGTGCTTGGAAATGAGTGACGGGGTAAAAATTAATCGAAATGCGATCCTTAAAATGGGGGATGATGTATTACTCCATGAGAGGAGTTGAATTTCCTTGACACTCAGGTCGATACGTCATCATCAAGTGTCAGAGGCCCTGGGGCTTCCGAGGACTGCACTAGGTTACAACAAGCTGTATAAAAATTGAACACCTGGTATATACTTACTTACTCACTGTTACTTTTTGTCTAATAAAGTCCTACTACTACTACTACTCACTGGCACTATCGAACCCGAAGGTTCATGGCCGCGCGGACATAAGCTCTCCATACATCCCTATCCTGAGCCAATGCTTTCCAATCATTCCCTGTATAATTTGCTTCCCTCAAATCATAGTTATTTTTGTTCTCCCACCTCATTCTTGGCCTACCAACTGGGCGTTTTCCCTCTGGTTTTCCTACAAGAAGCTTCCATGCACGTCTTTCATTCCCCATACGCGAAACATGTCCTGCCCATCGCAGTCTACGAGACTTAACTGTTCTTATTATATCTGGCTTCCTATAAAGACCATGTAGTTCATTGTTATGTAGTCTTCTCCATTCACCTGTCTGTTCATCTCTCTTTGGTCCAAAAATTTTCCTAACAACTTTATTCTCAAATACTCGTAATCTCCTTTCCTTCCTTAAAGTAAGAGTCCACGTTTCGCATCCATATAATATAACTGGTAGAATAATAGTTTTATATATTTTCAGCTTAACGTTTTTTGAGAACACCTGGTATATATTACATTAAAATTATTTAAAAACTAGTAAATACCCGATGTGCTCTGTTACATCTAAATAAATTAGATGTTTTTTATATTTAGTCGAAAAAGTAAAAAGATGAATAATAAAAACAATTATATCGTAATTATTTTACATACCCCGTGCTGATTACCCGGCGTTGTCCCAGAATCGACGTGTCCCGATCTTCTTGGTATCAATGACCTGAAAGAGAAAAATGGTTATTGTGAGTTATCTGTAAAAGATAGACAATTTGGTGTATTTGTTATGGTTTAGGCAGCGTAAACCATTTAAGCGTCAAACTAGGGACTTGATTTCATGTTTTCCACTACAAAGAGAGATTTTAGGGGTGAAGGGGTTGAGTATTACAACTCTCTTCTAGCCTATGTTCATTCCCGGAATCTCCTGAACATTTTGCAAAAAGCCCCATCACAATCGGTTGAAGGGTGCGGCAGAGCATGCTTGCCCGGGAATATGCTTATCCCGATCTTCTTGGAATCAATGAAAGACAAAAATGGTTATTGTGAGTTATCCGCAAATGATAAACACGTGCTGTCCGGAACTGTTTTTTGTGTAGATATTCAATTCTGTGTACATTAATTTGGTGTATTTGTTATGGTTTAGGCAGCGTAAACCATTTAAGCGTCAAACTAGGGACTTGATTTCATGTTTTCCACTACAAAGAGAGATTTTAGGGGTGAAGGGGTTGAGTATTACAACTCTCTTCTAGCCTATGTTCATTCCCGGAATCTCCTGAACATTTTGCAAAAAGCCCCATCACAATCGGTTGAAGGGTGCGGCAGAGCACGCTTGCCTGGGAATATGCTTATCCCGATCTTCTTGGAATCAATGAAAGACAAAAATGGTTATTGTGAGTTATCCGCAAATGATAAACACGTGCTGTCCGGAACTGTTTTTGTGTAGATATTCAATTCTGTGTACATTAATTTGGTGTATTTGTTATGGTTTAGGCAGAGTAAGCCATTTAAGCGTCAAAAGAGGGACTTTATTTCACGTTTTTCACTACAAAGGGTGAAAGGGTTGAGTATTACAACTCTCTTATAGCCTATGTTCATCCCGGGAATCTCCTGAACATTTTGCAAAAAAAACATCAAAATCGGATCAACGGTATGGCCGCGCATAAAGTACGAACAAACATTTTTATATATTAGACAGGCCTAACTACATGAAGTATCATCTCAAAATATCAAAAAAGCCTCAAATAAGCTGTGCAAGTTAGTATCAGCGTCATCATCAACTTTGGGATCGTCGGAGTCAGGTCGACTGTAGCTCCAAGGAGCTGTTTGGTTTCATCAGTCCCACAAGCCAGGGTAGAGCAACCAGGACTGTGAACCCTAGCCCTCGGCTGGACTGGATTGTGTGTGTATATGTGTATGTATGAATATTATTATTATTATTATTATTATTGTCTTTTTAAATTATTGATGACCGAGTCTATTAATTTAAATCATTTCATTCATATATTTTCTTTCAATGGTCAGGAAGATAAATTTTTCCTATTAGGTTCGTCTTCCGGGCATATAGGCCGTGGTCCAGTCGTTCTTCTACTAGACGTTTCGTCTACTGCTGCGGTAGACATCATAAGGAGATACTGCGTGCTCTCTGTGAACTCCTCAACAGTCGGCTGCAGACTGGCTGGTCGTTGGAAACTCCCTCCCTATTTATAGGCACGCCCCTGGTGGAGAGGCGGTTTTCTGCGCGGTCCGTGTTGCGTGCTGTTTTGTCCAGGCTGTCGCTAGCAGAAGTCATAGGCTTCGTTGTCGTATTGTGCAGTGCCGGGATCCAGATTTTGTTTATCTTCATGGTTTCTTCTTTTTTGTTAAAGGAATTTTTGTGTTTATATATTTCAATGGCTTCTCTGTACAGTCTGGTGTAATAATGTGATGTTTGGGACAATACCTGTGTTTCTTCGAATCTTATTATATGTTCTTGGTTGTTCATCCTGTGTTCCGCTACGGCTGATTTTTCCTTTTGTTTTAGTCTGCAATGCCTCTTGTGTTCTTGCAATCTTGTGGTAACCATTATTTTTGTTGTGCCGATATAAACCTGTCCACAACTGCAAGGGATGCGATATATACCGGCCGTACTTAACGGATCTCTTGTATCTTTGGCTGGGCGCAGTATAATGCTGATTTTTTGTGTTGGCTTGTAGGTTGTAGATATGTTTTATTTATTTAATATTCGACCAATTCTCTCCGTTATTGTCTTGATATATGGTAGGTACACCTTACCCTTTGCCTCCTCCTTGTTCCCGTTTTCGGATTTGTATTTATTGGGATTTATGGCTCGGCGAAAATCTGTTTTGCTGTATCCATTGGATTGAAACGCTGCTTGGAGATGATTAATTTCTTCTTGTAGATACTGTGGTTCCGAAATCCTTTTGGCTCGTTCCACCAGGGTTTTAATTATTCCGCGTCGAGTAGAAGAACGACTGGACCACGGCCTATATGCCCGGAAGACGAACCTAATAGGGATCAAGACGCCGGCCGTGAAAGCCTACAGTTATACATAAATTTTTGTTATATTATTTGTATTTCAATTATGTGACTTATGATTCTCATTAAAAGTTACCTTTTTTTAGTTAACGTATATTTAATAATTGTGTGGCCAGTCATGTTTCGTATGGATATACATTCTGAAGCTTTCTCAAGCCAAGTTAATCCCCTTTTTCCTTCTAGCATCCACGATTATAATACAGTTTAGCATTCAGTACTATATGTTAAGTAACTATCTCCACTCTTATTTAATATATATATTAACAGAATAGTGCAAGAATGGAAAAAAACAGTAAATAGTGGAATTTCAATAACTACGAATAGTAGGATTATTAATTATAGTTATTTTGGGGGGCTCCATATTAATTTTCCCCCAAATAATTCAAACAATATTATATGCTGATCAAATAATATTATCAGATTCCGAAGATAGCTTACAAATAGCAGCGTATCAATTATTCAAAATTGCCAGCAAATATAATATGAAAATTTCCACTTCAAAATCCAAAACAATGGCAATGTGTGGACATACAACGGGTGAAAATTCAGATTGATGGAAAAATTATAGAACAAGTGTCAGATTTCTCTTACTTAGGAAGTGTATTTGCAGAGTATAAGAGTGACATTGATTCAAAATTACAAAAATATAATAAAATGAATGGGGTAATACGAACACATTTTGGTAAACAGATGAGGACAGAGACAAAACTAAGATTACATAACATCACATCAAAAGCTGCTCTAAAATATGGAAGTGAAATTTGGATTTTAAATAAAAGAAACTCTCATAAACTTCAAGTAAGCCAAATGTGCTTGTTACGATCATTGTTAGGAGTTAATAGACTGGATCACCAAAGGAACACTCTTATCAGAGGAAAACTTGGAGTAACAAGTCTAAATGAAGATATACAAAGATACCAACAAGAATGGAAAAATCATCTGAGGAGAATGGCAAGAAATAGACTTCCAAAATTGGCATTCTAATATACCCCAACTGGACATAGGGACCAAGGAAGTCCAAAACATCGGTGGAAAGATCAAGACCATCTTCGCTAGATTTACCGTACAGGTGTCGTGACCTGGTCCTCGGGTAGATCAGACAAATTGAAGATAGGATTCGTTGTGAGTCCAAGAACTCCAGTGAATGCACAACTTCATTTAATATATTTATTAAAGACGATGATTAAAAAGTTACAATATTGTGTCTCTAACTGTCATAGAGACGAGGTCGGAACCATGAAGAATAAGCCCTGATGCCAAGGGCATCAGCCGTTATAAACCCTCTGATAAGCGGGCGTGGCATGGACGCTGAGTTGGAATGTATCACCCTCATTTCCAAATAAGGACATATCTCTTCTAAAGTTACGTATGAAGACTGGAATTTACCAGCCATGTTATCTTACGGTATTCAACTAGGGGATGGAGAGTAATCTTATCTGGACTCGACGCCCCTGCCTGTTTCAACTTGAATATCCACATGTAATTATTATTATATATTAGAGTGTCCAGTACGCAATTTCCCTTCATAATATAATATAAATACATTCTGATTGTTAATTCAATACTTTAATATATATATATATATATATATATATATATATATATATATATATATGGATTATGCTATTGGCTAACAGTGCAATAATTAATTAGTATATGCGGTAATAATGCTACAGCCAGCACACAGGCCACATGGCCTAAAACGAATCTGTTCATGATGATGATGATGTTAAGTAATTTACTAAGGAAAGGTGGATTAATCTTTGCCTTCTATGGGCCCGGGCAAAGGAATGTCGATACAGTCTCTCAAAACTTTCAAACTCAATGTAATAAATAATAGTTTAAAAAAACTAAAAGAACACGCTTTATTAGAAAACTGAAAAATGAAAAATAATTTTAATTTCCAATACGCTTGGGATAAAATAAAGTGGCCAACAAAAAAATCATCTCCAACACATATAGAATAAAACTAGAGTTATCAACAAAAAGAAAATAATTTTACCATCAAAAGCGTGGGGTGCTCTATATCAATTAATATATTTGATAATAAACATATATTGGTAAAAGTAAGCTCTCTAAGAAGAAAATGTAAAAATCATAAAAAGCACCCCACGCTTTTGATGGTAAAATTATTTTCTTTTTGTTGATAACTCTAATTTTATTCTATATGTGTTGGAAATTATTTTTTGTTGACCACTTTATTTTATCCCAAGCGTATTGGAAATTAAAATTATTTTTCATTTTTCTAATAAAGCGTGTTCTTTTAGTTTTTTTTAAAACTATTATTTATTATTTATTTTTTAGTTTTAATATTTTACAGAATAAGATAAAAATGTAAATATCTTTAAATTCGATACTATTGTAGTATCAGCTAAAAGTAATACTCTTCTATAAAAAAAACCCTCCCAGCCGGATATGAACCAGCGACGTATGGATTACTGAAATTATATACCACTAAAAGTTCACTGCTCTACCAACTGAGCTGTTACAACGATTGACTAAAAACTCAACAAGTCCACAACCTATTATACCAGTTTTCATTTTTTTTTATTTTCGGATGATTCTGGCCAGGATTTTAGAAACCAAATATGAAATTATTGTATTGTCACAGGTCCTTTACAAGTATACGAAGTTTCAAGTCGATCCAATGTTTCTAAGTGGGTGAAAATCGTGTTCAAAAATTCCGTTACATACATACAAAGACACTTTTTGTTATTTTCGGATGATTCTGGCCATGATTCTAGAAACAAAATATGAAATTATTGTATTGTCACGTGTCTTTTACAAGTATACAAAGTTTCAAGTCGATCCAAATATTTTAAGTGGGTGAAAATCGCGTTGAAAAATTCCGTTACATAGATAGATAGATACAGGTCAAGCTAATATAAAGTGTGTAAAAAGGTAGGATCGCGGCGTGATTTATTGAGAAGATTGTTTTTTCAAATGTTGTTTATTAGTCACCCTGTTGGAGAAGTTGCTTGTCCTGGCTTATATGTACCACTTAGATACGATAAGATTACTTGCTTCTTAAAAAATAGCAACTTATAGTAGGATATTGCATAACTGCCGAGATAGCATATCGAGTCGGTAATAGCATGTAAATTGAGATTATACTGTGTTAGTGGATGATGAAGGGGATGGGGATGGAAACGATATCCTTTTCCGTTCTTAATGTCAGCAAAAATCTGACTCAGGTTTTTTTTTGCCTGCAAGGCTGTAAACATAAGTAAACACACATCCCCAACCCAAATCCTCCAGCTAGGAAAAAACATTCTGAATACATTTCGGAGCCATAATTTACTAATAACTAATTCACTGGCACTATCGAACCCCGTAGGTTCATAGCAGCGCGGACATAAGCTCTCCATGCATCCGTATCTTTATGTAATGTTTTCCAATCAGCCTCTGTATAATCTACAGCTCTCAAATCAGGGTTAATGTTAATATCTCACCTCTTTCTTGGTCTACCAACTGGGCGTTTTCCTTCTGGTACGCCTACAAACAGCTTGTATGCACCTCTTTCATTCCCCATTCGTGCCACATGCCCTGCCCATTGCAGTCCACGAGACTTAAGGGGGGGGTGAGGCGTGACATTTCTATTTTCTACATTTTTTGAGCTAGAGACTTGGTTTTTGGTACAACTGTTCACTGCATGATACATAATGATGTGTTTAAGTTTCATTCTTGTGAGACATTTATTTTATGAGTTATTGAGTATTATATTTAAAAAATTGCATATATTATAATTAAATGGATTTCACATCTTTTTAGTAAAATGTGTGATTTTTTACAAAACCCTAAAATATTTAGAAAAACATCACGCATTAGAATTCTTATAACGTGAATACAAAGGGAGAAAAAAAAAATCTTGTACCTCATGCGTGGAATTACAAAAAAAAAACTAATAATTGCATACACTTTATTTTTTATTTCTTACAATACTACTTCAACCATGAAACCCATGCACTACTTTGTTATCCATTGTTTTTAGGACATGCAGTAAAAATTTGAACCTTCTAGGACAAAATTTCTGAATTCCATTCAATTTTGAATGTACAAAAATGCAGTGAAAATAAAAGTGTGGAAAAACAAGTTTAAAGATTTGCATGCAGGTGGTATTTAACTGGCGCAACCTTTTAACTCTGACGTAATTTAGTGCACTTAGAAGCGTCATAGGCCTCTGAAACTTTGCCACCATATACATTAGAGTACACGCTATTTTTTAGTACAAATACAAAAAATGCCAATTTTGATCTCAAATGGTCAATTTTTCACCCATCACCCCCTTTAATTGTTCTTATTAATCTGAATTTCCATAAAGATCATGTAGCTCGCTGTTATGTAGTCTTCTCCATTCACCTGTTCGTTTATCTCTCTTTGGTCCAACATTTTCCCCAAGAACTTTATTCTCACATTATCGTAATCTCCTTTCCTCCCTTAAAGTAAGAGTCCATGTTTCGCACCCATATAATATAACTGGTAGAATAACAGTTTTATATAGGATTTTTAGATTAAAGTTTTTTGAAAGGAGTTGGGACAAGAGTCCTGTAAGGCATAATAGTATAATTTGCTAATAAATTGTATTATATATTTCTAAATAAAAATATTTAAAAAAAGAAAGCACTAACAATAACAACAAGACTCAAATTAATATATTACAATAAATGTAAATACAGATCAAACGAACCAGATGTTCCTGGCGACAAATCACTTTGGGCTGAAGGAAAAACATTGTACTGTGGAATATTCCTGAATAAAAAAAGTGAACCATTTTAATTACCTGAGAATTAGAACTGGGGTTTATCGGAAAGCTATAATTTAAAAATCTCTCTAGCTGCCGCACGTTTTTATTTTTCTCAACGAAACTCGGTATATGCTATGGAAATAACAAACGGAAAATTAAACATAGGAAGCCATAATTTAATATCGGTCTAGCAGCCGTAAGTTTTTTTTGTTCTAAAACTCAGCGAAATTTGACATTTAGTAGTGGGGATTCATCGAAGTGGAATATAAAAATTGTTCCAGCGATCGCCAAGTTTATTTTATAGTAACGTAACTGAATGCATAGGATTGTAATTAACAACAGAAGTATATTCCAAAAATCACCATAACTGGATCATCATTTTTATTTATTTATTTATTTATGTATTTAGCCTGGTGGAGTTAAGGCCATGTGGCCTTCTCTTCCACTCACCAAGACAAACATATATTACATCAGAATATAACAATCACAATTAACTCTAATATTAAATACTAAATGAAGATTTGACTAATAAGATGATATCTATTATATTACGATCTATAATACAACCAGTTAATGTTAGTTAAAATTAAGACTAAAACTAATAATAAAATGTATACAAGCAAGACATATTAAATTGTCCCTGTCTAATGTATATAAAAAACAAAGAAAATAATGAGGTATACAGAACTAACTTTACGATTATACAATATTTAAAACAACTGAAAATACTTGTTAATCTTAATATTATTTTCATAAATAAATTAATGTATTAATTGTTAAAAGAATGCTATCAGTGAGGTGTATAAGTTAGTTTGTTATTAAATAATTATTTAGTTTGTTTTTGAAGGATGTTATAGTTTGACAGTCTCTGACATAGGGCGGAAGGCAATTCCATGTTTAGGTAAGTGAGACCGTAAAAGATAATGAATAATATACAGTGTGATGCGGAGGGATATAAAGGACAATGTACTCTGCTGGATAAGAAAAGGAATGAAGATATAAGAAAGCAATAAATATTTTTAAACTTACAGACCGAATAATTAAATATGGGAACGACTGGAAAGAACATATTGATAGAATGCCAGAAGAAAGATTTCCAAAATTATTGCTAAATTATAAACCGCATTGAAGGAGAAATATTGGACGCCCACTAAGAAGATGGCCTGAACTATTTTACCAATTCTAGCTTTCATGAAACAGGAACGAGCCAACAGGCTCAATCCCTGGGTGATGATGATGATGATGATGTGCTCATGGGATCGAGTGTCAAGATTATGTGTGTCGGATAGTCTGATGAAGCGGCGTGATAAATAATTAGGCGATAATTTGTGAAGTATTTTATACAGAAGGGAGAATTAATTCATTTTCTACAGTCAATTTTATTCTGGTAACGTTTTACATAAATATGTAAATTCCAGATATAATTGAATTACTATATTTTTTAGTAAGATATATAACAGAAGTTTACAAACTACTGTTTTTTACGTTAGAGGTAAGTTTAAATCTGTCCGTAAATAGCACATTCTAGCGTAATATCCAGTTGGAGTAGAATTAATGGGATCATGAGCTCTATTGTGTAGATAGGGAAGAACGGAACACGCATAAAGCAATGACCTCCTGTGAAAATTAGCTATCGTCAGCCAAAACAGGGATTATATGTGCTGTACGGAACACTACATCATGCGCTCTTTACGGTCTGTTTGTCTTTCTCGTTTCCAGACTGCTACAGAGGGTATGTTAAACTTTTCCTTCGTCAGGCTTGTTCGTAATTTGTTGGTGATATAAAAAGAATAATTAATCGTTATATTAAATCATTTAGAAAAGAAATGGGAATATAATGGTACTGTACATCAACTATATGTAGACTTCAAAAAAGCATATGATTCAATTAAGAGGGAGAAGTTATATAGTATCCTGCTGGAGTTCGGAATTCCTAAAAAGTTAGTTAGATTTATACGAATGTGTCTAAATGGCTCAACGAGTAGGGTGCGTGTAGGCAAACAGTTTTCAGACACTTTTGAAATCCAGAATGGGTTGAAGCAAGGAGATGCACTATCTCCTCTACTATTTAATTTTGTACTAGAGCATGCCATTAAATCTTTAGAGAATAAGGAAGGCTTACAACTGAATGGTATTAATAAGCTGTTAGTTTATGCTGATGATGTGGTACTACTGGCCGATAGCGAGGAGATACTAAAGGCCAACACGCACACACTATTGAGTAACACTAAGAAATTAGGACTGGAAGTAAATATCAGTAAAACTAAATATATGGTCACACGTAGAAATACATTATATAATGGAAATGGACAGCTAATGACAAATGAGGGAAATTTTGAGGAATTGGCTGAATTCAAATACCTAGGAACAATAATCACAAATAGGAATGAGATGCACAAAGAAATTAAACATAGGCTCAATTCTGGAAGTGCGTGCTATTATGCATTGCAGAGACTCTTGATGTCCCAACTCCTTTCAAAAAACGTTAAGCTGACTATTTAACTCATGCCCCAAATGGGAGTCAATGACCAATCACGTTTCAATTATTTCTGTTTTACAACCAATCAGAGTCGTGTTTCACTAAATATTTATCAGTGTTATAATTACCATATTAAAGAAAGCTCCTCCTTACAATATTGCGTTCCTTTGGCAATAAATAGTATGATCTCGTTGCAGTGATAAACAAAAGAAGCAGTAGAAGCGTACCTATCGTTTCTCATTTGTTTTCAAACATCGCCGTTTACATTAAATATATAAATATTTTAAAATAACTATAGTTAAATAATGATTTGTGAGTAAACATCTTAATTTTATTCGTTAAATAGTCCTAACAAATGCCACTCTTGATTTCCAAATTCTCTAGATAAATTCACTCCTCACTTCGTGAGTCGTGAATTTATCGATAATTTGGAAATCACTCGTGGCATTACTTATGAAAATATATAAAACTATTATTCTACCAGTTATATTATATGGGTGCGAAACATGGACTCTTACTTTAAGGGAGGAAAGGAGATTACGAGTATTTGAGAATAAAGTACTTAGGAAAATTTTTGGACCAAAGAGAGATGAACAGACAGGTGAATGGAGAAGACTACATAACAATGAACTACATGGTCTTTACAGGAAGCCAGATATAATAAGAACAGTTAAGTCTCGTAGACTGCGATGGGCAGGACATGTTGCGCGTATTGGGAATGAAAGACGTGCATGGAAACTTCTTGTAGGAAAGCCAGAAGGAAAACGCCCAGTTGGTAGACCAAGAATGAGGTGGGAGAACAACATTAACTATGATTCGAGGGAAGTAGATTATACAGGGAATGATTGGAAAACATTAGCTCAGGATAGGGATGTATGGAGAGCTTATGTCCGCGCGGCCATGAACCTACGGGTTCGATAGTGCCAGTGAGTAAGTAAGTAAGTTATTTTTCTTCACACTAGTAGCAATTATTACTTTATTGTAACGGACTGTCAACAGCACGTACGGCTTACTGCCCGTGCGACCCATATTTGTAAATAATATTGTAAATATCTTACTTTTTGTCTAATAAAGTCCTACTACTACTACTACTACTACTACTACTAGTTACACTTGTTTTCGTATAGATGTAATTTGATTGGTCCGTGGTCAGCGTTCCGCCTCATACTGACATCTAGGAAAACAAGGTAGTACTAGGTCGGGAAAATTCGGTAAATTTTGCTTAGAGGCCTTTTCATTCAGGTTTAAGGATCTTTTCCGAGCTTGAAAATCTTCAGACTCGGGACCGTTCCGGATGACTTGCTCCTTGGATTTTTCCATCCTCAAAAATCCATCGACCCCGACCGGGTTTGAACCTGCGACCTTCGGGATCAGAGGCAAGGAGCATAACAATTAGTACACCGCGGCCGATGATATGAATCATTTGGGTTAAAAGTAGATAAAGAGGATAGAGAAGAAAGTCACATTAAGAACAGAATAAATAAAGGTAGGTCAATAAAAACAATGTTTTAAATAGTGTCCTATGGAACAGACATACAATCAGGAAAAATTAGTTACAATATTATTAAACAGTGAGAAGTACTGTGGGAAATTTTGAGGAATAACACTGACTAACAAAAAAGTAAGTTTTCTTTGTCTCAGAAAGAAAAATATGTGATTCTGACAGTATTTTTTCTCCTGAATTCAAATATGATATCGGTTTTTCTCCGTCACGCAAGGTTTCCGAGAGACAGGCATTTATAATTTCAAACACTTTAATATTTTCTACATTCGTAACTACACAATATTCGAACATTCGGACTCACCTAGAAAGTCAGAAATTACGATTTTCTGCTATATTTCGCCTGTGGAGCATCCCTCTTGATGGTCCAACAATAATCGGCCAGCATATTAGGATTCCATTTGCCTTGATATCTCTTTTCCATAGCTGAAATCTCCTGAGTTAGCTCATTTGGTTTTATTTTACAATGGACAAATGGACGAAAAAACTGTTATTAAAACATAATTATTTAAATCCATTAATTGAAATTGAAATAAAAAAACTGTGGGTGATGGAGAAATTCCGAATACATATTTGAAAACACGATGAACACTGCATTAGGTTCAACTATTGGTACTCATGAGACAAAAATCATGTTGACCAGTGTTATTAAACATTTCCTCGCTTCTGCAAAAACCACTTCCTAACCTCGCATCGTAATATACTGTTTATCACGAATTTTATTAATGTTGACTATTTATTTATTTCATCTTAAAGTGAAAATAAGAATTAAATCGTGTGTATGTTTAATAAACAGATAACAAGGAAGAGGGTGTGGTTTTGTTTAGGACTATTATAATGTTATAAATATTTAATATACCTATTATTCGAAATATTTTACAATTTCTCTTACTAGAAAATTGAACTGCCTTCCACCCTATGACAGAGACTTTCAGAAACAAATTGAAAATAAATTTATTAACAGATACAACTCACTAATATTACTTTTTAAAAATTGATTTTTTTTTTCATTATTTGATAAAAATAGTTTTAAGATTTGTTAATATTTGATGTCCCAACTCCTTTCAAAAAACGTTAAGCTGAAAATATATAAAACTATTATTCTACCAGTTATATTATATGGGTGCGAAACATGGACTCTTACTTTAAGGGAGGAAAGGAGATTACGAGTATTTGAGAATAAAGTTCTTAGGAAAATTTTTGGACCAAAGAGAGATGAACAGACAGGTGAATGGAGAAGACTACATAACAATGAACTACATGGTCTTTATAGCAAGCCAGATATAATAAGAACAGTTAAGTGTCTTAGACTGCGATGGGCAGGACATGTTGCGCGTATGGGGAATGAAAGACGTGCATGGAAACTTCTTGTAGGAAAGCCAGAAGGAAAACGCCCAGTTGGTAGACCAAGAATGAGGTGGGAGAACAACATTAACTATGATTTGAGGGAAGTAGATTATACAGGGAATGATTGGAAAGCATTAGCTCAGGATAGGAATGTATGGAGAGCTTATGTCCGTGCGGCCATGAACCTACGGGTTCGATAGTGCCAGTGAGTAAGTAAGTAATATATTTACCTAATGCCCTGTAAAATAAGCGATAGATTAATTCATCATAGTTTATTACTTTCTTTGTATTTTTTCTTTCTTTTCTTTTTATGTATAGTAGATTCGAGCTGTTATTCCTTTCTGTATTCATTGTATCATTAATTTAATTTTAATTGTATTTAATTTAATTGTATTATTAGACATTATTTTCATTATTATTCAATTTTACAGATAATTAATTGTTTAGTATGACTATTATTGTATTTTTTGTATTTATATGTAACATATGTTTGTCCTGGTGAGTGGAAGAGAAGGCCACATGGCCTTAACTCCACCAGGCTAAATAAATCTATTCTAAGAAGAAAGAGGTTATGATTTTGTTTAGGACTATTATAATATTGGAAATATCCTGTTATAAATCAGCATGAAGAGGAGCGATTAGTTAAGAATGTGGTTTATTTCTGACCATTAATGCCGATAGTGGAAATAACTCTGCGCGATTGTCAAAGTAGCTTAACAGCAGAGCGATATATGGCTCACTCCGACCTGCAGATCGTAAATAATCAAATGTCTATATTCCTTTACGTCCTTGTTACGGCACCTGGGTTAATATCAGGGATACAGAACTGTTACATTAAGGTGATTAATAGTAAAAACACCTTATTCGCGGGGGATATGTTCTGCAAATATGCCGTGAATGTGGAATGGTCATTTGTATGGGTTTAACAGGGGATGCGTTCCAAGGTTCCAAAATAAAATAAAAATTGTCATAAGTAATGCCACGAGTGATTTCCAAATTATCGATAAATTCACGACTCACGAAGTGAGGAGTGAATTTATCTAGTGAATTTAGAAATAAAGAGTGGCATTTGTTAGGACTATTTAACGAATAAAATTAAGCTGTTTACTCACAAATCATTATTTAAATATAGTTATTTTAAAATATTTATATATTTAATGTAAACGGCTATGTTTGAAAACAAATGAGAAAAGATTGGTACGCTTCATTTGCTTCTTTTGTTCATCACTGCAACCAGATCATATAATTTATTGCCAAAGGAACGCAATATTGTAATAATGCACTCTAGTGGAGAAAAAATGAAACACATCAAACTGTATATTAATTCATTTCTGATGTCCTATGATGTAAATATGGCAATTATATTTTTCTGGAAAAAAATAAATTTAAGAAAGTGCAAAGAGTGGTTTCTTTTTTTTTTGTGGTATAATCAATTGCTACAAAATGTTTTTATATTAACTACCGCATGCGGTATGTGTTGACATTCATGCACTATATATACAATATGGTAGCCGTATTTCTTACAGAGTCAGTCACTGCGAAATAATGCTATGGCCTATTCAGAATGTTAAAAAAGAGGTGCTTTCTTTATTTTGATAAACTTTAGTTGGTAAATTCTAGGCCAAACACGACTGTGATTGGTTGTAAATCAAAAATCATTGTAACGTGATTGGTCATTGACTCCTATTTGGGGCATGAGTTAAATAGTCATAAGAAATGCCACGAGTGATTTCCAAATTATCGATAAATTCACGACTCAGGAAGTGAGGAGTGAATTTATCTAGAAAATTTAGAAATCAAGAGTGGCATTTGTTAGGGCTATTTAACGAATAAAATTAAGCTGTTTACTCACAAACCATTATCTAACTGTGAACCGAAAGTGCCTTTTGCGGTTCAGTTATCATCTTCGTGCTCCTTCCCGCTTACGAACATTTGTGAAGCCTGCCAATGTTTCCTGTGTTCCGTGTGGTTACCCCTTCCTTCTTTACCCTTTCCATTGCGCATCTTGGTAGCGCACATCCCTTCTCCTGGCGAACCTGATATATGCTCGGCAATCTCAGTGGACTTGAACAGTCAGTCGATCGGCCTAACAAGTGGCGTTTGGGTTCTTTACGAGTGGATTCAGTGTTGGAATCCTACTCAGGTGTACCATGCAAAGGGCGAAGTTAGCATGGTAATGCAGAAGATAAGCATGTGGATTGTAAACCGAAGAATGGTTGGATTTAATTTAATCTAAGTCAGCATGGAAGAAGGATTTCCGATTCTGCTTAGAGACGTATGAGTGTGATTGTTAGAATGGTATGTCGTTATCTTATTATGTTTTGTTTATTATTGGGGTTTGATTGATTGTTCCAAGATATAGTTCTGTTATTTATATTACTTTATTTTTTTATAATAATCCACACTTATTTTGTATTAAAAACCAATATTTTATCTTACGCCCCTTGTTCTTATTTAAAGAATAGCCATTGTTCTCTATCCCATAACGAAATTAGTTCAGTCCATGCAAATTATAATCAGTGTTATATTCATATGCATGTTCAAGTGGAAAAAGAAAGATGAATGGTTAGCCGCCTTCTATGGGCCCGAGGCAGGCTGTTTTGTTGTAAATAACTTCGTTGAATGTTTGGAACCCTTTACTAAGTACAGCAGTATCATAACCCAGCGATCTCGGAAGGTAGCAGTGACGTATTCGTATTCGTACTCTTTCTCTCTCTCTACGTACAAAATGATTAAGCAGCACTTGGTTGGTTCTACCAAGTCGCTACAAAATGGTAGCAGAGCGTGGTTAAGGGTTTTTTTGGGTTTAATTGCGCCCAAATGGTAACAAAGTGTTTACTTTGTATTTTTCATATTGAAAGATATGCTGTACTTATGTTGAAGTTATTAAGTACTGGTTTGCGTGTTTGTTGTACATTACGTAAACATTGATTCATCTTTCTTCGTTCCAAAACAGAGACTGATTTATGCAAGTAATACTACGTTCGCTTATTGTTGTTTACATCTTGTGTCTATCATACTTTATAAACATGCCTAGCTGGGTGGATGTAATATCCAGAGATAAGCTCGTTTGTGAATTAGGCCTGCTAGGTATAGAAGTTGAAGGTGATGTAAACATATTATGTCAGCGGCTTAAAGATCATATGAATTCTCTCTCCCAGCCTGAACAAATATTAATAAAGCGTAAGTTCATTGTAGATGGTGCAACCCAAGAAGATTATTTGGCAGAACAACACAAGAGCATGAGTGATCGCAGACTTAGTTCTATTAAAGATTTATCTAGTGGAACTGTCTCCAACCTTTCTTCTTTTATGGAGCAGAATAATCAGCGGATTTTCCGAGAGTTGATTGGAAAGGTAGATCCCTGTGATGGTGAAGATAAGGAATCGCTAGTGGTCTTCCTCATCAAAATTAATTCGATTTTTGAATTGAAATTGGTTTCCGATGAGTATTTTGTGAACTCAATTTTGAGTTGCATCGGAGGAATCTTATTGAAAATCTGGAGTGAAATTGTTAAGTTGAGATTCTCTTGGATGGAAAGTTTAGAACATGTGAAGTGTTCGTTGTTGCCTCCTAGATTGTTGGAAGACTTTTGGATTAAATTTGTGTCACGTCGATTCCAAATGCCTAAGGAATCTTTGTTGGAATTTATCGCCAATATACAAGGAGCTGCACTTGTGTTGAATCCTTTATTTTCTGAAGAGAAGTTAATTGACCTTATTCTGCAGAATATGTCCCCGGCTACTAGACAGCATTTGATTTTTGCTACAAGACCTCAGAATGTAGCCGAAATGTGTCTCTTAGCCAGAAAAGTGGCGGATTTCGAAATTGCTGAAAAACAGAGGGACTTTAGTGAAAGAAGTAAAGTTGACAATTTAAATAAATCTAATACTTCGGCGAATCGTCCTTCTGGGTATTCAAAAAAGAATCTACAGTGTTGGAAATGTCAGCGGTATGGGCATTTGTCCAGAGAATGTCAATCTTAGTTTACGTAGTTTGTTTATATATGTATATATTTTCGTTTGGGATAGTAGAATGTATTACTGATGAGCAACGTATGGGAAAACTTATGTTCAAATGGTCTGAACCGTATGTTGTAAAACGTTTTCTAACACCAGTTACTCTGGAATTTGAAAGCGTCAATGGCCATGTTATGAAACAACATGTGAGCCAGCTAAAAATATGTAGTGTTATCCAGTAAATTCAAGCATGTTTGTTATAAATGAAAAAGAGCTGAATGTTAAAGCTAAATTACTATGTATTATGACACATGTTAAATTAGCATATCTATGGTTCTGCTTTCCTGTTTTCGCCTGTTCTTTGTTTCAGTTTGTATGCTTACCTTTCCTTAAACATTGGCAGTTCTACAGTCTATATGCCTGGAGTGTTCGGCAGTCGAGCGCTTGGAGGATCCGGCCGACCCCCGAGTGCCCAGCTGACCGACATAGTGGCTTTGGAACTATGGATTCCTGGAAAGCGGTGGAACGGGATTGCGATCCGGCAATCCGAGGATTATCGTCACCCGAGTCTTCACCTGGAACGCCGCAATGTTGTGCTATGGCGGCTGAATCAAATTGGAGTCTATTTTTCAGCGCTGGAATAGTCTACATGAAAGCAGGTGATATTGGGGACGATGGAAGAGTTGCTTTGAAGTTACCGCTGGAATCCAATAGTGCTTATGTTCCCCTCCCAACGTGGGATTGCTTCTCTGGACTTTATTTGGAAGTCTATGGACTTTTTCTTTTTACCCGGAGGGTGTAGCGGGAGCTATTGACCGAAAGTGCCTTTTGCGGTTCAGTTATCATCTTCGTGCTCCTTCCCGCTTACGAACATTTGTGAAGCCTGCCAATGTTTCCTGTGTTCCGTGTGGTTACCCCTTCCTTCTTTACCCTTTCCATTGCGCATCTTGGTAGCGCACATCCCTTCTCCTGGCGAACCTGATATATGCTCGGCTATCTCAGTGGACTTGGGCAGTCAGTCGATCGGCCTAACAAGTGGCGTTTGGGTTCTTTACGAGTTGGATTCAGTGTTGGAATCCTACTCTGGTGTACCATGCAAAGGAACGAAGTTAGCATGGTAATGCAGAAGATAAGCATGTGGATTGTAAACCGAAGAATGGTTGGATTTAATTTAATCTAAGTCAGCATGGGAGAAGGATTTCCGATTCTGCTTAGAGACGTATGAGTGTGATTGTTAGAATGGTACGTCGTTATCTTATTATGTTTTGTTTATTATTGGGGTCTGATTGATTGTTCCAAGATATAGTTCTGTTATTTATATTACTTTATTTTTTTATAATAATCCACACTTATTTTGTATTTAAAACCAATATTTTATCTTACGCCCCTTGTTTCTTATTTAAGAATAGCCATTGTTCTCTATCCCATAACGAAATTAGGTCAGTCCATGCAAATTATAATCAGTGTTATACTCACATGCATGTTCAAGTGGAAACAGAAAGATGAATGGTTAGCCGCCTTCTATGGGCCCGAGGCAGGCTGTTTTGTTGTAAATAACTTCGTTGAATGTTTGGAACCCTTTACTAAGTACAGCAGTATCATAACCCAGCGATCTCGGAAGGTAGCAGTGACGTATTCGTATTCGTACTCTTTCTCTCTCTCTACGTACAAAATGATTAAGCAGCACTTGGTTGGTTCTACCAAGTCGCTACAACTGTAGTTATTTTAAAATATTCATATATTTAATGTAAACGGCGATGCTTGAAAACAAATGAGAAACTTTTATTATGTTTAATTTGTTCATCACAGCAACCAGATCATATTATTTATTGCCGAAGGATCACAATAATGTAAGAATGCACCCTAGTGGAGAAATCAAACTGTTTATAACCAACATTATAGGCTATTAATTAATTTCTGATGTCCTATGATGTAAATTATATTTTTTTCTGGAACGTAAATTCCTGGGAAATAATACGTTTAAGAAAGTGAAAACAATGGTTTATTTAATTGTGATATAATCAATTACTACGAATGTATTTCTATTATATCCCGCAAGCATTACCTGTTTATATTCGTACACTATATGTATACAATCTGATAACCGTGTTTCTTAAAGAGTCAGTCACTGCAAAATAATGCCCTGGCCTATTCAGAATGTTAAAAAGAAGAGATTTCTTTAATCTGATAAACTTAATTGATAAATATCAGGTGAAGCACGACTGTGATTGGTTGTGAAAGAAGATACATTGAAACGTGATTTGTCACTGATTCACTGGGACACGAGTTAAACAGTCAAAATAAAATTAAATAATGACAGATTTTCAACAATTTTCCTTTTTCCCGACATTTCTTCCTCAAGATATCAGGGGTTGCCGCAAACGTGACACTTTTAAGTCACGCTTATACAGTTACCTGCTGTCTAATAATTATTTTTTCTCTATTTATTTAAATTCATACTATGGGTGATAGGAAACAACAAACTGAAAATCGAAAATATCATCATCATCATATTACATTCACGAATTTAGGCCATTTGTTGACCTGTTTCGGCCTCAAGAGAAACACCATCCAAAAGTCTTTCGAGTGGACGTCCTGGTCTTCTTCTTCCTGCAGGTTGATATCCTAACATTTGTTTGGGTATTCTGTGATCTTGCTAATACCCGGCGTGCATGTTGTATCCATCTTGACTTATAATCAGAAATTTTGTTTTCTAAAGATTCCATGTGTAATTCTTCTAAGATGTCTTCATTTTTTTTTTTTGTGATCTAGTAGTGTGTATCCTGCAGTCCTCCGAAGATATCTCATTTCAGCAGATCTAAGTCTCTGTATATAAATCGAAAAGATCGAGACATTAAAAGAAACCAGAAACACGAACAACCAGTACCGATTTATAATCTGAAATTACTCCACATCCTACTGCCAAAGTTGAGAAAGACAGATCCCCGCTCGGGACACGTTTTCCGAGTGAGGTTTTTTCGGGGTTTCTCCTCACCTGTACAACAAATGTTAAGAGGGAGAAGTTTTATAGTATCCTGCTGGAGAGTTTTAATGTTCAAGCCCTTCACCCTTAACCATTAAATTGGCAAAACATGAATTCCTTCTGTTAGATATTTGAATGTGGCGGACCGCAGTGAAAACGGAATCTTGTATAACTGTTATTATTACGTATATTGTATAATTAGACACACATTTAAGTGGCTTCTTTTTGTTTGTTTTCTTCTGATTTATTTAAAATATTACATTAATTAAACCAACTGATGTATCTAAAAGGATGCATTTCGAATTTAAGGGTTAAAAATCAACTTCTGTAGTGAAAAAAAAAACGTGAAAAAATGTAGCTTTTTGGACGCTTAAATGGCTTACGCTGCCTAAACCATAACACATAGCCTACACAAAATTATTGTACGCAGAATTGAATATCTCAAAAAAGTGTACAGAAAAGTCCGCGACAGCATATGTTTATCCTTTAAAGATAACTCACAATAACCATTTTTGTGTTTCATTGATGCCAACAAGATCGGGATAAGTAGATTCCCGGGCAAGCAGCGCACGGTGGGTATTCTTTTATGGATAACTCAAAATAACGAATTTTGTCTTTCAGCTCATTTCATGGCAAGTACATCGGGATGCGTAGATTCCCGGAAAACTCCGGGTAATCAGCACGGGGTATCTAAAATAATGATATAAATTCATATTTATTTTTCCTTTTACTTATTCTATTAAAACATATTATTAGCCGTAGGAGCGCACGCCGGGTATTAGATAGTATTTCATAATGCATATATGCAGCTTTAAACGTCTGTTCATTGGTTCTAGTTAGCCACCTGGTGACATCAATAAAACTAAATATATGGTCACATGTAGAAATACAGTACATAATGGAAATGGACAGCTAATGACAAATGAGGGAAATTTTGAGGAAGTGCCTGAATTCAAATACCTAGGAACAATAATCACAAACAGGAATGAGATGCACAAAGAAATAAAACATAGGCTCAATTCTGGAAATGCATGTTATTATGCATTGCATAGACTCTTGATGTCCCAACTCCTTTCAAAAAACGTTAAACTGAAAATATATAAAACTATCATTCAACCAGTTATATTATATGGGTGCGAAACATGGACTCTTACTTTAAGGGAGGAAAGGAGATTACAAGTATTTGAGAACAAACTACTTAGGAAAATTTTTGGACGAAAGAGAGATAAACAGACAGGTGAATGGAGAAGACTACATAACAATGCACAATGGTATTTGTAGGAAGCCAGATATAATAAGAACAGTTAAGTCTCGTAGACTGCGATGGGCAGGACATGTTGCACGTATGGGGAATGAAAGACTTGCATGGAAGCTTCTTGTAGGAAAGCGAGAGGGAAAACGCCCAGTTGGTAGACCAAGAATGAGGTGGGACAACAACATTATCTATGATTTGAGGGAAGAAGATTATACAGGGAATGATTGGAAAGCATTAGCTCAGGATAGGGATGTATGGAGAGCTTATGTCCGCGCGGCCTTGAACCTACGGGTTCTATAGTGCCAGTGAGTAAGTGAGTGAGTAAGTTAGCCACCTGGTGACATCATCATATTAAAGTTACAACACAGAGGTATTGTAACCATAAGAAACTATTATTGCAGTATTAAACACGCGTCTCCTGGTAACAAACTGATTTCACTCATTTAGAACTTGATACAATTTTTTTGTTACAATTTTGCTTCCACATGAAGAGAATATTGGGTAAGCTAACATCAATTTAGAAACATTATAAATAATATTTTAATATAAATGAGAAAAACATTCAAAATCTGACGGTGAACTTTTCAATAAAACTAATTTCATGTTGATTATTTTTAGGTTTGTGAAGGTCTACTTGCCTGTGCCCCTATTTTCTAGCTGTTTGTGATCTTTTCTACTTTTTTAATTTACAGAGTTATGAATATTGCATTTTTCTAATGTTTTTTGCATTTTTTTCTGATTTATAATTTAAGGTTTTGAAAGTTTTCTCCTCACATTAAATTTCATTTCTGTAATTTTATATCTTTTGGCAAAATAAGTTCAAGAAATTTGTGAGTTGGATATATTCAATAAGACAAACTGGTTGCCACTGAGACATTCCATATCAAATTTAACATAAAAAACCAGGCATTCTTCATTCCTTTCAAAGCTGTGTTATTTAACCACGATAAGAGCATGTAAAATTGTATAGCTCTATGTTCTAGAATGTTCAGCAAATTAAAAAAAAAAATCATGCACATTTTCTAGCAATTATTTTACAATCTTCTATAATAAAATATTCAAACTTCATCACGAAAATAAAATCCTGATGATTTCACTGTTCTGCATGGATTTTACTTTTTTTTTAATCAATGAGCTGCAAAGGTAAGGGTATTCCAATAGCCAACAGATTTTTGCTGACATTACAATTTGCTGATGAACAACTGGCTTTAGCGCAATATAAATTTGATATGGAATTCATGATAAAAAGGTTGAAAAACAAGTATAAATGATGGGGTCTCACAATAAATTTACAAAAAATCAGAATACCTTCTTCTCTTTCTTCTTCACGGTTTAGGCTTATTTACTAGACTGTTCCGCCTCCAAATTATAACATTGTAGGCTATTGGGACCTGATCCTCTGCAGAAGATATTCTTTAGTGTACAACTATTGATGAGTTGTGGAGAAAACTACTTACAACGTATATAATTATATAATACTATTTTTGAATGTTCGATGTGCTTTATACTGTTAGAATTTTTATAAACGTCAGAAGATTAACAAACCTAAAACTCAGTAGAGGATCGCACTGCAATCGTTAGAAATTTTACGTAACTGTATACAGAGTGTGCCATTAATCTTTCTTATCCGAAATAACTTATTTCTCAGCTCCCAACATGAAAACTGTTAGAAATGAAAGAGTTTTAGCTGGAATTTTTACTGGGTATATAATTTTCTGGTATCTCTGTTAATTATGGAGTATGGGATACAGAATTTTTATGTAATATATTTAATTCATTTACATAATTACTATCTTTGAGACCTATTCAAAAAAATAACACATTGTTTCATTTTTGTCAACAAAACTATAACGGTCACAAACCATAAGGAAAGCAGATAAGAAGAAAAGAAACTGTTAATTACATGGGAATTACAAATTTACATATCCAATGTAATAGATTGTGCAGATGTTATTTTTCTGATTTGTATAAGCATGATAGGATATACACATTTGAGACAGGTATGAAATTTCCTTCATCTCTCAAATTGTCATACAGTAGTCTAGTGCTGCACTACATACAATAATTTAAGGGCAATTATGTATTTTCTTTCTCTTGTGAAACAAAGGTATAAATAGAAATGTACAGGCGTGAAGAGAAAGTAGAAAAGCTGCCCGTCTTTACTGAGTGCATCTTACAAGATAATAAATAATTGTGTTTTATTGTTATTTTCAGAACTGTTTTAAAACATTTTGGTTATTCTCACTATTATCACCAATCGAGGAGTATATTAAACGCATGGCTCTTAAATTTTATAATACATGTGAAAGCCATGTTGATAATCCACTCGTGGCATCGCTGGGAACCTATGAAACAGCCAATAACAAAAACTAGCGTCCAAAATGGATCCTGGACAACACTTGACCGGTGAAAGCTGATAGGGCAAACACACACACACAGAGAAACACATTACACAATTATTCAATTATAATTACAACATTGGCATATAATGTGCATTAATAAAATATATTAATACAACAAACTAAAAACTAATAACTAATCCTAATCCTACAGGTTTATCCCACCAGTTCCAGAGAAATTGGCATCACGTGACTACTACAGATAGAACAGCAAAAACAACTGAAGAGTAAATTGTTTTTTTTTTTAAATGCACACGTTACCACAATTGTATAAATAATTGTAATAACCTGAAATGTACGCACTTTATATTTAAATAAAGAGAAGCCTGGATGCCCTCCCAATGTAGAGTCATCCGAAAGCCAAACTTGGCAAGATCCCGCGTGATCGACTATTCCGATTGAGGTTTTAAGCGGTTTCCCTCAATCCAAAGAGCAAATGCTGGAATAGAACCCCAAAAGGTCCGCTTCCGACTTCACTCTGCTAATTAACTTCAAATTTGAATTCAAAATTTAAACCGGGGCTAATGTATTTTACAGGAACCCGGGATTCTATCTATTAAGGAGGACGAAAATGGATCGCTCACTGCCAACACTTAAGTGATGGCCGCAGAGCTTTCCATCTATCTAGCTAAATAATTTTAAACCCAATCTTGAGTATTCTTCCTTTATTATTATTATTATCATTGACAATGATTATTATTATTATTATTATTGACAATGATTATTATTATTATTATTGACAATGATTATTATTATTATTATTATTATTATTATTATTGACAATGATTATTATTATTATTATTGACAATGATTATTATTATTATTATTGACAATGATTATTATTATTATTATTATTATTATTATTATTATTATTATTATTATTATTATTATTATTATTATTATTATTATTATTATTATTATTATTGACAATGATAGATTTAGAGAAAGCTTATGACTCAATTCCGAGGAACAAATTATGGGAAGTATTGGAGAAATACTATATTGACAGAAACCTAATAGAAATTATTAAACAAATCTATAAAGATAACTCCGCTTATGTTAAAATTGGAAATACAATGTCTAATCCTATAAACACCTCAAAGGGATTGAAACAAGGGTGCAGTCTATCACCAATTTTATTTAATATTTATGTAGAATTTATATTAACGAAATGGAAACAAAGCTGCAAAGGTATGGGGATCCCAATAGGCAACAGATTTTTGCTGACATTACAATTTGCCGATGATCAACTGGTTTTAGCGCAAGACAAATTTGATATGGAATTCATGATAAAAAGGTTGAAAAACACATATGAATCATGGGGTCTCACAGTAAATTTACAAAAAACAGAATATCTGGCAATAAATAGCAATGAACGAGAAAATTTAATATTGGAAGAAGGAATCCAAATAAAGCAAGTGAAACAAACTAAATATTTGGGAATGATTATGGATAACATTGAAGGTATAGGCAAAGAGAACATAAAACATAGAATTGAATTGAGTAGCAAAATAATATCATCATTAAATTCCATATGGTGGGATAAGCATATTTGGAAAGACACAAAAAAATATATTGGTAAAACATTGGTGGAATCTGTTGCAATGTACGGAAGTGAGGTATGGACAATCAATAAGTACTACAAGAATAGACTAATAGCTCTAGAAATTGATTATTTACGAAGAAGTGCCAGAAAGTCTAAATTAGAACGTGTCACAAATAAGGAAATTAGAAACATAATGGAAGCAGAAGAAAGCATAATTGAAAGAATTGAGGAGAAGGAATTAAAGTGGTTAGGACATGTTTTAAGAATGGAAGATGAGCGATGGCCAAAGCAACTATATGAATGGCATCCGAACAGAAAGAAGAAAAGAGGAAGACCAAGGTTAACATGGAAGGAAAACATGAAGACAGTAATGCAAGCTAGAGGGCTAAGCATCGAAGATGCCCAAGACCGTAGGCTTTGGAGGTTTGGCACGGGAAGACGGCAGCAGCTGTAAAAACCCGAAGATAGATAGATATATTATTATTATTATTATTATTATTATTATTATTATTATTATTATTATTATTATTATTATTATTATTGGCTCTACAGGTACAATATATACACTATAATTTGCGGATGACCAGATAATAATTGCTTAAGAATATGAAGACATGGAGTTTATGTTCAGGAAATTATTGGACAAATACGATAACTGGGGTTTGAAAATAAATTTAGAAAAAACATTTTATATGAGATGTGGAGCCGAAACCGAAGATTTGATATTAGAAGATGAAAAGGGGTATATTAGAGGATGTGAAGAATTTGAGTATCTGGGAGTAAAATTAGATAAAGAGAATAAACAAAGCAAGTGATATTAAGAAGAGAATAAATAAAGGTAGAGCAATAACAGCAATGATGAATGTAGTCTTATGGAACAGACATGTAACCAGGAAAAATAAGTTACAAATATATAATTCAATAGTGAGAAGTACTGTCACATATGGAGCTGAAGTTTTGGAAATTCAACAAAAACTTAGAACAAAAACTTATATCGATGGAAATGGATTTCTTGAGGAGCGCAGCAAGATGTTCAAAATTAGACAAAATAAGAAATACTGTCATAAGAGAAAAAATGAATATTGATTATTCAATAGTAGATTATATACGGTATAAGCAATTAAATTGGTATGGGCACGTACGACGAATGCAAGAAGAAAGATTACCCAGGAAAACATTGGAATGGTGTCCACCTGGAAGAAGGAGGAGAGGAAGACCTCGAAACTCGTGGATGCAGGAAATAAGAACTGGAATGTGAGCAAGAGGACTGGAGGACATGGATTGGATGGAGCGAGACGTGTGGAGAAGAAAAATAAAACTTTAGGCACAGAAAGATGTGCAAACATTAAAATTCTGTATATAAAATAAATTATTATTATTATTATTATTATTATTATTATTATTATCATATTCAAAGAAAATGATTCGTTGCTGTACATATGCATAATTCTGCTTATAAACTAAAGCTGTGTTTGAGTCTAGAATATGGAGATGTTATTTTGAGATATCAAAATTCCCCTAAACAGGTGGTAGATATTCTCACACAGGTTCCAGTCTCCACACGTGCAGATTTTAGTGAAGAGAAGAGAGAAAGAGGAAGGGTTGCAGAGACAGTATCTTGTTGAGTCATTAGGAAGAGAACTTAGATAGAAATATGAAACAATAGAGCAAGACAATGGACAAAGGTTGGACAACAATAGAGAAGGTGATAAGCACTGCGAGATATATTACTATTGTAGGGTTGTCAAGACTAAATGTGTGTTGTCGGCTGACAACTGGATACCTCTAGGCTAATTGCAAGTAATTCCCCCAAATTGCCTCACACCATGAATAAAAATTATTCTATGTTTTTATTGTAATCTACTTGCTTGTTGATATTTACTGTAGAATGTGTGATACATATTTTCAAACGGGATTGCGACTTCATTTTTAAATTTTGTACAAAAATAACAATCATTTAAGTAGATTTCATTAATACCCTCCATCGTATCTTTACCTTGTCGTGGTGGAGTGGCTTGCGTGCTTAAATGATCCTGAGAGCTATGCCGACGGTAGCATTGCTGTAGGGTTACCCATGCCGGACTGGTCGAAGGTGATAAGCCAGATGAAAAGAAAAAAGTACCTTGATCGAAAGAGTGACGATCTTTCACCGTAAAAATACAACCGTCAAGAAATGCGGACATGGGTTCAACTGGGCTAAATTTTCCGGAGTCAAAGAGTTCCCCATTCGGTTCTCCGGGCGGGGACTACTTCAGGGAACCCATGCCAAAGGGGAAATGAAAGACTTGCATGGAATCTTCTTGTAGGAAAGCCAGAGGGAAAACGCCCAGTTGGTAAACCAAGAATGAGGTGGGAGAAAAACATTAAGTATGATTTGAGGGAAGTAGATTGTACAGGGAATGATTGGAAAACATTAGCTCAGGATAGGGATATATGGAGGGCTTATGTCCGCGCGGACATGAACCTACGGGTTCGATAGTGCCAGTGAGTAAGTAAGTAAGTAAGTAAATATGATTTCATTAATAGAGGGTTCCCACAAATGCTCTTTCGGGTTTCGAACACGTGTAACTTGCGTATAAATAAACTTACAAACATGAAAATAGTACTAATGGAAAGAGAAACTCAAAACGTTTAGCTTATAGTATCACAGTTGGCAACAATGATATATAATTACATACAACACTGCGTATTGTTGAAAATGAGAAAATGGCTGGTATACGAGTAGATAGGCGAGCGTTCTATATTCTCGATTATCATGTTCATAAATCTGTAATTGTTGTTCAACGACATTTTTGTACAAGATTTGGTGAAGATCCGCCCAGTGGTCCTTCAATTTGTAAGTGGTACTCTGATATTACGAAAAGAGAGTGCATCACAGCAACCATCGAACTTTCCTGGGCGCAAATGGACCACAGAGGCTTGATGCGTGTCTTGTTACCAACGGAGCTCACATTGAACATCTGTAAAGTACTTCTTCTTCTTCTTCCTTCCAAGTATTAGGCCAAGGCCTGTTACGATCCTATAGAAAATTTTCCCTCCAGCGTTACATAGGACTGCCCAGTGTTCTTCGTCCTCTTGGTATATAATTATAAACAGCTTTGGGGATCCGATTTGAACTCATTCTTTCAAGATGATGTTTCCAATTTAGTTGGTACTGTTTAATATATTCCAAAATTGGCGTAGTCTTCAATTCTTTTAAGATATCGGTGTTCCTTTTCCGATGCCATCTGGTGTAATCCGCTGTTCTGCGCATGAATCTCATTTCACAAGCCGTTATTCTGCTTTCATGTTGTTTTTTTAGTGTCCATGCTTCACTACCATAGGTCAACACTGGTCTAGCCAAAGTATTATATAAACGTAATCTGGTGTTTTTTTTTTTGTACAAGGAATGGTTTCATAACTTGATTAATAATTCCTAAACTTTTATTATAACTAGTAACTTTTTCAGGGATATCCTTTTCATCCCAGATAGAGAGATAATATCCAAGATATTTAAATTGATTAGATCTCTCTAAAATTTTATTCTGGAGACAGATTTTACTTTGTATGGGGTCCTTTCCATGAAATGCCATAAAAGTACTGTAACCAAAACTAACCTTTTTGAGTATTCACTGCAACTTGATCATATTATTTATTGCCAAATAGTATCGCAATATTGTAAGAATTCACCCTAGTGAAGAAATAATGAAACACGTCAAACTTCTTCTACTTCTTCTTCTTCTTCCGAATGCAGTATTGGGTGATGATGCCCGACCGTTCTGCTTATTTCTTGTAGTCTTTCGAGTATTTAAAGTTTTCCCCATTATAGGTTACCAGCCTATAGTTGGGTAAGTACAGTGGTGGGGTTGCCTCTTGGACAGGCATGCTTTTCTGTAGGGGATGCTCCCTTAGCCTTTGAAGTTTCTCCTTCTCCGCAAGGCAGCGGTTCATCTCTCTTTCCCTGAGTGAGGGTAGGGTGCCTCTTCTGCCAAATCTGCCGTATTAAGGGTATCCCTCTCCGCCTTCATTGCCGTTGAGGTCTTCACCGTTCCCTGGCAAGGGGCCCTCACATGGTACTATCAGCCGGGTTAGCTGAACCAAGGTTTTTTTACGAGGTGTTACTCCTCCCCTCCTCCTTTCTCATCCGGGCTTGGGACCGGCAATGGCGTCTAACTGTATGCTATAAAGAACGTTACAGGTTATTAATTATTTTTTACAGGCAGCGGGCCCGGGTTCGATCCCCGGTCGGGACATTTTTTCTGGGTGAGGTTTTTATCGGGGTTTTTCCTCACATGTAAGACAAATGTCAGGAAAACTTTAAGGCCCAAACGGTCCCCAAAATCATATGGCTATCATCCTCATCATTATCATTCTTATCATTATCATCATCATCCTTCACCGGTGTGCAAATCAAAGGGAAGCTACCACGCCTACAATTCCCTAGTAAAGCTGCAAAGCATAGCATGAAAATGCTATGATTGCAGTGAAAGACCTGCCCTCGGGCAGATTTTGTTGGAGGAAAATAATTTTTTCTGACCTGATCAGAATATTAAAATGGAGGAGAATCTTTATCACAAAATCTGGAGCTGATAAAGAGAAATCGATAAAGAGCGAGGTGAAACACGACTGTCATTGATTGTAAAACAAAATTCATTGAAATGTGATTGGTCACTGACTATCATTTGGGACATGAGTTAAATAATCATGACTATTTAACTCAGGCCCCAAATGGGAGTCAATGACTGACAGCGTTTCAATGATTTTTTATTTATAACCAATCACAGTCGTGTTTGGCCTAGAATTTACCAACTAATTCTGAATAGGTCATAAGCATTATTTTGCAGTGACTGACTCTCCAAGAAATACGGCTACCAGATTGTATATATAGTGCATGAATGTCAGCACAAAGCGCATGCGATAGATTATATAAAAACATTTGTAACAATTGATTATACCACAGAAAAAGAAACCACTGTTTGCAATTTCTTAAACGAATTATTGTCCAGGAAATGACGTTGCAGAAAAATATAATTCACATATATACATCATACGACATCAAATTAATCAATACCTATAACGTTGGTTATAATTTTTCCACTAGGGTGCATTCTTACAATATTGCGATCCTTTGACAATGAATAATATTATGATTTGGTTGCAGTGATGAACAAAAGAAGCAAATGAAGCGTACCAATCGTTTCTTATTTGTTTTCAAACATTAAATACATAAATATTTTAAAATAACTATATTTAAATAATGATTTGTGAGTAAACAACTTAATTTTATTCGTTAAATAGTCCTAACAAATGCCACTCTTGATTTCCAAATACTTTAGATAAATTGGACATCATTCGTGACATTACTTATGACTATATAACTCATGCCCCAAATGGGACTCAATGGCCAATCACGTTTCAATGATTTCTGTTTTACAACCAATCAGACTCGTGTTTCACGAAATATTTATCAGTGTTATAATTACCATATAGAAGAAGGCTCCTCCTTTTTAATATTCTGAACAGGTCTGACCATTATTTTGCAGTGACTGAGCCCGTGAGAAATACGGCTACCAGATTGTATATATAGTGCATGAATGTCAACACCTGCCGCATGCGGGAGTTAATATAAAAACATTAATAGCAATTGATTATACCACCAAAAAAAGAAACCACTGTTTGCATTTTCTTAAATGTATGTTTTCCCAGGCAACAATCCAGAAAAATACAATTGTCATATTTACATCATATGATATCAGAAATGAATTAATATACAGTTTGATGTGTTTCATTTTTTCTCCACTAGAGAGCATTCTTACAATATTGCGTTCCTTTGGCAATAAATAGTATGATCTGGTTGCAGTGATAAACAAAAGAAGCAGATGAAGCGTAACTATCGTTTCTCATTTGTTTTCAAACATCGCCGTTTACATTAAATATATAAATATTTTAAAATAACTATAGTTAAATAATGATTTGTGAGTAAACAGCTTAATTTTATTCGTTAAATAGTCCTAACAAATGCCACTCTTGATTTCCAAATTCTCTAGATAAATTCACTCCTCACTTCGTGAGTCGTGAATTTATCGGTAATTTGCAAATCACTCGTGGCATTACTTATGATAAAATTATTGTTCTGAAAATGGCTCATTATTTTTCTATTTAATCTCTTTATTCGAATATAACCATAAGTAATACTAAATTCAGCCATGATGACAAATTCACCACAAATAAACAATCTGAAAGTTTGATCTTTCTATTCATCGCTTTGCAGAAACAAACGATGCTAGAATGCAACTCTTCATTTATTATCAGCGATATCAAGTTTACATCAGCCAGACTTTTTTCAAACAAATATAAACCATTCCAATTATTTCTTACGGTACATCGGGGACAGATCTTTAGAATTGCAGTTGAAATAATGAGGTTCCATACGACAACAACAACAAAAAATCTAGTATTTGAATTTGGAAGAGGTAAAAGTATATATTTGCACGTATTCTCTGTTTTTTTCTTCTGACGCTTATCACTGCTTCATTTCAAAGTATGGTAATTAAATCAGACATAAAATTGAGCTTACATAAATGCTTCATGAGTCGCGAATTTATCGATAATTTGTAAATCACAAAAAAAAGAAACTTTTTTTTTGTCTCAGAAAGAAAAATATATGATTCTGATAGTATTTTTTCTCCTGAATTCAAATATATATATATTTTTTCTTTTTTTTTCCCCCATCACGCAAGAATACCTAGAGACAGGAATTTATAATTTCAAACACTTTAATATTTTCTACATTCGTAACTACACAATATTCGAACATTCGGACTCAGCTAGAAAGTAAGAAATGACGATTTTCTGCTATATTTCGCCTGTGGAGCATCCCTCTTGATGGTCCAACAATAATCGGCCAGCATGTTAGGATTCCATTTGCCTTGATATCTCTTTTCCATAGCTAAAATCTCCTGAGTTAGGTAATTTGGTTTTATTTTACAATGGACAAATGGACGAAAAAACGTTTATTAAACAAATAATTATTTAAATCCATTAATTGAAATTGAAATAAAAAAACTGTGGGTGATGGAGACATTCCGAATTCATTTTTGAAAACACGATTAAAAACTGCGTTAAGTACAACTATTAGTACTCATTAGACAAAAATCATGTTGACCAGTGAAATTATTCACATACTGCAAGAATAAATTGTGTTTTTCCCTTCTTTTATTTTAATTTATGTTGGTGGCATTGCATCCCCAACACAAATCATTATTTAAATATAATTATTTTAAAATATGTATATATTTAACGTAAACGGCGAATATTGAAAACAAATGAGAAACGTTAAGTTTCATTTGTTCATCACTGCAACCACGAAAAAATATTTAGATCAATGTAAAAGTTTTTATATGTGTTTGGGAAAATTACATGAAATTATTAATAATATAAACCATTTGTTAATTTTAATATTATTTTTTTAAAATAATTAAATTTATTAATAGTTAAAATAATTCTTTCAGTGAGGTGTATAAGTTAGTTTGTTATTAAATAATTCTTTAGTTTGTTTTTGAAGGATGTTATAGTCTGACAGTCTCTGACATAGGGCGGAAGGGAATTCCATGTTTTGGCAAGTGATACCGTAAAAGATAATGAATAATACACAGTGTGATGAGGAGGGATATAAAGGACAATGTGCTGATGGGATCGAGTGTTAAGATTATGTGTGTCGGATAGTCTGATGAAGGGTTTACTGTCGTGCATCTTTGTAAATCTAAGAGCTATCAAGTTGAGAAAACATAAACTTAACATACATTCTTCCAATTATTTCTCTGGCTGTATCTCAGCCGTCATTAGTTGCGCTTTGGAATAATGAGTTTGCAAACAACAGAAATATTGATTATTTCTCACCGAAGTGTCTCCTTCAATATGGATTGTACTCTCATCGCTATTGTCTCAAGAAAATCTGAGAGATTATTGTATTATAGCATATTCACATTATTTCGAACATGACATTGAAGCGAATTTCACATTTTTATTATCTTGGAAATCACATATCTTGTAACTATGATAATAGCGTACAAATAAAAACCTCGCGTTTTCTAAGTGTGTGTGAAACAATCAGAAGAACATTAGGAAACTAAACAAAAAATTACACTAAATTAAAATATTATAAAACAATGGCTGTGCCAATACAGTGGTCAACATGATTTTTGTCTCATGAGTACCAATAGTTGTACTTAATTCAGTTTTTTATCGTGTTTTCAAATATGTATTCGGAATTTCTCCATCACCCACAGTTTTTTTTATTTCAATTTCAATTAATGGATTTAAATAATTATTTTTTTAATAAATGTTTTCTTGTCCATTTGTCCATTATTAATATAACATTATAGAATATTCACCTGAAAGGTCCGTCTCCTCAACTTAATTATCATTTAACTGTAGCGCTTTCGGGACTTGTCCCATCATCGGCAGGATTCAAAACTGGTGTTTCACTGAAGATCTGGTAGAGGGGGTTGCATGTATTTGGTTCGTTTTCGTTTATCAGGCTGTCGTTGTGAGCTGCTTTCATGATTTCCATTTCTTCGAGTTAGAATATCCAGCGAAGATAAACGTACTCGAAGAGATGGAAATCATGAAAGCAGCTCACAACGACAGCCTGATAAACGAAAACGAACCAAATACATGCAACCCCCTCTACCAGATCTTCAGTGAAACACCAGTTTTGAATCCTGCCGATGATGGGACAAGTCCCGAAAGCGCTACAGTTAAATGATAATTAAGTTGAGGAGACGGACCTTTCAGGTGAATATTCTATAATTTTATATTAATTTTGAATAAACCTCAACGGAACACATCATGAATCTTATAAAAGTTCATTTGTCCATTGCAAAATAAAACCAAATGAGCTAACTCAGGAGATTTCAGCTATGGAAAAGAGATATCAAGGCAAATGGAATCCTAATATGCTGGCCGATTATTGTTGGACCATAAAGAGGGATGCTCCACAGGGGAAATACAGCAGAAAATCGTCATTTCTTACTTTCTAGGTGAGTCCGAATGTTAGAATATTGTGTAGTTACGAATGTAGAAAATATTAAAGTGTTTGAAATTATAAATTCCTGTCTCTTGGAAACCTTGCGTGATGGAGAAAAACCGATATCATATTTGAATTCAGAAGAAAAAATACTATCAGAATCACATATAATTCCTTTTGAGACAAAAACTAAAGTTTATTTTCTGTTGCTCAATGTCATTTTTGTTTGGCTAGGAGTTTTTTTGGATGCTGAATAAAAGAATGATAGCAGAATAAGTGTAACACAAATTACATTTTGAAGAGCAGGAAGTGCCAGGATTCAAACCTGGGATCCGAGTCGGGTCAGCCGCACATACTAGCCACTCATGTACCGTGATAGCTAGTTAAGCTTTTTTATTTATGTATATTTTATATACTTTTTATATATTTTATATACCTCCCTCCATGGTGTCTTTTTACCTTGTCGTGGTGAAGACATCTTAGAAGAATTACACATTGAAGTTTTAGAAAACAAAATTTCTGATTATAAGTCAAGATGGATGCAACATGTTCATCCAATGGAAGATCACAGGATACCCAAACAAATGTTAAGCATTCAACCTGCAGGAAGAAGAAGACCAGGACGTCCACTCAAAAGTCTTCTGGATGGTGTATCTCTTGGGCCCGAAACAGGTCAACAAATGGCCTAAATTCGTGAATTTACTATGATGATCATATAAGATCAAAAATCGTAATAGACAACAAACCTCTGGAACAAGTAACAAATTTTAATTATTTGGGTAGTAATTTTACTATAAACACAAAAACTGAAAGAGACGTAAATATGAAACTGTCAAGATTTCAAATGATATGCGGAACTATACATAAAACATTAAAGAACAAAACAAGAAGCGATACTAGATTGAAGTTTTATAAAACATTGGCAGTTCCTGCATTACTTTATGGCAGCGAAACTTGGGTAATGACCAAAAAATTGCAAAGTAGAATACAAAGCGCAGAAGTGAACTTCCTTAGAAGAACAAAAGGCTGCACAAGATTGAATCGGATAAGGAATGAAGATATAGGAACAGAGTTAAATATATATCCATTGAATGAGAAAATCAGAGAGTATAGAGAGAAATGGTTTACACATGTGGAAAGAATGAATGTAACACGATTAACAAGAGCAGCATTGAACTACAAGCCAAGAGGTTCAAGGAATGTAGGAAGGCCTGTGAAAAGATGGACAGAACAACTGTGAGGCGGAACAGGCAATTTACGCCTAGCCCGTGAAGTGAAGAAGAAGAAGAAGAGGAAGAAGTCAAGATGGATGCAACATGTTCATCGAATAGAAGATCACAGGATACTCAAACAAATGTTAAGATAACAACCTGGAGGAAGAAGAAGACCAGGAAGTTCACTCAAAATACTTCTGGATGGTGTATCTCTTGGGGCCGAAAGAGGTCAACAAATGGCCTAAATTCGTGAATGTAGTTTGATGATGATGATGATGATGATACTATTTTGTGAATGTTCATAATTTATTGAATATTAAATTATTTAACACTGTAAAGAATAAATATGCTGTAGGGCCTATTGAATACTTATATTTTAAAAAAAATTGAATTTTTGAGAATGGTGAGACCGTCTTGCTTAATACGTTTTAAGAGGGTCTTAACCTCCAGAAGCAAGGGAGTTATCTGTGCGTGCTCATTGAAAAACAGAAGAACGTGTCTGGGATTTGAGCAGTAGGTGAACAATTTGGTATTCTGGCACCGTACCAGATTATCGCAGATGCTCTCTTACAATATAACAATTTTATATTCTCCTTTACTGCTTGTACTTTATCCAAAACATCCTTGTTTTTCTCACTGATACAAACGTTCAGTCTTGTGTATTATTTTCTGCTAAACACAGGGTGTCCGGGACAAACACTACCAATAACAATATGTTATAGCAGAGGAACTTACACATTTATCGCAATGCAGTTTGTTACAAAACATAGACTATTTAACTCATTTATCCCAGCTGGAATGTGTTCTTGGTGGATTATCATAAGTAATGCCACGAGTGATTTCCAAATTATCGATAAATTCACGACTCACGAAGTGAGGAGTGAATTTATCTAGAGAATTTGGAAATCAAGAGTGGCATTTGTTAGGACTATTTAACGAATAAAATTAAGCTGTTTACTCACAAATCATTATTTAACTATAGTTATTTTAAAATATTTATATATTTAATGTAAACGGCGATGTTTGAAAACAAATGAGAAACGATAGGTACGCTTCTACTGCTTCTTTTGTTTATCACTGCAACCAGATCATACTATTTATTGCCAAAGGAACGCAATATTGTAAGAATGCTCTCTAGTGGAGAAAAAATTAAACACATCAAAATGTATATTAATTCATTTCTGATGTCGTATGATGTAAATATGACAATTATATTTTTCTGGATTGTTACCTGGGAAAAACATACATTTAAGAAAATGCAAACAATGGTTTCTTTTTTTTTTTGTGGTATAATCAATTGCTACAAATGTTTTTATGTTAACTCCCGCATGCGGCATGTGTTGACATTCATGCACTATATATACAATCTGGTAGCCGTATTTCTCACCGGCTTTGTCACTGCAAAATAATGGTCAGATCTGTTCAGAATATAAAAAAGGAGTAGCTTTCTTTAATATGGTAATTATAACACTGATAAATATTTCGTGAAACACGACTCTGATTGGTTGTAAAACAGAAATCATTGAAACGTGAGATTGGCCATTGAGTCCCATTTGGGGCATGAGTTAAATAGTCGTGAGAGAGTTTTCAATTGTGTTCATTCGATGACCTGCGTTAATGAGATGTTTAGCATAGCTTGATTTATCACCCGCGTGTATGAAATCTTTCAGGTGTTCTTTATATCTTGTATTGAAATTTCTGCTTGTCCTGCCAATATAACATTTATTACAATCTTTACATGTTAGTTTGTAGACTCCCTTGTTGTTGTGTTCTTGTATGTCATTGTATATTATGTTGTTTAATTTGTTTCCTGTCTTATAAGCTACTAGCGTGACACCCGGCAGACGTTGTCCTGCCCGAACGTTCAATTCTCATGTCACGGGCGGACAAAAAAAATTATGTAACTTTTTTACCATAAAATTCACAAATTAGGACATAATTAGATATTATTAAATAAGTTCGCAAGAAAACCTCTTACAGCCTTTTTTGTTGTGGCTCAAGAAGTATGAATGATGACGTCACACAGTCATGAATATTAGAATTGTACCCTCCTTTGCAGATAAGTTAAGAACCGTCATATTACAATTACATTAGAGTGAAAAAAAAAATATAATTGATTAGAGTGAGTCAAAACAGTCCCCCCCCCCGGATAGATTTCATTTCTGACCCATACTGGCCGAAATTCCATGAGAAAAATTTATTTTCCCGTAGAGACTCGAACCAGTCCCGTAGTTCTGCGCCAAGACTTCTTGCCTTAACCATTCGGCTACGGCGCAAGACTATTGGTATCAATGAAAGACAAAAATGGTTATTGTGAGTTATCCGTAAAAGATAAACATATGCTGTCGCGGACTTTTTTGTAGAGCTTTTTGAGATATTCAATTCTGTGTACATTAATTTTTTGTATTTCTTATGGTTTAGGCATTGTAAGCCATTTAAGCGTCCAAAGAGCTACTTTTTTCACGTTTTCCACTACAAAGGGCGATTTTTAAGGGTGTAGGAGTTGAGTATCACAACTCTCTTATAGCCTATGTTCATCCCGGGAATCTCCTGAACACTTTGCAAAAAACCCCATCACAATCGGCCGCGCATAAAGTACGAACAAACAAACAAACAAACATTTTTTTATATATAAGATGTTAATGTTTTTATTTATCTTTTTCAAAGTTCTGGCTAGTTTTGTGTTAATTTTATATACAATATTTTAACAAAGTTGAGGACGACGGCACCTACCAACAGGTAAAATTTAATGTTTAACGTGTATATTTACATCCCGAAATCTGTCATTTACTGAATTATACTGCACCGTGTGTTGTAAATTGAAATAACCGTTCAACACCATTAATGTAGAAACGTAACAGCTAAATCTAATTGTATAAATTAGAACAAATGTATAATTGCAATTGAGAGATGACAGCAAAGTTTTATATTAAATAAATTGATTTATCTGACGTAAAGCTACGAGTTGTATACACTGTACAGGTTATTTGTGAATGTATTAGTGACCAATTTATGTTTTTATTTAATAGGGAACTCAGGACATCCAAAAAAGTATATACTATTTTACGAAAGGATAATATGAAAACTATTTTTTCTTTTCCTTCTTTATCTTCCTTTCATAGTTTATGCCGGAAGGTCCGTTTCGGCCTCATTTCATGTCAGTATTGGTCGTGCAGGATCTCATTGCCCTCTCAGTACATATGGTAGAATTATTTTCAGTTATTCTCCTATCTTAGGTAGCAAAATAGCAATTCTAAATGGTGTCCTATGGAACAGACATATAACCAGGAAAAATGAATTACACTCACACACACACACACACACACACACACATATATATATATATATATATATATATATATATATATATATAAAGCGTCACTGCTATAAAGTAAAATAAATATTCTCTTTAATTTGCTTACTTGTTATAGTCAGCTACTAGATGGCAGTGAAGACAGTAATAATGGAGAGTATAATACATATATAAGAAAGATGGATAAACCTCGGTAAATTTCTGGACAAAACGCGAAAAATAAGGACAACACTCATTCATGAATAAATATATGTTATCAAAATGCAATACCATTAATTATTAACAATTATATATAAATTAATTAGTGTATAATGCTGTTGTGTTATTATTTAATTGTAATATTAATGTGTTTTCTTTATGTAATTGTAATGTTAATGTTTTTTTAGTGTATAATGCTATTGTGTAATTGTAATGTTAATGTTTTTAGTGTATAATGCTATTGTGTTATTATTTAATTGTAATATTATTATTGTGTTTTCTTTATGTAATTGTAATGTTATTGCTATTGTGTTATTACTTAATTGTAATATTATTGTGTTTTCTTTATGTAATTGTAATGTTAATGTTTTTAGTGTATAATGCTATTGTGTTATTATTTAATTGTAATATTTTTATTGTATTTTCTTTATGTAATTGTAATGTTATTGCTGTTTTTGTTTATTTTTCTTTACACTAGTACCAATTACTACTTTATTGTAACGGACTGTCAACAGCACGTACGGCTTACTGCCCGTGCGACCCATATTTGTAAATAATATTGTAAATATCTTACTTTTTGTCTAATAAAGTCCTACTACTACTACTATATAAGAAAGATAAGTGTTTGAATTGGATTCGCCTGGTAGTGTAATGGATATCACGCTGAGGTACAGACTCAGAGATCCGGGTTCGAATATCGTCCAGGCATTTATTTTTCTTATCATACCATATATATATATATATATATATATATATATATATATATATATATTATATTGCAGATTTTCGCGGATATAAGTATGAATAAGAAAGTTTTCATGGGTTTTCCGCGTCTTGGATTCACGTTCGACCTCTGGAACCCGATTCCGTCGTTTCGGCATGATGCCACATGTCATTATCAAGGAATGATAATTTCGGGTCACAGGTGAAGATCACAGAATACCCAAACAAATGTTAAGATATCAACCTGCAGGAAGAAGAAGACCAGGACGTCCACTCAAAAGACTTTTGGATGGTGTTTCTCTTGAGGCCGAAACAGGTCAACAAATGGCCTAAATTCGTGAATGTACTATGATGATGATGAGGTTTAGGTCTTATATAATTAAACACATTGAGTTTTTGCTGTGGTCCATTTCTGAAGACGTACACACATCCAAGGTTTAGTTATTATGTAGTTAAACACCTTCATGCCGAAACGTCGGAATCAGCGGCCAGAGGCCGAACTTGAATCCAAGACGCGGAAAACCCAAGAAAACTTTCTTATTCATATATACACATAATCAGTAGTGAGAAGTACTGTTACATATGGAGCTGAAGTTTGCAAATTCAACAAGAAAACAAAATCTTATGTCGATGGAAATGGATTTCTTCATGAGAGATCTTCAAAATTTGAAAAATAAATAAATAAATAAAAATAAAAAAAATAAAGTCATACGATAAAAAATGAATAGTATATATTCAATAATAGATTATGTAGGATATCCATCCGTCCATAGTAATTCTACCCGAGGACAGGTCTTTCGCTGCAATCATAGCATTTTCATGCTATGCTTTGCAGCTGTACTGGGAGATTATAGGTGTGTAGCTTCCCGTTGCTTCCCACACCGGTGAATGATGATGATGATAATGATAAGGATGATGAAGATGTTCGGATGATTTTCGGGGAAAGTTGGGCCCTACGCTTCCTAACATTTGTCTTACAAGTGAGGAAAAACCCCGAAAAAACCTCACCCAGGAGCCTGTCCCGACCGAGAACCGAACCCGGGCCCGCTGCGTGACAAGGCAGCACGCTACCTCAAGACCACAGTAGTGGACATAATGAATGTTAAAAAGGATATTGTACAAGAAATTGAAGAAATCCAACTAAGATGATATGGACATATAATGAGAAGAAGGGACACAGAAACAAACAAAGATGTATTGAAATGGATACCTCCTGGAAAAGGGAAACGTGGTAGACCAAAGCCAATGTGGATAAAGGAAATTCAAGACAACATGAAGAAGAGAAATGTGACAGAAGCAGACACGCAAGACCGGGAAGTGTGGAAGGAAAAAATTGTATATTTTGGTTGAGGATACTTGCGAAAATAACAGAAACAATCCTGAAATAAAATTTAAAAAAGTTATAATTATTTTATATTTACTTATTCAATTAACATAAAAATTAATGTAATTTATTTAGGCCCAGCAGCGCATGCCGCATATTGGCTAGGATCTTATATAACCTACTTTTGAAATTATATCAATTCCTCGGGAAGACCAAGGAAAATATGCAAAGAGCAGCAATTTGTAGCCGGAACAGGCTAGTAAATAACCCTAAACCGTGAAGAAGAAGAAGAAGAAGGATCAATTCTTTTAATTCGCATCCCTCGAATATTCTATGTTCCAACAAGAACTGTCCTTTTCCTTTTATTTTGTCGTCTTCTTTCATTTCCGTCCGGCTTTAATACCCTACGTTCTTTACCATTTTTATTGTTTATGAAGAACAGGGAGCTGGCCTGATGTATCAACCCCACAACTAGGAGGACCAGGTGATTTTTGGTCAAGTCTTTCTTCCTCTAACCTTTGTCAAAGCAATAAAAACTGCACGAGAACAGTATTTGTACCCTAGATAAGGGGCCCTTACTATAAAAATATTTTCAGTAGCTTAATTCTTTAGAATTCACTAAAATAAAATTATAAATAAAGTTAAAATAGTTTTACATCTCACCTGCAACATTGCTAGTCGCCCTGACGCACCGCTACCTCAAATAAACTCATTAAATAGAAACGCTTTCCCAATTCCGGTTGATTAATTATACATTTTACAAACCAGATTTAGTGAACTGTTAAATTAAAGTTTCCAATATTAACAACAAATCTTTTAAATTATTTCCAAACTATAAATATGCTACCAAATTACATCCTAAAATATTCATTACTTCAAATATTCCAACCAAGTTGAAAAATCTTATTCCATTCAAATATATATTGCACAAATATACAACATCCTTCTCTTATAATATTGGACAATGAGTATCTGAAGGAAATAACGTCATTTTCATAAAAAAAAAGCAACGATTGTAATGTCTTAAAAGCAGTTATCTAATACGGAGTGATTCAGAAATATGGCTATACGTTTGATCGCATTTTGTGACGCAAATATTATTATTAAAGGAAATATTATGTTATCATTGGAAAGGGAATCCTTCAAATTACAACTTACTCTTACTCACTGGCACCATGGAACCCGTAGGTTCATGGCCGCGCGGACATAAGCTCTATCCTGAGCTAATCCTTTCCAATCATTCCCTGTATAATCTACTTCCCTCAAATCATAGTTAATGTTATAAACAACAGAACAAAACAAAACAAATCACTGCTTACGTGCAGCTTGGCGGGTTGATTTTTGTGGTGTGGCGTCGAACGCCTCCACAACTCTCTTCATGCTAATGCGAGGCCTTCCAGGAGGTTTGATTTTCTGCATCCTTCCCGTTTCCAGCAGTCGTTTTCACCACTTCCCCAAAGTCGACGGCTGCAGTGCTACGTTAAACTCACGTCTTGCCCGTCTTGCGGCCTCACGATCATTAGCATACGTTATTGCCCATGCAGCAATTGTAATTTGCTTTTGCATATTCAACGCCATTTTGACTAATGACGTAAGTTCTACACTGTTTTGTTATATGCCATTGTTGAATTTGAATAATTGCCTTTCCAACGGTAATTTCATATTTCCTGTAATGGTAATATTTTCATCACACAACGCGATCAAACGTATAGCCATATTTATGATTCACCCCGTACATAAATTCAGTGTTTGTTTGATTGTTCGTATTCAATGCGCGGCCATACCGTTGTTCCCAATTTGATGGGTTTTAGCAAAATGTTCAGGAGATTCCCGGGATGAACATAGGTTATAAGGGAGCTGTAATACTCAACCCTTCACGCTTAAAAATCACCGTTTGTAGAGAAAAAAGTTAAATAAATTCCCTATTTAGACGTTTAAATGGCTTACGCTGCCTAAACCATAACAAATACACATAATTAATGTACACAGAACTAAACATCTCAAACAACTCTACAAAAAAATCCGCGACAGCATATGTTTATCTTTTACCGATAACTCACAGTAACCATTTTTGTCTTTTCATTGATGCCAAGAAGATCGGGATAAGTCGATTCCCGGACAGGCGTGCTCTGCCATACCGATCATCCGATTGAGATGGGGCTTTATGAAAAATGTTCAGGAGATTCCGGGGATGAACATAGGCTGTGAGAGAGTTGTAATGCTCAACCCCTTCACCCCTAAAAATCACCCTTTGTTGTGGAAAACGTGAAATAAAGTTCCTATTTTGAAGCTTAAATGGCTTACGCTGCCAAAACCATAACAAGTATACCAAATTAATTTATACAGAATAATATCTAAAACAATTCTACAAAAAAGTCTGCGACAGCAAATGTTTATCTTTTACGGATAACTGACAATAACAAATTTTGTCTTTAAAGAATGTCGGCAAAAGCAGATTCCCGGGCAAGCATAACAGCGTACGGCTGGTGGTAAAAACACATTAACATTTATTTAGGAGTAGCAGTGCACGCCGGGTATTAGCTAGTCTAATATATGAAAATCAATGTTGGTTTGTTTGTTTGTTTGTTCGTACTCTATGCGCGGCCATACCGTTGTTCCGAATTTGATGGTTTTTTTTGCAAAATGTTTAGGAGATTCCTGGGATGAACATTAGGCTATAAGGAAGCTGTAATGCTCAATATCTTCACCGTTTGTAGCGGAAAAGTGAAATAAAGTCCCTATTTAGACGCTTAAATGGCTTACGTTGCCTGAACTATAACAAATACACAAAAATTAATGTACACAGAATTGAATATCTCAAAAACTCTATAAAAACGTCCGCCACAGCATATGTTTATATTTTACGGATATCTCACACTAACAAATTTTGTCTTTAAAGAATATCGGGGATCGGCCGCGGTGGACTAGTGGTTATGCTCCTTACCTCTGGTCCCGAGGGTCGCTGGTTCAAACCCGGCCGGGGTCGATGGATTTTTTTACGATGGAAAAATCCAAGGAGCAAGTCCTCCGGGAGGGACTTTAAGCCGTGGGTCCCGAGTCTGAAGATTTTCAGGCTCGTAAAAAACCCTTAAGTCTGAATGAAAATGCCCCTAAGCAAAATTTACCGAATTTTCGCGTCCTAGTACTACTTTGGTTTCCTAGATGTCAGTATGAGGCGGAACGCTGACCACAGACCACTCAAATGGCATCTATACGAAAACAAGTGTAACTAAATTAGTACGGTTCAAATTCTTCCCTGTAGCGGGAGAGCGCCTAAATCTCTGTTAAGGGAAACATGGGCTTACAAGAAGAAGAATATCGGGGAAAAGCAGATCCCCGGGCAAGTAGGCTATAACAGCGCATGGCTGGTGGTAAAAATACATTAATATTTATTTAGGAGTACCAGCGCACGCCGGTACTAGCTAGTTTGGAATAAAGTTCAATATTTTATAGTTATCCAATTACACTCTAGTGAAAATTAATTACTTTTTCATAAACAAATTTGTGTCCAATTACTTCACTTTATCCAACAAAATGTACACCACTTTGCGAGTTTTCAAATTATCCATTTATATTCAAATATAAAACCACGATTCATTATTTATCGTGTTTTTTAATTTAGTTTGATTTATTTATTGGTTTTATTATTGCTGAAATAAATATTATGCAATTTCTTTCTGTGATGATATACCCGCAAGTACGGGAAGTTATTTTAATAATAATAATAATAATAATAATAATAATAATAATAATATTACAAAAAATAGAAAATTACAAATATATCAAACCATAATTCACAGCATTTTAACATATGGTGCTGAAGTCTGACAAATTCCTACCAGGGAAATGAAAATAATTTTAAGTACAGAAATGGATGTTTTAAGAAGATCAGCTGGAAAATCTATAATGGATAGAATACGAAATAAAGATATAAGGGAAATTATGGGTGTACAAGAGGAGCCGGACGGACATCATAGACATCATAGAAAAGAAAAGATTGCAGTGGTATGGTCATGTCAAACGAATGCCAGAGCAAAGATTGCCAAAAATTGTTATGGAATGGATCCCAATGGAAAGGAGGAAGAGAGGAAGACCGAAGAAAACTCGGATAGAAGGGGTACAAGCAGCTATGAATATCAGAGGAATGGAGGAAGATCAATGGATGGATAGAGACGAATAGCGTTTGGTTTCCGGAAGACGGCGGCAGCTGTCATGATACCAGATGAATAATAATAATAATAATAATAATAATAATAATAATAATAATAATAGTTTTTATTAAGGAATATTCCACAATACAGTGTTTCTCCTTCAACCCAAAGTGATTTGTCGCCAGAGGTTCCTGTTAAAGCATCTTCTTCCCTCACAGCTCTAGCTTCCATACTTCTCTTCACTCCATCCATCCATCGTTCTGTAGGCCTGCCTCCTCCACTTCTTCCATTAGCTTTCCAATTAAGGATAGTCTTTAGTATTCTGTCTTCTTCCATTCTTATGAGGCATCCATAACATTCCAAACGTTTTTGTTCTTATTTTTCCTAATATGTTATTTTTTAACGTGCATAATTTCCCTTATTGTGCTGTTTGTGACCTTATCCCTTCTTGAAATTCTTGTCCAGATAATAATAATAATAATAATAATAATAATAATATAATTGAAGTTTTATAAAACATTGGCAGTTCCTGCATTACTTTATGGGAGCGAAACTTGTGTAATGACAAAAAAACTGCAAAGTAGAATACAAAGTGTAGAAATGAACTTCCTTAGAAGAACAAAAATGCTGCACAAGAATGGATCGGATGAAGAATAAAGATATAAGAACAGAGTTAAATATATATATATATATATATATATATATCCGTCGAATGATAAAATCAAAGAATGTAAAGAAAAATGATTTAGACATGTAGAAAGAATCAATGTAATAAGATTACCAAAAGGAGAATTTAACTACAAGCCAAGAGGTTCAAGGAATGTGGGAAGGCCAGTGAAAAGATGGAGAGAACAACTGTGAGGCGGAACAGGCAATTTGCCTAGCCCGTGAATTGAATAATAATAATAATAATAATAATATAATAATAATAATAATAATAATAATAATAATAATAATAATAATAATAATAATAATTGATAATGTATGGCCTTGATTAACTAGCGATTGCCATGCTCTCTGTTTCCAAGAATCGCAGTTTCGGATGAGACCGGATCGATTATTTTTTTTCGGGCGTAAAATTCCTGAATATGGATTCCTTCGGAAGGGAACTAAAGGCGTGGATCACGTACCGTGCATTTACGGCATTTAAAAGAACCTAAAGTCTGAGAAAAGATGCATATGATCAAAATTTGTTATTTTACGCCCATATTTTAGTTGTCACTCTAATGGCTTTACAGTAGTTGTTAAAGAGCCCCTTTGAAAAAATAATAACACAGAACATTAAATATTGTAATAATGATTCAATACAAATCGCCATGTGCGATGAAAACAAGGAGAAAGAATACCGAGAAATGCTTTGGAATGGTGTTTGCCTGGAAGACCTTGAAACTCATGGATGTAAGAAATAAGAACTGGAACGGGAACAAGAGTGGATGGTCAGGGACGAATGAAGATGGAGAATAAAATTTTAGACCTTGAATGATGTGTCTTCTTCTTATTTTTCATAATTTGTAGGATTTTATCCTGTTTATTTCCAAAATCACTCCTCGGTGGAAGACGTATTGGATGTACATTCACTGTCTATCCATCTCTTGGCAGGTCTTCCTCTTGTTCTTCTCCCGTCCATTGGTCTATCTTCTTTAGCTCTTTCGTCGGCCTAGGGATGAAACCACGAATAATAAACCCGCCATGAAAACGGGCTAACAACCCACTTCAAAGGTGTATCTTATACATAACTCGCAGCGCCAAGGATCAAGTCTCGGATCAAAGACAGAAAAAAGAAAGATGTGTAAACATTCAAAATATGTATATTAGTATTATTAAGGTAGGAAGCCTTGGCGCAGAGCTAAGGGACTTGCGCTGGTTCGAGTCTCCATGGGGGAAGACATTTTCTCATGGTATTTCGGCCAGTATGGGACCGGTGCCCACCCAGCATCGTGAGGCAATTGGGTAGCTACAATAAGTAGCGGCTCCAGGTTGAGGAACCAGCTATAACGGCTGGGGGACACGACATGCTAACCACATGTCACCCCTACAGTGGCTGTTGATCATCTACCTCTGTGATTGACACATGTGGATGTGAAGGACCAGCAGCCAGCTGGTAAAAGGGCAACCGTTGAAAAGTGGAAAGACCCTCAATCGGATTATTATTATTATTATTATTAACTGAACTAATCAACTCACTGGCAGTATCGAATTCGTAGGTTCATGGCCGCAAGGACATAAGCTCTCCATACATCCATATCCTGAGTCAACGTTTTCCAATCATTCCCTGTATATTAGTACTACTATGAACTTTTACAAAAAGTGGTAATTGGAGACGAAATTATTGAACAAGTATCCCACTTTAAATATTTAGGATGTGACATCAGCTATGGGTATGATAAAGATATTGAACACAAAACACATCAGTTTCAAGCTATTTGTGGTACAGTAAATAGAACATTGAATAATAAAGCCCGTAAACAAATAAAATTAAAATTTTATAAAACAATGGCTGTCCCTGTCCTTTTGTATGGGAGTGAATCTTGGATTACCACTACCAAACAAGAAAGTAAAATCCAAGCAGCCGAGATGAAATTTTTAAGAAGAGTAAAAGGCTGCACTAGAATGGACCAGATAAGAAACGAGGATATCCGTGAAGAACTGCAGATCTACTCCATAAAAGAAAAGATATTTAACAACAAGATACAGTGGAAAGAACATGTAGAAAGAATGGAAAAAAGTAGATTACCAAATAAAATCTTCCATTATTTTCCAAGAGGAAGAAGAGATGTCGGACGTCCTCGGAAGAGATGGTCTTAGATCTATTAGTGAAGACGGAACAGGCAGCTCTTGCCTAAACCAGGAAGTGAAGAAGAAGACTTTTATAAAATTCATGTGTTCCGTTGAGGTATTATTCAAAATTAAAATATAAAATTATGGAATATTTACCTGAAAGTTCCGTCTCCTTATTAGTTATTTAGAATCGCACAAACAAAACAAGCAATAAATGCTTTAAACTCTGTTTGGTGGAGCAAAAATATTACAAAAAATAGAAAATTACAAATATATCAAACCATAATTCAGAGCATTTTAACATATAGTGCTGAAGTCTGGCAAATTCCTACCAGGGAAATGAAAAGAATTTTAAGTACAGAAATGGATGTTTTAAGAAGATCAGCTGGAAAATCTAGAATAGATAGAATACGAAATAAAGAAATAAGGGAAATTATGGGTGTACAAGAGGAGCCGGACATCATAGACATCATAGAAAAGAAAAGATTGCAGTGGTATGGTCATGTCAAACGAATGCCAGAGCAAAGATTGCCAAAAATTGTTATGGAATGGATCCCAATGGAAAGGAGGAAGAGAGGAAGACCGAAGAAAACTTGGATAGAAGGGGTACAAGCAGCTATGAATATCAGAGGAATGGAGGAAGATCAATGGATGGATAGAGAGGAATGGCGTTTGGTTTCCGGAAGACGGCGGCAGCTGCCATGATACCGGATGATGATGATGATCTGTAGGGCGCATTCTGGACTTGTCCCATCATCAGCAGGGTTCAAAACTGGTGTTTCACTGAAGATCTGACCCAAAACGTGTAACCCCCTCTACCAGATCTTGAGCGAAACACCAGTTTTGAACGCTGCTGATGATGGGACCAGTCCCGAAAGCGCCCTACAGATAAATAACTAATAAAGTTGAGGAGACGGACCTTTCAGGTGAATATTCCATAATTTTATACTTTAGTATTATTATTATAAACTTAAGTGTATAAATTATTTATGTATTGGCATTATTATTAAATTTCTTCTTCTTCTTCGGCTTTCCCCCACTTATAGGTTTGCCGTCTTCAGTTTCCATTTATCTCTATCATTTCAAACTCCCTCTTCCAAATTCCTATCATCTATTATTGTTCTGACGTAGGTGTCCCATTTCCATCTTGGTCTGCCACGTTTATTTCTTCCAGGGGATGACCATTGGTATATATTTTTTGGCCATCTTTCAATTTCCATTCTCTCCAAAGGAATTCATTTCTTACTCTATCCTGTCTTGTTTTTTGGAGGCTTCTTCTAAAATAATCAAATTCAACTGTTCTAATTTTATTCTTTTGTAATTCCGTCAAAGACCAAGCTTCACTTCCATATGACAAAATATTCTGTATTATGCTCTTACAAATTTTCATTTTAGTTTCCTTTGTAATATTTTTGTTCCAAATTACTCCATGTAATGTCTCAGTTGCATTTTTTGCCATTGCAATTTTAGCCTGTACATCTCTCTCACAGGTACCTAAACTCGTAATTATTGACCCAAGATATTTAAAAAATTCACTTTTTTTTTTATTTCCCCTGTTTCAAGTATGATGTTATCTACATTCTTTCCCAAACACATATATTCTGTTTTTTGTAAATTTATATTCAGTCCCCATTTTTTTATATTCTTCCATTAGTTTATTTATCATATATTTCATATCATCTTCATCCCCTGCAAAAATTATTTGATCATCTGCAAACAATTTTAATTGTATGAAATTAGAACTTGTTACAACGATATTTAAGAGTTCAGTAAAATCATTTAAATGCACTATACGTACCAAGTTATATTAAGTTATGAAAATATTTGAAGTAATAAAATGCTTTTAATTCACTGCAGTGTAAAAGCAGAGAATTTGCCATATATCACTTTAAATACAGTATATTTCACGCACCTTTTCTTCATAAATCAGCCTTCTATTACTTCATTCCTTTCTCATACTCAATCTATATTTTAATTTCCTACAGAATTGCTACTCAACATACATTCTTGTCTCTTCCAATGACGTGACAGAGCTGTAAGTGGATTTACTGCGAATGCTGCTTCCCTGCAGCTTTAAGTGGCGACTACATAAATTTTGTCGCATCTCTCAGTAATGTAGACTAGAAGCGTCTGATGCTGATACATACATTCAAATTTACTTCCAAACCATCGAACATTCAATTCTAAGATTTATTACTTTAAGATATGGCGTTAAGATTTATTTAATTTTCATCCCAAAGAATAAATATTGTCTCAGTTTCAAAAGCTATAAAAATATATATATATATTATTTAATATCATGGCTACATCTAAAAGAGGGAAGAAAATCGCATTGTCTAATTCTCTTATTTAAGATCCTACATACCTCGATTCCCAATTATTTATCATCCCGTTTCCAGTATCTATCCTCAAACCATAACTTAAACACAAGATCACAACATAGTCTCTTACTTAATATACCGCAACATAGGACATCACATCACTCCATGTCATATACCATCTCCACTTCTCGCAACTGGAATTCCCTACCACAAGAAATAAGGGGCTGCCGGACATTGGCATCTTTTAAAAGAAATCTAAATTTATATTTGCTCTAAACTCGACTTCATTATTATCCAGTGTAAGATATATATATATACATATATTAATTTGTGTTTCCCGTATAATGTATCATATTTATATTATTATTATTATTATTATTATTATTATTATTATTATTATTATTATTATTATTATTGTACCATTATTGTTATTACCCTATAAAATGTTGTTTGTACATGACATTTACATTGCTACATTTATTGTATCTTTAACTGTTTATAATTAGTATAGTGTATATCTATATTTGTCGAATATTTATCTGTATTTGTGCTGGTTGAGTGGAAGAGAGGGCCTTATGGCCTTAACTCTGCCAGAATAAATAAATTATTATTATTATTATTATTATTATTATTATTATTATCATATGACTCTGTACCCATCAACAAGCTTTGGGTCGCATGGAGAAGTTTGGAATACCTAAATCTATTATCCTTTTTATAAAAAGATTGTGTGATTGTAAAGAAAGTATTAAGGGTGGAAGTAAAGTATCCTTAGAATTTGATATCCATCCATCCATAGTAATTCTGCCCGAAGGCAGGTCCTTCACTGCAATCATAGCATTTTCATGCTATGCTTGCAGCTTTACTAGGGAATTGTGTAGGTGTGGTAGCTTCCCGTTGCTTTCCACACCGGTGAAGGTTGATGAAGATAATGATAATGATAAGGATGATAATGATAAGGATGATGGCCATATGATATCGGGGACCGTTTGGGCCTTAAAGTTTTCCTGACATTTGTCTTACAGGTGAGGAAAAACCCCGATAAAAGCCTCACCCAGAAAAACTGCCCCGACCGGGGATCGAACCCGGGTCCACTGCGTGACAAGGAAGCACGCTACCTCGAGACCACAGCGGTGGACGAATTTGATATAACAAAAGAATTTAGACAAGAATGCGGGATGTCACCAACATTTTGCAAGATATATTTAGAAGATGTATTAATGAAATGGAATAAGTCACGTAGGGAAATGGGAATCAACATTAATGGCCATTTACTGCACAATTTATTATTCGCTGATGACCAGATTATAATATGACAAGATAAAGAAGATCAATATATGATTACAAAGTTGGTCGATGCATTTGAGGTAGGTGGACTGAAGATAAATTATATTAAAACAGAATATATGGTAATCGGAGGAAATTCAGAAGACCTACAAATAAATAATATGATAATTAAACGTGTTGAAGAATTTAAATATCTTGGATCTATAATAGATAAATCTGGTACTTGTGGAAAAGATATTTTTAACAGAGTAAATCGTGAAAGGAAGGCGATTAGATCCCTGAATGGTCTTTTATGGAATAGAAATTTAAACAGAAAATCAAGAATAAGTGATTATACAGACAATAATAGAAAGTATACTTACATATGGATCAGAAAGCTGGACAATAAATGGAAGGATGCAGAAAAGAATCTTGGCGACAGAAATGGATGGATTACGGAGAAGTATGAGAATATCCAGGCTACAACATATCCGAAATACACGTATCAGGCAAGAAATAGATGCACAAGAAACTGTTATCGATAGGATAACAAAGAGAGCTCTACAGTGGTATGGACATGTACAACGGATGTCGGAAGACCAGTGGCCTAAACAGGTGTTGTATTGGATGGTACCAGGCAGAAGGAAGAGGGGGAGAAATAGAAGAGCATGGTATGAGGGAATATATGATGCCATGATGAAGAGGGGTATGGAAGATGGATAATGGGAAGATAGGAATCTCTGGAAAGCAGGAATCAAGGACAAACTGCTGTAAAGTGGAAAGCCTGTATTAAGTATTAAGTAATATCTAGAAGAGAAAGTAATAGAAACTCAGAAGTAAGGGAGAAAATGAAGATTGAAGACACTATTTTAGATTATATTAAAACTCAGCAATTAAGATGGTACGGACATGTCCAGCGAATGGAAGAGGATCGGCTACCAAAATGTGTTTTGGAATTGAAACCTGAGGGAAGATGCGGCAGAGGAAGACCTGAAACCTCCTGGAGTCAGGGAATATATTTATACATGAAGGAGAAACATCTACAACCAGGAGATTGGATGGACCGACAAAATTACGATTTTTTCTAAAATACAGTAGTTTTCCTACAACCGATTATATATTTTACTCCTCCATACATCCCTATTCTCTGCATCACTCTCTGTTAATCCCCTCGACACAATGCTCCTATGCACTCCTTGAATCCATCGTTCTCTCGGTCTTCCATTTCTTTCTGTTGTCCTTCGCTTCAAAATTTAATATCATCTCTGGTATCCTGTCATATGACAACCTCTTCATGTGGTCAAACTATTTTAGTCTTGTTTCTTCAATAACAACTAACTGAACATATATTATTTATCTGGATGAAGAAGAAGATTATTTATCTGATTTGGTATTTTTAATTTTATCTCTTAATGTATGTTTGTGTTGGAATACTTGAGTAGCTCAGTTGGTTAGAGCGCTAAACGTACAGAGTTTAGAGACTCGGATTCAAATCCCGACTTAAGCATTCATTTTTCTTTTCATATATATATAAAAATTTCGTGTCACGTTGTTTGTCCGCGATGGAATCCTAAACTACTGAACCGATTTTAATAAAATTTTGCACACTGTGTGCATTTTGATCCAACTTGAGACTTAGGGTAGTTTATAATTAAATTTATAGTCGCATTATTTTTTATTGCAAATTATTTGTATATTATTTAACAAAGAGTTATAATTATCTGTGAGTTCCATACGACTCTAACAGATGGCGGTGTAATTATCTGTGAGTTCCATGCGATCTAACAGACGGCGGTGTAAGGTAATTGGTTTATTATTTAACAAAGAGATATCCAGATGGCTGTGCTTTTTGTTGCAACCGCGAATTTCAATTGAATTACAAATATTGATTATTTCATAATTTAAGTGTATTTAGTGTTATTTTATTTTCAATATTATTAATTTCGTGTGTAAGTATTAGTTTTAAGTAATCTGGCTCGGAAACAGCAACTTCATTTAAATTTTTAACGTATACCTTAGCCACAGCAACGCGTGGCCGAGACTTCTAGTATATATATATATATATATATATATATATGTAGCAGTTTCTAAATACTGCAATATTTTATATGTGATATGTAATTATGATTGTTTACAGCAGATCTGGTTTTTGCTTGAAATTCGCAGTTTGAAATCTGTAAGGCGAGTTCGAGCGTTTTGTTTTGCTGAACGGAGGGAGCGTCAGCTGGTGGAGGCGTTCTGAAGCTCAGACGCATACAATACCTATTCATAACGACAAATTTGCTCCATGCTCTGCTCCACACAATGCTCCTGTGTTTACATTACTTTACACTCGTCAGGATTTTGTGTCGTTCCTACAACACAATTCTCTTGCGTAACTACCTCTCCTGGGTAAAACTACTGTAGCCTTTTCATATATTCATATCCAATGAAAACAAGTTAACAATGAAACCAATTTTTGGTCCGTAATTAGAATTATCAAAAGTTTTCATCTAAATGGAAATTAATTTGACTGTAAAGTTTTAAAATAAGAAATAAGTAAAGTTCAACATTGTAAAACATAAATTAAGTTCACAAAATATATTTTTCCATAATCAGTTGTTGGAAAGTTTGTTTGGATTTTGATTTTCTTATTCATCATCATCATCCGGCATCATGGCAGCTGCCGCCGTCTTCCGGAAACCAAACGCCATACCTCTCTGTCTATCCATTGATCTTCCTCCAATCCTCTGATATTCATAGCTGCTTGTACACCTTCTATCCAAGTTTTCGGTCTTCTTCTCTTCCTCATTTCTATTTGGATCTATTCCATAACAATTTTAGGCAATCTTTGCTTTGGCATTCTTTTGACATGGCCATACCACTGTAACCTTTTCTTTTCTATAATCTCTATGGTGTCCGGCTCCTTTTGTACATCCTATAATTTTCCTTATTTGCCGTGTGGAGTTGTCAGTCTCCCATCGGGCTCCTCCCCAGGTGGCGGATAGGGGAATGCTCACCAGATATGGCGGGTACTGGGGAAATAAAATACTCAGGGCGGACCAAAACTAGCGCTGCTGCCTTGCAGTAAGATACTGGACTATCAAAGGCTAGAGGAAGAAAACCTTGAATAAAAATTACCCGTGCCCCAGGTTGGGGGTTGATGCATGGGGCCAGTTCCTCGTTCATCATAAAAAGAAAAAAATGCTAAGAAACCAAACATCATGCCTCTGATTTTCTTATTAAATGTATTAATTTTTATCAAGACTGCTTTACAAGAACACTTTTAATTCAATCTCGTCTAAAAATATTGAAACTAAAAACAAATAAAGCTGCTATTCATTCAGTATAAGGGCTATTTTGAAGAAGTGACTGAATTCAAATACCTAAGAACAACAATTTCAAATAGGAATGAGGCGAACAAAGAAATTAAACATAGACTCAATTCTGGAAATGCGTGATATAATGAATTACAGGGGCCATTACCATCCCAATTTCTCTAAAAAAAATTAAACTGAAAATACATAAAACTGTTATTCTTCCAGTGAATGAGAAACACTGACTCTTAATTTAAAGGAGGAAAAGAGATTAAAAGGATTTGAGAATAAAGTTCTTAGGAAAATATTTGGACCAAAAAAAAAAAGAGAGATGAACAGACAGGTGAATGGAGAAGACTAGTTAACAGAAAACTACACTATCTTTTTAGGAAAAAAAGTAAAAAGTAAAGTGATCCCACAACAGGCCCGGAGGCCCTTTGGGGTAGTAGGAGGTTAAGGCTCCCACATTTTCTAGACAATCGGCACTTTATGTCAGCCGGGTTGTCAGCCGTGCGTGACGGCCGCCTTTACCCCCAGAACAAGCGTCTGCTACTCATTTCCGTTAGAGGCTGAGTCGACCCCAGGGCATAGTGCCGCCAGAGGGTTTGGGTCAGTTTAAAAATCCTGACCCCAACGGGACTTGAACCCTCGACCCTCCGGCTCGTAGCTCAGTGCCTTAACCACTACGCTACGGCGTACCAAATATAACAAGAAGAGTTAAGTCTCAGACTGGGATGGGCAGGACATGTGGCACGAATGGAAATGAAATGGGGACATGAAAGTTTTTGTAGGAAAACCAGAATGAAAACCCCAAGTTGTTAGACCAAGAATAAGTTTTCATGATACGAGGGAAGTCGACTATACATGGGATGATTGGAAAACATTAGCTAAGGATATGAATGTATAGAGAGCTTATGTCTGTGCGGCCATGGACCTATGGGTTCAGTAGTACAGTCAGTTAGTTTTACTCTTCCAGCTAAATGGATGCGAGACACATCTTATTTTAAAAAAAGGACAAAATATAACGAGTATTCGATAATGTAGTAAGTGGAAAACTTTTTAGATCAAAGTTAGACGAACAGACAGGCGAATAGAGAAAGTTACTTAAAAATAAACTACTACTCTCCTGTTGAAAGATAGTCTCCGCGCGGAGATGACGGTATAGTGCGGTACAAGGGGGGGGGGGGATTTGTTGAATTTACATGCTGGTAGATTCCTCATATACCATAGCTGAAGATGACGTGGTGATTGTTGAACCGTTGTACTACGCATAACAAATTATATTAATTGGTAAAGATTCCTGCTATTCAGTAATTGTGTTAATTTGACAATTTAACTCATGCCCCAAATGGGAGTCAATGCCCAATCACATTTCAATTATTTTTTTATTTACAAACAATCACAGTCGTGTTTCGCCTAAAATTTACCAACTAAAGTTTATCATAATAAAGAAAGCACCTCCTTTTTAACATTCTGAATAGGTCATAGCATTATTTTGCAGTGACTAACTCCCTAAGAAATACGGCTACCACATTGTATATATAGTGCATGAATGTCAACACTTACCGCATGCGGGAGTTAATATAAAATATCAATTGATTATACCACCAAAAAAAAAAGAAACCACTGTTTGCACTTTCTTAAATATATTTTTTCCCAGAAAAATACAATTGTAATATTTACATCATAGGACATCAGAAATGAATTAATATACAGTTTGATGTGTTTCATTTGTTCTCCACTAGAGAGCATTCTTACAATATTGCGTTCCTTTGGCAATAAATAATATGATCTGGTTACAATGACGAACAAAAGAAGCAAATGAAGCGTACCAATCGCTTCACATTTGTTTTAAAACATCGCCGTTTACATTAAATATATATTTATTTTAAAATAACTATATTTAAATAATGATTTGTGAGTAAACAGCTTAATTTTATTCGTTAAATAGTCCTAACAAATGCCACTCTTCATTTCCAAATTCTCTAGATAAATTCACTCCTCACTTCGTGAGTCGTGAATTTATCGATAATTTGGAAATCACTCGTGGCATTACTTATGACTATTTAACTCATGCCCCAAATGGCAGTCAATGACGAATCACGTTTCAATGAACTTTGTTTTACAACCAATCACAGTCGTGTTTCACCTCGATTTTATCAACTTAAGTTTATCATATTAAAGAAAGCTCCTCCTTTTTAACATTCTGAATATTAAAATCTCGGAAATTAAAAACCTCACAATCGCTAGGTTTTTAAACATTTCCCCCTTCTGTAGAAACCACTTCCCAACCTCGAATCGTAATAAACTATTTTACCTCTATGTTCATTCATTCATAGTAATTCTGTCCGAAGTCAGGTGCTTCGCTGCAATCATAGCATTTTCATGCTATGCTTGCAGCTTTACTAGGAAATTGTAGGTGTGGTAGCTTCCCGTTGCTTTCCACTACCTCTATGTTAATATATTTTATGAAAATATTGAGTAAATAATAAAAAAAGACGATAGCAAGCGAACTGTATGCTGTACGTGATCTCAGAGATTACACCCAATAGAAACACAACGTTGCAGCAGTTAGGACTAAATGTGTATTAATGGTTGTATGGAGCCGTGATGCTTTATGCAGATGACTGGTTATGTCAGCCGGTTATCAGAGCTGTCAGCACGTGTGATATGAGCAATTCACACCCATTAGCACTTATATTTACATTTCAAACCCATAATAATATCACATATATTATAAAACGATCATATTGTTAATAACAGTGCAATACACAAAACTAAAAAAAATAGGCTGTTCTTTACAACCTGTGACGCGACTTTTTTAATTTCTTCGCCCATTGAAGACGAGATGCATATATTAGGAAAATGTAACGATTTAGAATATTGGAGGCGCCAGTTATTACCGGAAAGATTTATAAATTCATATCGTGAAAGATTGGCATGCTACGAGTTAATGGTAAATCCAGAAAATTGGATAAATTTGGGTAAATTTCTGGACAAAACGCGGAAAATAAGATCAACACTCATTCATGAATAAACATGTTATCAAAATGCAATAACATTAATTCTTAATAATTATACATAACTTAATTAATGTATAATGCTATTGTTTTATTATGTAATTGTAATATCATTATTTTCTTTTTGGTTTCCTTTATCTTCTTGTAAGCCCATGTTTCCCTTAACAGAGATTTAGGCGTTCTCCCCCTACAGGGAAGAATTTGAACCATACTAATTTAATCAATTGAGTTCATGTTTACTTCATAAAAATCCGTATTTATTAATTAAATAAAAATAAAACGTTGTTTTATTTGATTTTCATATTTATTATATAATTCAGTGACAACTGTTTCGGTAGACTGTACCTTCTTCAGACATGTTAACAAATTATGAATTGTGTTCCAACTGATCTAAGCAACAATACAACAATATTTATTTCATCATCATCATCATCTGCCTTTCAAGTATTAGGCCCAGTGGCCCGTTACGGTCTCCCGCCATCTCCGAAAAGGTCGGCCCACAGATCTTCTGCCTCGAGGAATGTAGTGAAGAATTTGTTTTGGTATTCTGTGACGATCCATGCGCTGAATATGGACTAGCCAATTGTTTCTATATTCTTGGAGGCATTCAGATATAGGTACGATGTTTAACTCTCTGGCTATTGTTGCATTTTTTTGGTGGTCTAGAAGGCTATAACCTGCAGTTCGTAGCAGAAATTTCATCTCCGTGGCTGTAATATGACGATCATCCTGAGTTCTGATGGTCCAAGCTTCACTGCCATAACAATACTTATTTATTTTTTTTTTAATTTAACAAAGGGGATTCATTCAAATCAAGTTGAGAATTTAACAGTTTGTTACTACCTTTAAATTTATTAATTTCTACAGCCTCCAAAAGATCTAACATCTTACCCTTATCACAAACATGTAAAATTTCAAAATTTGGATCGAAACAATGATCAAACAATTTATGAAGATTGAAGACACTATTTTAGATTTTATTATAACTCAGCAATTAAGATGGTACGGATGAATCTAGCGAATGGTAGAGGATGACCTAAAACCTCCTGGAGTCAGGGAATATAACGGGCTTCCAATATAAACCCGGACCGGCCTCACGGGGTTTCACCCGTCAGGCAGCGCTCTCTCCTCGTCCGCATTTCACTCTGCCAGCCGCTCGTCCTTGAACTAGTCAGTTTACTATCGTTCGACAAGATGAGATGTCAGCTGACATTAGAGCAGCGCATTTATGTGTGCAAATGTTATTATAAATACGAATCAGCTCGTCGCGTTCGCGAGAAATTTATTCGGAACTTCCCTGGACAATTACCTCCTTCCAGATCGACAATCCACGATCTTGTGACTACAATTGAGACCACTGGTTCAGTACAAAATAAGAAACACACGCGAAGGCGTACGGTTCTCACCGAAGAAAAATTAGACGAAATTGGCGAAAATTTGTGGGGTAGCCTGAAAGACAAAGTGTACAAAACAAATCCGCACACATTGGAAGAACTGAAGAACAACATAAGAAATGAAATCAGACACTTGAAAGTGCCCGAACTATAGCGTGTCAATCTAAATGTGTTTACTCGGTATAATGCCTGTATAACTGCGGGAGGACAACATTTCCAGCATTTTCTATAAGGTAAGAAACAGTTCAAGGACGGGTGGCAGGCAGGGTGAATTGCGGGAAGAAGAGACAGCACTGAGTGCCGGGTGAAACTCCGTGAGGCCGGTCCGGTTTTATATTGGAAGCCCTGTATTTATACATGAAGGAGAAACATCTACAACAAGGAGATAGGATGGACCGACAAAACTGGCTATTGGGAATCGGACGATGTCAAAGACATTAATCAACCGATTATATATCTATCTATCTATCTATAATATAAACCTACGGGCTCGTTAGTGCCAGTGAGTTAATTTGTTATAAACAGTTTTTCACATTAGTGTTATACGACATCCCAGTTTCTTCTTGACTATTTAACTCATGCCCCAAATGGGAGTCAATGACCAATCACATTTCAATGAATTTTGATTTACAACCAATCACAGTCGTTTTTTACCTCGATTTTAAGACTTTAATTCTATCATATTAAATCAAGCTCCTCCAATTTAACTTCTGAATACGTCAGAGCGTTATTTTGTAGTGGCTGACTCTGCAAGAAATACGGCTACCTGATTGTATACATAGTGTACGATTGTAAACAGATGCTGCTTGCGGGATATAATATAAAAGCATTCGTAGTAATTGAATATACCACAATAAAAGTGAACCACTGTTTGTACTTTCTTAACGTATTATTTACGACGAATTTACATTCCAGAAAAATATAATTTACGTCATAGGACAACAGAAATTAATTAATAACCTATAATGTTGGTTATATATAGTTTCATTTGTTTCATTTTTTCTCCACTAGGGTGCAATCTTACAATATTTGCGATTCTTTGGCAATAAATAATATGATCTGGTTGCAGTGATAAACAAATGAAACATAACAAACGCTTCTCATTTGTTTTCAAACATCGCCGTTTACATTCAATATATATTATACATCCATCCATAGTAATTCTGCCCGAGGGCAGGTCCTTCACTGCAATCATAGCATTTTCATGCTATGCTTGCAGCTTTACTAGGGAATTGTAGGTGTGGTAGCTTCCCGTTGTTTTCCACGCCGGTGAAGGATGATCATGATAATGATATGGATGATGATGATGGCCATATGATTTCGGGGATCGTTTGGGCCTTAACGTTTTCCTGACGTTTGTCTCACAGGTGAGGAAAAACCACGATAAAAACTTCACTCAGAAAACTGCCCCGACCGGGGATCGAACCCGGGCCCGCTGCTTGACAAGGCAGCACGCTACCTCGAGACCACAGCGGTGGACTAATAATCTATAACGTTGGTTATAAACAGTTTCATGTGTTTCATTTTTTCTCCACTAGGGTGCATTCTTACAATATTGAGATCTAATATATTGACTTAGGCTTTCACGGCCGGAGTTACTATGGTGATCTTGTAGAAGATTTCCGGGCTGTTGGCCGTGGTATTGAGGCCTCAAGATCACGGCCAATAGCCCGGAAAACTTCTGCAAGATCATCATAATATTGCGATCCTTTGGCAACAAAAATATGATCTGGCTGCAGTGATGAACAAATGAAGCATAACAAACGTTTCTCATTTGTTTTCAAACATCGCCGTTTTCATTAAATATATAAATATTTTAAAATGACTATATTTAAATAATGATTTGTGAGTAAACAGCTTAATTTTATTCGTTAAATAGTCCTAACAAATGCCACTCTTGATTTTCAAATACTTAGTTACCGACTGGCACTATCGAACCCGTAGGTTCATGGACGCGCGGACATAAGCTCTCCATACATCCCTATCCTGAGCTAATGCTTTCCAATCATTCCCTGTATAATCTACTTCCCTCAAATCATAGTTAATGTTATTCTCCCATCTCATTCTCGGTCTACCAACTGGGTATTTTCCCTCTGGCTTTCCTACAAGAAGCTTCCATGCAAGTCTTTCATTCCCCATACGTGCAACATGTCCTGCCCATCGCAGGCTACGAGACTTAAGTGTTACTATATCTGGCTTCCTATAAATACCATGTAATTCATTGTTATGCAGTCTTCTCCATTCACCTGTCTTTTCATCTCTCTTTGGTCCAAAAATGTTACTAGGTATTTTATTCTCAAATACTTGTAATCTGCTTTCCTCCCTTAAAGTAAGAGTCCATGTTTCGCACCCATATAATATAACTGGTAGAATAATATTTTTATATATTTTCAGTTTAAATTCTGTAGATAAACTGGAAATACTGTGGCATTATTCATGATAATTTTGAATATTAAATTTCCAACTATCTGAGAACACAGCATCCTCCACGTATGTGTCAGAGTACAACTGTATCGGCACGTTCTGGAATAGAGACGCGCAGGCCTGGAGTTACTATATACTATCAAGAGCGGGCGTCGCGTCGGGGGGTTGGGACGCTCCAAATCTCGTACTAACAGTAGCCGACTGCTCCAATTCGTTGCAGTGTCTCCGTGACTCTGTAGGGTACGGGATCTCTCGTGGAAAACTAATTCCCTACAAAAATCGTCTAAATACGCGATCATAATCGTCTACATAATCCATTATTCGAATTTACTGTACGTCATTTAACAAACCCTATATTAGTACACACTAAACAAAATACTATCGCTGAATAAAATTCTGTTAGAAATAAGACAATCGTGTTTCTTACATTACTTTCAAATAAAAAAAACTTGTTTTGTCCTTTGTTGATTGTGTCATCTTCATGAAGGTTATAACTGTAGTTTGGAAATAATTATACGGTTTCAACTGTTCACTGGAGAACTTCAGATGCGGTATCGTGTTGTTGGAACCCGTTCACTGGAGATGGATATGGTTCAACGTACCACATGGTTAATCCGCTTCACATTTTTAACAGGTAAGTACCTACTTCAATTTATATAATAGACTAAGTAATACCCGGCATGCGCTGATACGCCTAAATAATTAGAACGTGTTTTTATGTTTAGTTGATTAAGTAAGATCATAGAACTGTCCATTCCCTATCCCTTCTCTATAAAATACTTCACACATCATCGCCTAATTATTTATCACGCCGCTTCATCAGACTATCCGACACACATAATCTTGACACTCGATCCCATCAGCACATTGTCCTTTATATCCCTCCTCATCACACTGTATATTATTCATTATCTTTTACGGTCTCACTTACCAAAACATGGAATTCCCTTCCGCCCTATGTCAGAGACTGTCAAACTATAACATCCTTCAAAAACAAACTAAAGAATTATTTAATAACAAACTAACTTATACACCTGACTGATAATATTCTTTTAGAAATATTAATATATTTAATTATTTATGAAAATAATATTAAGAATAACAAATATTTTATTTGTTTTGTTTTAAATATTATATAATCGTAAAATTAGTTTTCTATATCTCATTATTTTCCTTTGTTTTTATATACACTAGACAGGGACAATTTAATATGCCTTGCGTGTATACATTTTATTATTAGTTTTAGTCTTAATTTTAACTAATATTAACTGGTTGCATTATAGATCGTAATATATTAGATATTATCTTTTGATCAAATTTTTACTTAGTGTTTAATATTAGAGTTAATTAAGATTGTTATATTCTGATGTAATATATGTTTCTCCTGGTGAGTGGAAGAGAAGGCCACATGGCCTTAACTCCACCAGGCTAAATAAATCTAATCTAAATCTAAAATCTAAAATAAAAAATAATCATAAATCCATATCGCAATTATTTTTAGATACCCCGTGCCGATTACTGGACGTTGCCTGGGAATCTACTTATCCCGATCTTCTTGCATCAATGATGCTGAAAGACAAAAATGGTTATTGTGAGTTATCCGTAAAAGATACATACATAAGGACTTTATTAAACTAAAAGTAAGATACATACAATGTTATTTACAAATATGGATCGCACGGGCAGTAAGCCGTACGTGCTGTTAACAGTCCGTTACAATAAGTTGATGTTAGGTAATAATATACTTAAAAAAATCACTGTTTTTACAAAGAGACCTAAAACAAGCTTGGAGAAAAGAATGTTATATACTCAATCTAGGATTTAAAGAGAGATCAGGAATTGCTTGGTTCAGGTTAGGGGCATGGAAATTTTTAAAAATTAGCGACGATCACGATATGCGAATATGTCCAATGTGCGGGAGCTTTGAAGACGAGATACATATATTAGGAAAATGTAACGATTTAGAATATTGGAGGCATCTGTTATTACCGAAAACATTTCTAAATTCAAATCGTGAAAGATTGGCATGCTATGAGTTACTGGTAAACCCAGAAAATTTGATAAACTTAGGTAGATTTCTGGACAAAACGCGGAAAATAAGAACAACACTCATTCAGGAATAAATAAATATGTAAACAAATCCGTAAAAGATAAGAAGAAGAAGAAGAACTTTTATCTTATGACTATTCACCTCAACGGAATTTGATATGAATTTTATTAGTATTGACTCTTTGTATAACGTTGTGAGATATTCAATTCTGTGTATATTAAGTTGGTGTATTTGTTATGGTTTAGGCAGCGTATGTCATGTAATCGTCCAAAAAGCTACTTTTTAAGCGGCATTTTTAGTGAACCGGTGCACGTTTTTTATAGCTCCGACCCTATAGTACGTACGGTAATATGTTATATGTGTCAACTGTTCCAAAAATAAATATCTAAATGATAGTGGAAACCCCATTCAAATCAGTCAAGTAGTTTTTGAATCCATAAAGGACAGACAAACAGACTCTCTGAAACTCATTTTATATATACAATTCTTGGCTTGCTTCATAACTTTTACTACTTAGATGTTGGAACTTACAAAACTCCTTATATTAAAATATATTAGCAAATAAGATTATTTTATAGCTTCTGAAATGAAATTCCTCAGACCAATAGCAGGATATCAAAGAACAGACAAAAAACACAACACAGAAATAAGACAACAACTAAAAGTAGAGGAATTAAACACAACAATAGTGAAATACAGAACAAACTGGAAAGAACACTTGGCAAGGATGACTGAGAATACAATACCAAAAGCAGCATACAGCTATTCACCACGAGGAAGAAGAAGTCTGGGAAGACCAAACAAAAATGGAAACAGCAGAAATTTGGAGCCGGAACAGGCTAGTAAATAAGCCTAAACCGTGACGAAGAAGAAGAAGAAGAAGATTATTTTCTAATCCAGAAACTTTCGTTGCTCTCCATTTTTACTTAAACTTGTATTACTTTATATAAATAAATTTATAATTAAAATATTATAATAAATAAATAAATTTCTTGGCAGCTGACGCCGCCCTAAACTATGTATGTTTTAAAATCTGTAGGCGTTTCAGAAATCGGTTTCTATCTTCAGTAGAAGGATGTGCACTGTTGACTGTCGTTTTGTATAATTTCATATAGAGGATTGTATGAACTGTGTATGTTCTCATTTAAAATCAGTTTGTTGTTTATTTCCTTTAAAATTTCATGTTCTTCTTGGATGTTCATCTTTACCGGATTTCTTTATTTGTGAATTATAGTAAAGGTGTTGTCCATGTGGTGACCGGCATTGCAGACATGTTTGGCGTAGATAGATTATTATGAATTTAAATACTACTAAAAATAAAGGTTATGTTCAATTGATAGGTGAAAATAATCCCAAATATTCTATGCCTAAATTACCTCTATAAATCCGATGTAGTTTCTGGTCTAAACGCTACTTAGATTGAGCTTTTGAAAAGAGAGAGAGAGAGAGAGAGAGAGAGAGAGAGAGAGAGAGAGGAGAGTGAGAGAGAGAGAGAGAGAGAGAGAGAGAGAGAGAGAGAGAGAGAGAGAGAGAGAGAGAAGTGCTGATAGACGAATGTTGTATAAACGTAAATGTAATAGGCTATAAATTGATAACACTGGTCAACATGATTTTTGTCTCATGAGTACCAATAGTTGTACTTAATGCAGTTTTTTTATCGTGTTTTCAAATATGTATTCGGAATTTCTCCATCAGCCACAGTTTTTTTTAAATTTAAATTTCAATTAATGGATTTAAATAATATTTTTTAATAAACGTTTTTTCGTCCATTTGCCCATTATAAAATAAAACCTAATGAGCTAACTCAGGAGATTTCAGCTATGGAAAAGAGATATCAAGGCAAATGGAATCCTAATATGCTGGCCGATTATTGTTGGACCATCAAGAGGGATGCTCCACACGCGAAATATAGCAGAAAACCGTCATTTCTTACTTTCTAGGTGAGTCCGAATGTTCGAATATTGTGTAGTTACGAATGTAGAAAATATTAAAGTGTTTGAAATTATAAAGGCCTGTCTTTCGGAAACCTTGTGTGATGGAGAAAACCGATATCATATTTGAATTCAGAAGAAAAAATACTATCAGAATCACATATTTTTTAAAAACAAAAGTTTATTTTTTTTGTTTCTCAGTGTTATTTTTCACCTGCAGCACCATTCAAGCCGTATTTAAAATATCCTGAAATATAAGATGTACTAAAAGGAACTATGTATCTGAATAGAGGAAAATAATTCTGCGACAACATAATATTATGTCAGATTAATCTCGTTGGAATAAATTTTGATTAAAGTGTTTGGGGAAAGGAATGTTTGAACGAAGAAAATCTAATACAATTCTCACTGGAAACGTGATAGCATATCAAATGTTTATATGGAGTTTTGTATTTGCGAGCGAAAAGGTATCCATTGATGTCATCGATGGAAAATTAAACAAAACGGTTTGTAATAACATTCTCGGAACCGGTGCGATCACATTACTCAGAACACTGAAATGCGCAGTTCAGTACATTCTGCATGAAAATGATCTGAAACATAAGCTCATAACAGTAAGCCCGATTCATTTGGAACGTGCAAAGATATTTCAGATCGTTTCCTGATCTGGATTCGATACACAATGTTGAAAAGGAATCAGAAAAGCGTTTTCATCATTTTACAATAGCAAAATCAATTACAATCTTACTTTATGAATAATTAGCAACAGATTAAACACAATTTCTGACGCAGTTATCCTACAAGAACAAAATGGTTTCAAACCCAACAGATCCTGTACAGTTGGTGTCTTTACGTTAGCACAAATCATAGAAAAACATAGAGAATTTAATATACCAACTTTTATGATATTCATTGATTATCATAAAGCCTTCGACACAGTAAACAGAGAAAAATTATGGGATATCTTACATAATGCAGGAATACCCAAGCATTTAATTCAAGCGATTCAAAGCATGTATCATAACACACGAATTCGAATAAAAGTAAATAATCAAATCAGCAAATCAGATAGACTAATATCCCAAGGTGTAAAACAAGGCTCCCCTCTTCTATTTAATTTATATATGAATGAAATCATAAAATTATGGCAAAACCAATCACAATCACACTTTATGATTGATGGTCGACCCCTCAATACATTAATGTATGCAGATGATCAAGTAATATTGGCTACTTCTGAAGATCACCTACAAAGAGCAGTACATAGATTGTCAAATATAACCCAAGATTATAATTTACAAATTTCGGTAAGACAAAAACTATGGCGTTTCAAGGGAAAATACCGATACGAACTAAATTGTTATTAACAACAATATAATAGAACAAGTTAATAACTTTACTTATCTTGGCTGCAACCTTTCCTACGACACATGTAAAGACATAGACAGAAAATTGACAAAATTTCAAAAAACTTATAGGAACAATTAAAAACACTCTTCTCCAAAAAGTACGTTCAGATACAATTCTAGAATTTTAAAAAGTAATGGCTTTTCCAACTCTACTTTATAGCTCCAAAACCTGGACTCTTACTACAGGTAAATTAAATAGGATAGTAGCTGCAAAAATGAAGTTATTAAGACCTTTAGCGGGTTACACGCTTTATGACCACATGCGTAATGAAGATATCCGCAAAGCCCTCAACACACCAGCAATGACTGAAACCAACCAAATATACCAAAATAATTGGTATGAACACCTTCTTAGAATTCCAAACAATAGACTACCTATGAAGCTATGCAACCCACAGAACGAAGAGACCTAAGAAGCGTTGGAGGGATCAATTTCTATCCTGAAGCGGAACAGGCCATTGTCGTAATCTATGACTGTAATTGATGATAATGATGATGCCAATAGAGATTGGCCATATTAATGACGAAATTAGCACAGGAAGATGTTAAAGACATTGTAAAATCTAAGAATAAAATGTTAGAGAAGGGAATATTTTCAAGAGATATCAGTATTTTTTATGTAGATTGGACAAAATTATACTTACATATGTAGCAAACACATGGGTGTGTAAAAAAATGAAATCACAGCAGTGGTATAGGGGAAACAAAAAGTACTGAAATTTTATTTTTTATGATCATGGCATTGTCTTGTTGTTTATGATTTGTACAAATAAAAATTAGAATAATTTTATTAGCAAATAAACGTTGTATAAGTGTTGACACCCGAATGAGCAAGTTCATCCCGATGTACTTGGCATAGATGAGCTGAAAGACAATTCGTTAAGAAAGAGGTGTCGGAGTAGACATGTTAATAGAAAAGTAGTTCCGATAATTACATGAAGGCCATGAAAGCCTGTAGCCATAAAGAATGTTGAACCATAAACTGAGTCTGCAATTGTAAATGGGGCCTCAAAGTATTCAAAAGCTTGGAGAGCTGTAAAGTATAGACATACTTACCCATAAAAGAATATCCGCATGAAAGCTTCTTGTAAGAAAACAAGAGGGTTCAGTTACGGAAATAATACTAATTACAATATATACATTACAAAGTTTTATAGGGAGAGGGTAAACGCCTAGTTGATAGACCTAGAATGAGATGGGAGAATAACATTAACTATGATTTGAGGGAAGTAGATTATACAGGGGATGATTGAAAAACATTATACCACGATAGGGATGTAACAAGAGCTATGGCTATGCTTGCCCGGGAATATATTTATCCCGATCTTCTTGGCATCAATGAAATATAAAAATGGTTATTGTGAGTTATGTTTAAAAGATAAACATATGCTGTCGCGACCATTTTTGTAGACTTTTTGAGATATTCAATTCTGTGTACATTAATTTTATATATTTGTCATGATTTAGGCAGCGTAAGCCATTTAAGGGTAAAAAAATGACTGTTTCATGTTTGTTTAATATAAGGGGTATTTTTAAGGGTGTAGGAGTTGAGTATCACAACTCTCTTATAGTATATGTTCATCCCAGGAATCTCCCGAACATTTTGCAAAAAACCCATCACAATCGGATCAACTGTATAGCTGCGCATAAAGTACGAACAAACAAACATTCATTTTTATATATTACATTAATAAATTATTGCCATGTGTAGTAACATGTGTAACAATTATTTACGTAAAATTATTAAAAATTGGCTAATGGTTTTATAAATACACGATTTTATCATTATCAGCATCATGAACTTGTTTAGGTTTATGTCTTTGAGCCTGTTCCTATGACATCTCAAGTTTTGTTGGTCAGTCCTTGTTAATTTTGGTCTTGCTTATCTCCAAGTCCTTTAAGTTGATACTGGAATGCTAATTTAGGAAAGCGATATAGATCCATTCTTTGGAATCTTGTAACCAATTGCTTTGATAACACTGGTCAACATGATTTTTTTCTCATGAGTACCAATAGTTGTACTTAATGCAGTTTTTATCGTGTTTCAAATATGTAGGCCCTATTTGGAATTTCTCCATCGCAGTTTTTTTTATTTCAATTTCAATTAATGGATTTAAACAATTATTTTTTTAATAAACTTCTTTCGTCCATTTCTCGATTGTAAAATAAAACCAGATGAGCTAACTGACGAGATTTCAGCTATGGAAAAGACAAATGGAATCCTAATATGCTGGCCGATTATTGTTGGACAATCAAGAGGGATGCTTCACAGGCAAAATATAGCAGAAAATAGTAATTTCTTACTTTCTAGGTGAGTCCGAATGTTCGAATATTGTGTAGTTACGAATGTAGAAAATATTACAGTGTTTGAAATTATAAATTTCTGTCACTCGGAAACCTTGCGTGATGGAGATAAACCGATATCATATTTGAATCCAGGAGAAAAAGTACTATCAGAATTACTATTCTTCTTTCTGACACAAAAAAAATTGTTTTGTTGCTCAGTGTTATTGAAGCATTTAAGCACGGGCTAAGTAGGCCTCTAGCAGAAATAACTTTGATATTACGTATTCTTCAAGGTAATAATTATATAGGTATTTTAGCAATATTATTAAATTAAATACTGATAAAAACTCCTTGAAACATTTATAAAAAATTAGAGTGCAAGTATATTTATTTTCATATTTTCCTACGAGACCCGAACAAGCCACATGGACTTAATTAGTGATTGTTGATGATTACGGCTAGGATTTTTATGTAGGCTACTAAAAAGTTAGATTGCAACATAGTATAACGAGAAGTTAAGCTTCTGGATATCTTTTGTTTTGGTTTCACACACAAAGAGTTGAATAATATAATGAGAAGTTAGGCATCTCGTCGGCTTTTGTTTTGGTTTCACATACGAACAGTTCAATAATATAATGAGAAGTTAGGCTTCTGATCGACTTTTGTTTTGGTTTCACATACGAACAGTTCAAAATATAATGAGAAGTTAGGCTTCTGGTCATCCTTTGTTTTGGTTTCACACACAAAGAGTTGAATAATATAATGAGAAGTTAGGCTTCTCGTCGGCTTTTGTTTAGGTTTCACATACGAACAGTTCAATAATATAATGAGAAGTTAGGCTTCTGATCGTCTTTTGTTTTGGTTTCACATACGAACAGTTCAAAATATAATGAGAAGTTAGGCTTCTGGTCATCTTTTGTTTTGGTTTCACACACAAAGAGTTGAATAATATAATGAGAAGTTAGGCTTCTGGTCATCCTTTGTTTTGGTTTCACACACAAAGAGTTGAATAATATAATGAGAAGTTAGGCTTCTGATCGACTTTTGTTTTGGTTTCACACACAAACAGTTGAATAATATAATGAGAAGTTAGGCATCTGGTCATCCTTTGTTTTGGTTTCACACACAAAGAGTTGAATAATATAATGATAAGTTAGGCTTCTGGTCATCCTTTGTTTTGGTTTCACACACAAAGAGTTGAATAATATAATGAGAAGTTAGGCTTCTGATCGACTTTTGTTTTGGTTTCACATACGAACAGTTCAAAATATAATGAGAAGTTAGGCTTCTGGTCAACCCTTGTTTTGGTTTCACACACAAAGAGTTGAATAATATAATGAGAAGTTAGGCTTCTCGTCGGCTTTTGTTTTGGTTTCACATACGAACAGTTCAAAATATAATGAGAAGTTAGGCTTCTGGTCATCTTTTGTTTTGGTTTCACACACAAAGAGTTGAATAATATAATGAGAAGTTAGGCTTCTGGTCATCCTTTGTTTTGGTTTCACACACAAAGAGTTGAATAATATAATGAGAAGTTAGGCTTCTGATCGACTTTTGTTTTGGTTTCACATACGAACAGTTCAAAATATAATGAGAAGTTAGGCTTCTGGTCATCCTTTGTTTTGGTTTCACACACAAAGAGTTGAATAATATAATGAGAAGTTAGGCTTCTCGTCGGCTTTTGTTTAGGTTTCACATACGAACAGTTCAATAATATAATGAGAAGTTAGGCTTCTGATCGTCTTTTGTTTTGGTTTCACATACGAACAGTTCAAAATATAATGAGAAGTTAGGCTTCTGGTCATCTTTTGTTTTGGTTTCACACACAAAGAGTTGAATAATATAATGAGAAGTTAGGCTTCTGGTCATCCTTTGTTTTGGTTTCAAACACAAAGAGTTGAATAATATAATGAGAAGTCAGGCTTCTGATCGACTTTTGTTTTGGTTTCACATACGAACAGTTCAAAATATAATGAGAAGTTAGGCTTCTGGTCATCCCTTGTTTTGGTTTCACACACAAAGAGTTGAATAATATAATGAGAAGTTAGGCTTCTCGTCGGCTTTTGTTTTGGTTTCACATACGAACAGTTCAAAATATAATGAGAAGTTAGGCTTCTGGTCATCTTTTGTTTTGGTTTCACACACAAAGAGTTGAATAATATAATGAGAAGTTAGGCTTCTGGTCATCTTTTGTTTTGGTTTCACACACAAAGAGTTGAATAATATAATGAGAAGTTAGGCTTCTGGTCATCCTTTGTTTTGGTTTCACACACAAAGAGTTGAATAATATAATGAGAAGTTAGGCATCTCGTCGGTTTTTGTTTAGTTTCACATACGAACAGTTCAAAATATGATGAGAAGTTAGGCTTCTGGTCGACTTTTGTTTTGGTTTCACATACGAACAGTTCAAAATATAATGAGAAGTTAGGCTTCTGGTCATCTTTGTTTTGGTTTCACACACAAAGAGTTGAATAATATAATGAGAAGTTAGGCTTCTCGTCGGCTTTTGTTTAGGTTTCACATACGAACAGTTCAATAATATAATGAGAAGTTAGGCTTCTGATCGTCTTTTGTTTTGGTTTCACATACGAACAGTTCAAAATATAATGAGAAGTTAGGCTTCTGGTCATCTTTTGTTTTGGTTTCACACACAAAGAGTTGAATAATATAATGAGAAGTTAGGCTTCTGATCGTCTTTTGTTTTGGTTTCACATACGAACAGTTCAAAATATAATGAGAAGTTAGGCTTCTGGTCATCTTTTATTTTGGTTTCACACACAAAGAGTTGAATAATATAATGAGAAGTTAGGCTTCTGGTCATCTTTTATTTTGGTTTCACACACAAAGAGTTGAATAATATAATGAGAAGTTAGGCTTCTGGTCATCTTTTGTTTTGGTTTCACACACAAACAGTTGAATAATATAATGAGAAGTTAGGCTTCTCGTCGGCTTTTGTTTTGGTTTCACATACGAACAGTTCAAAATATAATGAGAAGTTAGGCTTTTGGTCATCTTTTGTTTTGGTTTCACACACAAAGAGTTGAATAATATAATGAGAAGTTAGGCTTCTCGTCGGCTTTTGTTTTGGTTTCACATACGAACAGTTCAAAATATAATGAGAAGTTAGGCTTCTGGTCATCTTTTGTTTTGGTTTCACACACACAGAGTTGAATAATATAATGAGAAGTTAGGCTTCTGGTCATCTTTTGTTTTGGTTTCACACACAAAGAGTTGAATAATAGGCTATAATGAGAAGTTAGGCTTCTGGTCATCTTTTGTTTTGGTTTCACACACAAACAGTTGAATAATATAATGAGAAGTTAGGCTTCTCGATGGCTTTTGTTTTGGTTTCACATACGAACAGTTCAATAATTTAATGAGAAGTTAGGCTTCTGATCGTCTTTTGTTTTGGTTTCACATACGAACAGTTCAAAATATAATGAGAAGTTAGGCTTCTGGTCATCTTTTGTTTTGGTTTCACACACAAAGAGTTGAATAATATAATGAGAAGTTAGGCTTCTCGTCGCCTTTTGTTTTGGTTTCACACACGAACAGTTCAATAATATAATGAGAAGTTAGGCTTCTGATCGTCTTTTGTTTTGGTTACACATACGAACAGTTCAAAATATAATGAGAAGTTAGGCTTCTGGTCATCTTTTGTTTTGGTTTCACACACAAAGAGTTGAATAATATAATGACAAGTTAGGCTTCTGATCGGCTTTTGTTTTGGTTTCTCACACAAACAGTTGAATAATATAATGAGAAGTTAGGCTTCTGGTCGTCTTTTGTTTCGGTTTCACACACAAACAGTTGAATAATATAATGAGATGTTAGGCTTCTGATCGTCTTTTGTTTTGGTTTCTCACACAAACAGTTGAATAATATAATGAGAAGTTAGGCTTCTGGTCGTCTTTTGTTTTGGCTTCACACACAAAGAGATGAATAATATAATGAGAAGTTAGGCTTCTGATCGTCTTTTGTTTTGGTTTCTCACACAAACAGTTGAATAATATAATGCGAAGTTAGGTTTCTGATCATCGTTTGTTTTGGTTTCACATACGAACTGATCAAAATATAATGAGAAGTTAGGCTTCTGGTCATCTTTTGTTTTGGTTTCACACACAAAGAGTTGAATAATATAATGAGAAGTTAGGATTCTCGTCGGCTTTTGTTTTGGTTTCACACACAAACAGTTGAATAATAAATGAGAAGTTAGGCTCCTGATCGTCTTTTGTTTTGGTTTCGCACACAAACAGTTGAATAATATAATGAGAAGTTAGGCTTCTGGTCGTCTTTTGTTTTGGTTTCACACACAAACAGTTGAATAATATAATGAGAAGTTAGGCTTCTGATCGTCTTTTGTTTGGTTTCACATACGAACAGTTCAAAATATAATGAGAAGTTAGGCTTCTGGTCATCTTTTGTTTTGGTTTCACATACAAAGAGTTGAATAATATAATGAGAAGTTAGGCTTCTCGCCGGCTTTTGTTTTGGTTTCACATACGATCAGTTCAATAATATAATGAGAAGATAGGCTTCTGATCGTCTTTTGTTTTGGTTTCTCACACAAACAGTTGAATAATATAATGAGAAGTTAGGCTTCTGATCGTCTTTTGTTTTGGTTTCACATACGAACAGTTCAAATTATAATGAGCAGTTAGGCTTCTGGTCATCTTTTGTTTTGGTTTCACACACAAAGAGTTGAATAATATAATGAGAAGTTAGGCTTCTGATCGTCTTTTGTTTTGGTTTCTCACACAAACAGTTGAATAATATAATGAGAAGTTAGGCTTCTGATCGTCTTTTGTTTTGGTTTCACACACAAACAGTTGAATAATATAATGAGAAGTTAGGCTACTCGTCGGCTTTTGTTTTGGTTTCACATACGAACAGTTCAAAATATAATGAGAAGTTAGGCTTCTGGTCATCTTTTGTTTTGGTTTCACACACAAAGAGTTGTATAATAGAATGAGAAGTTAGGCTTCTCGTCGGCTTTTGTTTTGGTTTCACACACAAACAGTTGAATAATAAATGAGAAGTTAGGCTTCTGATCGTCTTTTGTTTTGGTTTCGCACACAAACAGTTGAATAATATAATGAGAAGTTAGGCTTCTGGTCGTCTTTTGTTTTGGTTTCACACACAAACAGTTGAATAATAAATGAGAAGTTAGGCTTCTGATCGTATTTTGTTTTGGTTTCACATACGAACAGTTCAAAATATAATGAGAAGTTAGGCTTCTGGTCATCTTTTGTTTTGGTTTCACACACAAAAAGTTGTAGAATAACTTATAATGAGAAGTTAGGCTTCTCGTCGGCTTTTGTTTTGGTTTCACACACAAACAGTTGAATAATAAATGAGAAGTTAGGCTTCTGATCGTGTTTTGTTTTGGTTTCGCACACAAACAGTTGAATAATATAATGAGAAGTTAGGCTTCTCGCCGGCTTTTGTTTTGGTTTCACATACGAACAGTTCAATAATAAGTTATAATGAGAAGTTAGGCTTCTGATCGTCTTTTGTTTTGGTGTCGCACACAAACAGTTGAATAATATAATGAGAAGTTAGGCTTCTGATCGTGTTTTGTTTTGGTTTCGAACACAAACAGTTGAATAATATAATGAGAAGTTAGGCTTCTGGTCGTCTTTTTATTTTGGTTTCACACACAAACAGTTGAATAATATAATGAGAAGTTAGGCTTCTGATCGTCTTTTGTTTTGGTTTCACACACAAACAGTTGAATAATATAATGAGAAGTTAGGCTTCTGGTCGTCTTTTGTTTTGGTTTCGCACACAAACAGTTGAATAATATAATGAGAAGTTAGGCTTCTGGTCGTCTTTTGTTTTGGTTTCACACACAAACAGTTGAATAATATAATGAGAAGTTAGGCTTCTCGTCGGCTTTTGTTTTGGTGTCACATACGAACAGTTGAATAATACATACTGTCTGCATTGCATCCTTATCTTTTATTACATACAAATCCTAGCTCTATTGATGATGATGATGATATTTTCCTTCAATCTTAAAGATAAAACAAAACGTAGTGTTTCAGGAATTCAAACATAAATCAAATGTTACAAATGTCTCTGTTATATACTGAATTTTAGAACATTATTAAAGCACACTGTTCTATGTTAACACAATATAAATATTAGAAGATAGGCCTATGATAAATTGTCGGAAATTTTAATTAAATCCAATCTCAACCGCTTATTAAAAATTTAAAATTTAGCTTTGTATGAACATGGATGAAATTAATAATGTTTAATTACCAACTAAGCTATAATTAAAAAAACGACTAATCGGAATAAAAAACGCTAAATAACAATTTTATAGTCCACCAAACGAAATATTACACAATCCTTGAATAGTTCGGAACGAAATTAGAATAATGTATGTAATTTTTACTTACGAGAATTCTAAGAGAATTCCAAAAAAATATTTAAACACAACCGTACACTTATACCTCCTTCTACCTTACATTTTTTAATTACAAGATGGAAATGGAAAACCTACGTCAGAACTATAATGGATGAAAGGAATTTGGAAGAGGGAGATTGGAATGATAGAGATAAATGGAGACTGAAGACGACAACCCTATGTATATACAAAAATATATTCAAAAGGTAGTGTTAATATACATTATACGAAACAAATCACTGCATTTTAAAATGAACTGAACTTTATTTGAAACAATATAAAACAATAAATACTTACCGCCATTTTATTACTGATTGGTGTCACAGCCTGCTGTAGCCGCGAGGAGGTTTACGGCCAAGTGTGCAATGGCAAACAAAACATTTGAAGCTCTATACATCGATTTCTGAGAACTGGATTATAATTTATGTTAATAACAAATGAATCAAGTTATTTCCAGTAAATAAATAAATTATATTTTAATTAAACATACCGGCGGTCGAATTTTAATAGGCAACTCGGCAAAAATGTATTCAGTAATTCACAATTTTATGAAAACAAATCGATTTTGTTGATACACTCGATGAACGTAGTGATCTTGCAGCCGGATCTTGAACTATATGTAAACAGCCATCGCAGCACTAGATTGAAGCTGGGTTGTTCCTGTATAAAGCCATGTTGCTACAATAATATGATCATTGCTAGATCATGTTTACCTAAATTTCTCTTTCAATTTTAATACATTGAGGGAAATTTTGAGGAAGTGGCTGAATTCAAATACCTAGGAACAATAATCACAAATAGGAATGAGACGCACAAAGAAATTAAACATAGGTTCAATCTGGAAATGCGTGCTATTATGCATTGCAGAGACTTTTGATGTCCCAACTCCTTTAAAAAAACGTTAAGCTGAAAATATATAAAACTATTATTCTACCAGTTATATTATATGGGTGCGAAACATGGACTCTTACTTTAAGGGAGGAAAGGAGATTACGAGTATTTGAGAATAAAGTTCTTAGGAAAATTTTTGGACCAAAGAGAGATGAACAGACAGGTGAATGGAGAAGACTACATAACAATGAACTACATGGTCTTTATAGGAAGCCAGATATAATAAGAACAGTTAATCCCGTAGACTGCGATGGGCAGGACATGTTGCACGTATGGGGGAATGAAAGACGTGCATGGAAACTTCTTGTAGGAAAGCCAGAGGGAAAGCGCCCAGTTGGTAGACCAAGAATGAGGTGGGAGAACAACATTAACTATGATTTGAGGGAAGTAGATTATACAGGGAATGATTGGAAAGCATTAGCTCAGGATAGGGATGTATGGAGAGCTTATGTCCGCGCGGCCATGAACCTACGTGTTCGATAGTGCCAGTGAGTAAGTAAGTAAGTAATTTTAATACATTTTGAGAAGTTTAGTAAGAAAAATAACACACACACACACACACACATATATATATATATATATATATATATATATATATAATATGGCGTTCAATAAGTAATGAAGTAATTGCAACACTGATGTAAATCAGCGATCCTAGCGGTGACCATTGTAATCTTGTAGTATGTTGTTGTATAAATGTGTAACATTGAAAGTGTGGAAATAGCAGGAATACATTCACTGTTTCTCACATTCAGTAAGTAATACCGCCCTAAACAGATGTTCAATAGAATTTGTTTTGAAGGTGGAATTGGTAAGTATTCAAACATCCACCAAATTCACCAGACTGGAGTCCTTGTGACTATAACTTATTTCCAAAGATCAAAGAACCTCTACAAGACATTCGATTATGGTCAAGAGTTGATATCCAGAAAGCTCTAGTTTTATCAGTGAAAGAGATATCCAGAAATGGTGCTGATCTTCCAAGAATTAGGCAATGTGTAGTTATTCTAAAATACAATAGGAAGTAACATTAAGAGGTATTTTATAAAAAGCCGTACTGGCTGTAATGTATAATTCCCAAATATGTCTTCTTAATAAAGGAGCCGCCATTTGCAAGATAGAAGCATGGCTTCACAGCATTTGGTGGATGGGAATTACAATGTATATAGAGAAAGGTTTGTGTTTAGATCGGTACTTGCTCAGGTAGCTCAGTTGGTAGAGCACTTGGTCTAGAGAACCAAGGGTCCCGGGTTCAAGTCCCGGTCTGAGCGTATAATTTTTCTCTTCAAATATGATTTATCCATCATTGAGATGTACGAAATCAATAATAAAAACTTGGAAAAAGCCGTACTGGCTGTAATGTATAATTCCCAAATATGTCTTCTTAATAAAGGAGCCGCCATTTGCAAGATAGAAGCATGGCTTCACAGCATTTGGTGGATGGGAATTACAATGTATATAGAGAAAGATTTGTGTTTAGATCGGTACTTGCTCAGGTAGCTCAGTTGGTAGAGCACTTGGTCTAGAGAACCAAGGGTCCCGGGTTCAAGTCCCGGTCTGAGCGTATAATTTTTCTCTTCAAATATGATTTATCCATCATTGAGATGTACGAAATCAATAATAAAAACTTGGAAAAAGCCGTACTGGCTGTAATGTATAATTCCCAAATATGTCTTCTTAATAAAGGAGCCGCCATTTGCAGGATAGAAGCATGGCTTCATAGCATTTGGTGGACGGGAATTACAATGTATATAGAGAAAGATTTGCGTTTAGATCGGTATTTGCTCAGATAGCTCAGTTGGTAGAGCACTTGGTCTAGAGAACCAAGGGTCCCCGGTTCAAGTCCCGGTCTGAGCGTATAATTTTTCTCTTCAAAAATCATCATTCATATTCATCTTAGATTAAGGTTAGGATTAGGGACTCTCCTGGCGCACCACTATCATCGTCATTACCCATCATATTATCGGGGCAACGTAATCCCGACTTTCAGACACCCCAACCTAAGAAGTGGGTTACAAGTAATAATAATAATAATAATATAATAATAATAATAATAATAATAATAATAATAATAATAATAATAATAATAATAATAATAATAGCTTTATTTTACATGGCAGAGTTAAGGCCTTAAGGCCTTGTCTACCACTCAACCAGGTTTAAAAAATATAAACAAAAAAAAATAGTCTTAAATCTAAATTACAATATATATATATATATATATATATATATATATATATATATATATATAAACGATTACAAGTTATGAATACAATACAATTAATATTTATAATGTATTTTGATTTACTCTAAATTTAACGAATTAAATATATAATATGTACAAGATATATAAAAAAACGAGGAAAAGATTAATGACATAGTATAAAATTAAATAAATAGAGAAAAATTAATTATTAGACAACAGGTAACTGTATAAGCGTGACTTAAAAGGTGCCAAGTACGAAATGCCAGGAGAGAACACCAGGGAATGTCGAAAGACAATCTGGGGCATTTGCAAAAGAAATTGAACTTTCAATCATGATCACCATTGCTGTAAGTACGACAGAACGCACTATCGCGCAAAAAATTAAATTTGATTAAAATTTGAGACAGCAGTTCCTAAAATGTAGATATAAAAACTCAAAGGTGCTACAGGCCTTGAAGGCCCTTGGCCTCACATCCATATGTATTCATCGCAGAGGTAGACGATCATCCAGCCAGTGTAGGGAGACATGTGGTCAGCATGCCAGGTCCCTCAGCCGTTTATAGCTGGGATTGTCAACCTGGAGCTGCTACTTATTGCAGCTACCCAAATGCCTCACGATGCTGGGTTGGAACCGATACCATACTGGCCAAAATTACATGAGCAAATGTCTTTCCACATGGAGATTCGAACTAGTACAAGTTCCAAGTTCTGCGTCAAGGCATCTTGCCTTAACCACTCGTCTACGGCGCGGGACCCTAAAATGTATATACATACATACGAAAATGTCATATTTTACACGCTTTATATTAGCTTGACCTGTATCTATCTATCTATGTAACGGAATCTTTCAACGCGATTTTCACCCACTTAAAATCATTGGATAGACTTGAAACTTTGTATACTTGTAGAGGACCCGTGACAATACAATAATTTCATATTTATTTTCTAAAATCCTGGCCATGATCATCAGAAAATCAAAAAAAAGTGTTTTGTATCAATGTAACGGAATCTTTCAACGCGATTTTCACCACTTAGTAACATTGGATCGACTTGAAACTTTGTATACTTGTAGAGGACCCGTGATAATACACTAATTTCATATCTTATTTCTAAAATCCTGGCCAGAATCATCCGAAAATAAAAAAAAATGAAAACTGCTGTAATAGGTTGCGGACTTGTCGAGTTTTTAGTCAATCGTTGTAAGAGCTCAATTGGTAGAACTCTTAGTGGTATATAATTTCAGTAACCCATACGTCGCTGGTTCAAATCCGGCTGGGAGGGTTTTTTTTATAGAAGAGTATTACTTTTAGCTCATACTACAATAGTATCGAATTTAAAGATATTTACATTTTTATCTTATTCTGTAAAATATTAAAACTAAACAATAAAAAATAAATAATAGTTTTAAAAAACTGAAAGAACACGCTTTATTAGAAAACTAAAAAATGAAAAATAATTTTAATTTCCAACACGCTTGGGATAAAATAAAGTGGTCAACAAAAAATCATCTCCAACATACATAGAATAAAACTAGAGTTATCAACAAAAAGAAAATAATTTTACCATCAAAAGCGTGGGGTGCTTTTTATGATTTTTACATTTTCTTCTTAGAGACTCTACTTTTACCAATATCTGTTTATTATCAAATATATTAAATGATATACAGCACCCCACGCTTTTGATGGTAAAATTATTTTCTTTTTGTTGATAACTCTAGTTTTATTCTATATGTGTTGGAGATGATTTTTATGTTGACCACTTTAATTTTATCCCAAGCGTATTGGAAATTAACATTATTTTTCATTTTTTAGTTTTCTAATAAAGCGTGTTCTTTTAGTTTTTTAAAACTATTATTTATTACAATTGTTAAAGTTTTGCGTTAGATTTGCCATGTTATTTTTTTATTCCATTATGTAGGTCTTCATACATTAGATGCATATTAAAAACAGTTATTTTAGGTATAATTTATATTATAATAGTCTTTATAGTCTGTATTCTTTTACAGTATTCCATAATTTAGTTTTCTTCAAACTGAAAGTAAGTTGTTAGTCTATTAATGTCTTCATACACTGGGGGTAATATATCTAACAAAGGCCATATTATTCCGGATAAAACATGAACAAATTAAGAAAAGAAAGGACGGTCGTTGCATTGTTAGAGAACAAAACAAAAGGACATCTGGCGGCTGTAAGACGCCTTAATAAGTTCAACTCATCTGAAAGAACAAAGACAGAAGCCATTGTATGTGTCATCCCAGAAAATTTCATTATCTTGGAGACATTAAGGGGCACCTGAGGACATAATGCATTTAAATAAACACAAAACACACAGAAATTACATATGGTCTAAGAAAATAAGAAGGTGCCGAGTGATTTGGTTCAAGTACAGCATTTAGCCTCGTATCCGGGAGGTCCCATGTTCAAATCCAGGTGCCCACCAACCTGAAGCTTTCCTAGTCGAGGCAAATGCGGGGTGGATGTTCATTACCAACAGCCATTTCATAGTATCACAAGCTACTGAATGAAAATAAATGTGCTTTTATGTTTAATTGAATAAGTAAAAGTAAAAATAATTATAAATTTATATTTTTTAGATACCCCGTGCTGATTACCCGGCGTTACCCGGGAATCTACTTATCCCGATCTTCTTGACATAAATGAACTGAAATACGAAAATTAATGTGTTTTATGTTTAGTTAAATAAGTGAACGGAAAAATGCCGTAGCCGAGCGGTTAAGGTTGGAAGCCTTGGCGCAGAGCTACGGGACTTGCGCTGGTTCGAGTCTCCATGGAGGAAGAAATTTTCTCATGGTATTTCGGCCAGTATGGGACCGGTGCCCACCCAGCATCGTGAGGCAATTGGGTAGCTACAATAAGTAGCGGCTCCAGGTTGAGGAACCAGCTATAACGGCTGGGGGACTCGACATGCTAACCACATGTCACCCCTACACTGGCTGTTGATCATCTACCTCTGTGATTGACACATGTGGATGTGAAGGGCCAGCAGCCGGCTGGTAAAAGGGCAACCGCTGAAAAGTGGAAAGACCCTCAATCGGAAAAATGCATATCGTAATTATTTTTAGATACCCCGTGCTGTTTACCCGGCGTTGTCCGGGAATCTACTTATCCCGATCCGATCTTCTTGGCATAAATGAGCTGAAAGACAAAAATTAATGTACTTCTTATGATTAGTTGAATAAGTGAAATGAGAAATAATTATAAATGTATGTACTAATTATTTTAAGATTTCCAGTTCTGATTACCCGGTGTTGCCCGGGAATCTACTTATCTCGATAATCTTGGCATAAATGAGCTAAAATACGAAATTCGTTATTGTGAGTTATCCGTAAAAGAATACCCGTCATGTGCTGCTATGCTTGCACAGGAATCTACGTACTTGTCTGTCTCGATCTTCTTGGCATCAATGAAAGACAAAAATGGTTATTGTGAGTTATCCGTAAGAGATAAACATATGCTCTCGCGGACTTTTTTTGTAGATCTTTTTGAGATGTTTAATTCTTAATTGTGTGTATTTGTTATGGTTTAGGCAGCGTAAGCCATTTAAGCGTCCAAAGAGCTACTTTTTTTACGTTTTCCATTACAAAGGGCGATTTTTAAGGGTGTAGTTAATGCTGATCATTTAAGTAAATTTCGCAAAAAGCCTGACGCATCATCACAATGAACGAAATGATACGAAATAACTGAGATGAATATCCATCCATAGTAATTCTTTCCGAGGGCAGGTCTTTCACTGCAATCATAGCATTCTCGTGCTATGCTTTGCAGCTTTACTAGGGAATTATATGTGTGGTAGCTTCCCGTTGCTTTCCACACCGGTGAAGGATGGTGATGATAATGATAATGATGGCCCTATGATTTCGGGGACCGTTTGGGCCTTAAATTTTTCCTGAAATTTGTCTTACAGATGAGGAAAAACCTCGATAAAAACCTCACCCAGAAACACTGTCCCGACCGGGGATCGAACCCGGGCCAGCTGCGTGATAAGCGCAGCACCGCTGGGGGGGATACCTCGAGGACCAGAGCGGTGCGATCTGGTTAAATGAAATTGGAGGCAGGAAAAAACGGGAGAAACCCGGAGAAAAACCAGCCTAAGCTCCGACTTCGACACCACATCGATGAGAGGCCAGCGTCTAAAGCTATTTAATGAATTTCTTACCGCTACCTCGAGACCAGAGCGGTGGATCTGGTGAAATGAAATTGGAGGCAGGAAAAAACGGGAGAAACCCGGAGAAAACAAAACCAGCCTAAGCTCCGACTTCGACACCACAACGATGAGAGGCCAGCGTCTAAAGCTATTTAATATGAATTTCTTACCGCTAACCCTCGACTGACCAGGGAGGTAGGTGGATCTGGTGCATGAAATGAAATTGGAGGCAGGAAAAAACGGGAGAAACCCGGAGAAAAACCAGCCTAAGCTCCGACTTCGACACCACATCGATGAGAGGCCAGCGTCAGAAGCTATTTAATGAATTTCTTACCGCTACCTCGAGACCAGAGCGGTGGATCTGGTGAATGAAATTGGAGGCAGGAAAAAACGGGAGAAACCCGGAGAAAAACCAGCCTAAGCTCCGACTTCGACACCACATCGATGAGAGGCCAGCGTCTGAAGCTATTTAATGAATTTCTTACCGCTACCTCGAGACCAGAGCGGTGGATCTGGTGAAATGAAATTGGAGGCAGGTAAAAAACGGGAGAAACCCGGAGAAAAACCAGCCTAAGCTCCGACTTCGACACCACATGGATGAGAGGCCAGCGTCTAAAGCTATTTAATGAATTTCTTAAATTTAATTTAGTAACACGAACATGTGACATTCATGTGTTTCCAGTTATAGTTATTGTTGTAATAATTAAATCACTGTTTTTGTTTGTTTATCTTGTTGTATGATGAAGAAAATACATTGAAAATCAATCTCGGCCACAAACAAGTAGTTCTGCGTTGTTTGTAAAATTACTTATCGCACAAAAAATGCCTTACAAGAGGAATACGTACAACGGCGATTCAGAAGGTAGAAAAGGAATTCATTAATTGAGAAAAAAGTATCTGCTAAGGCAAAATATCACGACGGCAGGAGTCTTATCGATTCTGCTAAATATGCTCAAAGCCTCTCCTTTTAATATAAGCTACCAAAGGTTAATTACGGGAATTAAGTTAATACGGTATACAAAATTATCATAAGTAATACCACGAGTGATTTCCAAATTATCGATAAATTCACGACTCACGAAGTGAGGAGTGAATTTATCTAGAGAATTTGGAAATCAAGAGTGGCATTTGTTAGGACTATTTAACGAATAAAATTAAGCTGTTTACTCACAAATCATTATTTAACTATAGTTATTTTAAAATATTTATATATTTAATGTAAACGGCGATGTTTGAAAACAAATGAGAAACGATAGGTACGCTTCATCTGCTTCTTATGTTTATCACTGCAACCAGATCATACTATTTATTGCCAAAGGAACGCAATATTGTAAGGAGGAGCTTTCTTTAATATGGTAATTATAACACTGATAAATATTTGGTGAAACACGACTCTGATTGGTTGTAAAACAGAAATCATTGAAACGTGATTGGTCATTGACTCCCATTTGGGGCATGAGTTAAATAGTCAGATTAAATGGTTCCAACACGTCCAGAGAATGTCAAAATCCCGTCTACCAAAGATGATTTACCACCTCAACCCTAAAGGCAAAAGAGACCTCGGAAGACCCTTCAACTGATGGAAAGATCAGTTTTTGTAGTCGCAGAACGGACATCATCACCCAATACTGCATTCGGAAGAAGAAGAAGAAGTTAATACGCTACAAGCTGTTAGTTTATGCTGGCTATTTTACTCATGCCCCAAATGGGAGTCGAATGACCAATCACATTTCAATGATTTTTTATTTACAACCAATCACAGTCCTGTTTCGCCTAGAATTTACCAACTAAAGTTTATCATAATAAAGAAAGCACCTCCTTTTTAACATTCTGAAAAGGTCATAGTATTATTTTGCAGTGACTGACTCTCTAAGAAATACGGCTACCACATTGTATATATAAGGTATGAGTTAATTGATATAAGAAAATTTGTAGCAATTGATTATACCACCAAAAAAAGAAACCACTGTTTGCACTTTCTTAAGTGCATTTTTTCCCAGGTAATAACATTCCAGAAAAATATAATTGTCATATTTGCATCATAGGACATCAGAAATAAAGTAATGTACAGTTTGATGTGTTTCATTTTTTCTCCACTAGACAGCATTCTTACAACATTGCGTTCCTTTGGTAATAAATAATACGATTCAGTGATGAACAAAAGAAGCAAATGAAGCGTACCAATCGTTTAACATTTGTTTTCTAACATCGCCGTTAACATTAAATATATAAACGTTTTAAAATAACTATAGTTAAATAATGATTTGTGAGTAAACAGCTTAATTTTACTCGTTAAATAGTCCTAACAAATGCCACTCTTGATTTCCAAATTCTCTAGATAAATTCACTCCTCACTTCGTGAGTCGTGAATTTATCAATAACTTGGAAATCACTCGTGGCATTACTTATGATAATTTAACTCATGCCTCCAAATGGGAGTCAATGACCAATCACATTTCAATGAATTTTGATTTAAAACAAATGAAAGTCATTTTCCACCTCGATTTCATGAATTTAATTTTTTCACTTTAAAATCAAGCTCCTCTTTTCTAACATTCTGAATAGGTGATAGCATTATTTTGCAGTGACTGACTCTCTAAGAAATACGTTGAATATAACAATTTATATATTAAGATGTAAGAATCCTAGAATGCATGTGGCTACCAGATTGTATACATGGTGCAAGAATGTAACCAGATAGTTCTTGCGGGATATAATATAAAAACATTTGTAGTAATTGATTATACCACAAAACAAAATAAACCACTGTTTGCACTTTCTTAAGTGCATTTTTTCCCAGGTAATAACATTCCAGAAAAATATAATTGTCATATTTGCATCATAGGACATCAGAAATAAAGTAATGTACAGTTTGATGTGTTTCATTTTTTCTCCACTAGACAGCATTCTTACAACATTTCGTTCCTTTGGTAATAAATAATACGATTCAGTGATGAACAAAAGAAGCAAATGAAGCGTACCAATCGTTTAACATTTGTTTTCTAACATCGCCGTTAACATTAAATATATAAACGTTTTAAAATAACTATAGTTAAATAATGATTTGTGAGTAAACAGCTTAATTTTACTCGTTAAATAGTCCTAACAAATGCCACTCTTGATTTCCAAATTCTCTAGATAAATTCACTCCTCACTTCGTGAGTCGTGAATTTATCAATAACTTGGAAATCACTCGTGGCATTACTTATGATAATTTAACTCATGCCTCCAAATGGGAGTCAATGACCAATCACATTTCAATGAATTTTGATTTAAAACAAATGAAAGTCATTTTCCACCTCGATTTCATGAATTTAATTTTTTCACTTTAAAATCAAGCTCCTCTTTTCTAACATTCTGAATAGGTGATAGCATTATTTTGCAGTGACTGACTCTCTAAGAAATACGTTGAATATAACAATTTATATATTAAGATGTAAGAATCCTAGAATGCATGTGGCTACCAGATTGTATACATGGTGCAAGAATGTAACCAGATAGTTCTTGCGGGATATAATATAAAAACATTTGTAGTAATTGATTATACCACAAAACAAAATAAACCACTGTTTGCACTTTATAAAACGTATTATTTCCCAGATAATAACGTTCCAGAAAAATATAATTGACATATTTCAATCATAAGACATCAGAAATTAATTAATACACAGTTTATGAGGAAGTTCATGGTGTGGTTACTAATGGCAGTAACAGACGAATAGATATTATTGCATTTAGACCATCTTCTAAAATTAGTATGATATTAGATCCCATAATCCGTTTCGAGACTCATAGTTGCCAACCTGAGGAAGTTGACTCTGAAAAGAAAGCCATATATGAGCCAACAGTTGACTATTACAAAGATAAATACCAATTGAGCAGTTGAATGGAATATGGGCATAACTCATGTTTTGCCCTTTCTCCGTTTAATGCATTTTTGGACTCGCTATTTTGTAGTTGGACAGCCTGACAAGTTTTGTTTCGGTATCTCAATAACAGCAGGTTCAGCAGCGGATTGCATCAATTAAAATAAACAACAATGTTATGTATTTAGTTATATATAAATTGCTAATATCTCAGAACGTATATTTTTTAATTGTGCCCATATTCCATTCAACTCCTCAGTCAGATATAACTGCCACAGGATTGATGATCGGGGCAAGAGGTACTGCACCAGGATTCTTAGCTACATTTTGAAATTTCTTAGATTTTGACAGAGTGCATCTTTCTAAAATTGCCATTGTTGCCATTAGAGGATCAATTTCAATTTTAAGAAACTATCTTTACAAAAGTTCTACTTTATAGAATATACTTCAATTACAATTTGAGTTTTTTAATGTATTTCATCATCATCATCATCACTCCAGGGATTAGGCAATTGCCCGTTCCGACTTCATATTGCATCAGCCCAACGTCTTCTAGGTCTTCCAACATCACGCCTTCCTCTTGCTTGATAATTTCTGGCTAACAATGGATATCTCTCCTTGCTCATTCCATCCATGTGATCAATCCATTTCTGTCTGTAATTCGTGACTTTATCCAATAAAGGCTGTACTTTCAATTCTTCTCTTATATCCTCATTTCTTATTCTATCAAGTCTTGTACATCCTTTTACTTGTCTTAGGAACCGCATCTCTGCCGTCTGTATTCTATCCTTCTGTCTTTTCACTGGAGCCCAAGTTTCACATCCCATACAATATTGTGGGAACCGCCATAACATTATACATTTTTATCTTGGTTTCTTTTCTAATTTTATTTTTGAATGTTCTCTGTATTGTTCCACACACCGTCTGAAATTTATTTATTTTGGAGTCAATATCTCTTTCCACATTGTAGCCAACATCACAGCCCAAATATTTGAAACTAGACACCTGTTCTATACTTTGATTTTCTAAAATAATTTTGGTTCTCACTGGATCTCTTCCTCTAAAAGCCATGGTCTTCGTTTTCCTTACAGAAATTTTTAGATCGTATAATTTACATATTTCATTTAATGCATGCATTGATTTCTGTAAGTCGTCTTCATTTTTCTGTATTATGATTACATCGTCAGCAAATAAAAGATTATTTATGCACATTTTATTATCCATTCTTATTCCTGGATTTACTAAAACTTTCCATTTATTAAAAATATCGTCTATATATATATTAAACAAAGTGGGTGATAAACTACATCCTTGTCGTAATCCAGTATTTGTTTTGATTGCATCTGTTCTTTTGAATCCGGTATCTATAATTATATTTGTGTCTTCATATAATGTATTTAATGTATTTACAAAATGTATTTCATCAATTTTGAAAATTAATTGTCTGTATCACTCTGTCCACTTACTCCCTATATTGATGACATTCTAGGAGATCATCAATGTGCATTTAGAAGAAACAGGTCTACAACAGATCAGATTTTTAGTATAAGACAGATTTTAGAAAAGAAATGGGAATATAATGGTACTGTACATCAACTATATGTAGACTTCAAAAAAGCATATGATTCAATTAAGAGGGAGAAGAAGTTATATAGTATCCTGCTGGAGTTCGGAATTCCTAAAAAGTTAGTTAGACTTATACGAATGTGTCTAAATGGCTCAAAGAGTAGGGTGCGTGTAGGCAAAACAGTTTTCGGACACTTTTGAAATCCAGAATGGGTTGAAGCAAGGAGATGCACTATCTCCTCTACTATTTAATTTTGTACTAGAGCATGTCATTAAATCTTTAGAGAATGAGGAAGGCTTACAACTCAATGGTATTAATAAGCTGTTAGTTTACGCTGATGATGTAGTATTGTTGGCCGATAGCGAGGAGATACTAAAGGACAACACGCACACACTATTGAGTAACACTAAGAAATTAGGACTGGAAGTAAATATCAATGAAACTAAATATATGGTCACACGTAGAAAGTCAGTATATAATGGAAATGGACAGCTAATGACAAATGAGGGAAATTTTGAGGAAGTGGCTGAATTCAAATACCTAGGAACAATAATCACAAATAGGAATGAGATGCACAAAAAAAATTAAACATAGGCTCAATTCTGGAAATGCGTGCTATTATGCATTGCAGAGACTCTTGATGTCCCAACACCTTTCAAAAAACGTTAAACTGAAAATATATAAAACTATTATTCTACCAGTTATATTATATGGATGCGAAACATGGACTCTTACTTTAAGGGAGGAAAGGAGATTACAAGTATTTGAGAATAAAGTAGCCTACTTAGGAAAATTTTTGGACCAAAGAGAGATGAACAGACAGGTGAATGGAGAAGACTACATAACAATGAACTGCATGGTCTTTATAGGAAGCCAGATATAATAAGAACAGTTAAGTCTCGTAGACTGCGATGGGCAGGACATGTTGCACGTATGGGGAATGAAAGACTTGCATGGAAGCTTCTTGCAGGAAAGCCAGAGGGTAAACGCCCAGTTGGTAGACCAAGAATGAGGTGGGAGAATAACATTAACTATGATTTGAGGGAAGTAGACTATACAGGGAATGATTGGAAAGCATTAGCTCGGGATAGGGATGTATGGAGAGCTTATGTCCGTGCGGCCATGAACCTACGGGTTCGATAGTGCCAGTGAGTAAGTAAGTAAGTAAGTAAGTGTCACTCTGTCCTTGTGGCGAACATCTAATGAGGAAAGTTTTATGTAAAAAAATATAATAAATTACTACGTGCAGACGAACTAATTCCCATGTATTTAGTCTTTTTTATGTAATTATGATCAGTACAGCTTATTTTGCTTCATTTTGTATGTCTGATTCTTCCTTCAACATATCTAGTCACTTCACTCATCATCTAAAAGCATTCTCAGAAATGATGTTAGTAATCTATTTTTATCTGAAAAGATGTGTCTGGTTTTATTATTTTTTTATCGCGAAAGATAATGAATTATACGGATGTAACTCTACCCGTTTCACTGAAACATTGATGTCAGCGTCAATCACTGTGCTCTTCGACGTAGAATCCGAATTTAAATAATTCCAAGAAACATCGTTGAAGTCCATGACATAATTTCGAAGTAGAAAACTCGTTAAAACTAGTAAAAGTGTGTTTGGAAACATGTAGGCCCTATCATGTTTCAGTCTAACCCAATAAATTGGGTTGAGAAACTTGAATATGTGCATACATAGTGTTCTGCTCGAGAGCAGGTCTTTCACTGCAAACTCAGCATTCTCCACTCTTTCCTTAACTCAGCTTTTCTTTTAGTATCTGCATAGAAACCATTTATTTTAATATTGCATATCATCTGATGTCTTATTCTGCCTCTTTCTTTCCGTTGAATATTACTTCTGGGGTATCTTCTTAGCCAGTGGCCAGTCCAATTTCCTTTCCTCTTCTTTATGAGTTCCAGCATTGTTCTTCCCTCACCCACTCTGTCTAGCATATTTTTATTTTTTATTTTGTCTGTCCATTTTATATATTACATCTTTTTCCATATCCACATCTCAAAAACTTCCAGTCGCCTTTCCTCATTCCGTCGTAATGCCCAAATCTCTGCACCATACAATCCTACACTCCACACAAAGGACTTCACTAGCCTCTTCAGATATAAAAAAATAAACTGAACTTGCCGGTAGTGTTTTACGATGCAATTTCGCATCTTAGGTCATTATCTTCATCAGTTAAAACTGGTCGAGAAAGAATCCACAGATTTAACTCAGAGCCTTCTTATTATAGGGTACTGATAACACTGGTCAACATGATTTTTGTCTCATGAGTACCAATAGTACTTAACGCAGATTTTTATCGTGTTTTCAAATATGTATTCAGAATTTTTCATCACCCACAGTTTTTTATTTCAATTTCAATTAAAGGATTCAAATTATAATTTTTTAATAAACTTTTTCGTCCATTTGTCCATTGTAAAATAGAACCAAATGAGCTAACTCAGGAGATTTCAGCTATGTAAAAGAGATATCAAGGCAAATGGAATCCTAATATGCTGGCAGATTATTGTTTGACCATCAAGAGGGATGCTCCACAGGCGAAATATAGCAGAAAATTGTCATTTATTACTTTCTAGGTGAGTCGAATGCTCAAATATTGTGTAGTTACGAATGTAGAAATTATTAAAGTGTTTGAAATTATAAATTCCTGTCTCTCGGAAAGCTTGCGAGATGGAGAAATACCAATATCATATTTGAATTCAGGAGAAAAAATACCATCAGAATCACATATGTTTCTTTCTGGCAGAAATAAAAAAGTATATTTTTTGTTGATCAGTGTTATTTTGGAGTTTTTGAATTTGTTAAGGATGACTGTCAACACAGGTACAATTTTTATTGTTTTAAATTATTTAACAATGGTTAATATGTTTTAAAAGTATTGATAAATTAACTTGGTCTAACAACTCCTAACAAAGGTGATGCTATGGACCAACATTGGGCTGTTACGTCATTGGTAGATAGGTATATGACAATTAATAACTTCAAAATATAGGATACTCCAAGAAAGTAAAGTTATCGCATAGGAGATCTCTTCAGTAAACAATGACAATTGCTTTTACACATAAAAATTTGGTTTTACGTCGAAAGAAAATTATAGAACACGTGTGACACGATGATATAATGGCCAAATTACAGCTGAGGTTGGATGTGAAGGAGTGTGCTCATATAAAAGGAAACTGAAGTTAAGTTATCAGCCAGTGCTAGCAGGATGCATGTTAGGGTCTTCTTTAAAACAACAATTATCTATTCTTATAACAAGATTAGGGAGACAAAGTGAAAATCAAGATTTTCCCCCTTAAGAGAAGACAAGAGAGATGCGAGTAAAGCCTCTTCTATAAAAGTTAAGAGAAAGTAGTTTTAAAAACTCATTTTCGTTCAACAAAGTAACTGAAACCTGCTAATTTAGATAACAGGGCTTTCCTAGATGATGTTTTCAACTTCTGCACAACCATATTTCATCCTTAAATATTATATATATTCACACATAGATGTACGGTATATATGTGTGTATATATATATATATATATATATGTATATATATATATGTGTGTGTGTGTATATATATATATATATATATATATATATATATATTGGACTGTTTGTTAAAATAAAATATTTCCTGTGCAATGGATGCATGAACTTTTACTTAAAACCATTCAAAAAGGCCTTCATTTCCCTGAGCATCAAGAAAAGGTCACCCAAAAAAAATTATATAGGCCTATATATCAAAATTTATTATTGATTTGGCGGTGAACGTTTCTTGAAGCTCAGTGGAATGAAAGTCATTTTCAATGATTTTTTTAAACCTGGTTGAGTGGTAGACAAGGCCTTAAGGCCTTAACTCTGCCAGGTAAAATAAAGCTATTATTATTATTATTATTATTATTTTAAATTTCTGTGTGCATTTCGTTCCTATAAAACATTTGCTTCACCATATGAAAATATAGCAGAACCAGTATAGATATAGGAATTATGGAACATCGAATAGGTTAAGATGAATACAGGTATAGCCTATATTTACGATGGGTTTGCGCTACATATGTCACATGTGGTTACACATAAATTGCGTGTACATTACGTCACATGCCTCCGTCACGCTGCACATAAAACAGATTGATAGGCACATGTCCGCAGTAAATAACATCTTTGTTCAACTGACTACGTTTAAATTACTGACTCACTTCCCAGGCAGTAACTTTCACAATCATTTTATTGATCATTTTCATGGGCCAGTGTTCAGAGATTCTGACTACAGTTCATGAGGTCCCGGGTTCGATTCCGCTCATATCATAAGAGTTTTCAGACAGAAGATTAATGATTTGAGGGAAGTAGATTGTACAGGGAATGATTGGAAAACATTAGCTCAGGAAAGCGATGTATGGAGAGCTTATTTTCGCGCGCCACTGCCTGTTCGGAGCGGAGAGTGTGTATGTTCGAATCTCCTCAGCAATAGACCTGTTTACATAATGTGTGTTTGTATCAGAATGCAGAAACAAAAATTGTGCAAAGATGAGTCCATTCCTACACAAAGCGGACTGTACTAGAAGCCTGTCCCGAGTGGGCGTGTCAACGTGCAGTTTGTAAACATAGCGCTCTAAGTATGATGCAGCCTAGCCTGTACTTACTTACTTACTCACTGGCACTATCGAACCCGTAGGTTCATGGCCGCGCGGACATAAGCTCTCCATACATCCCTATTCTGAGCTAATGCTTTCTAATCATTCCCTGTATAATCTACTTCCCTCAAATCATAGTTAATGTTATTCTCCCACCTCATTCTTGGTCTACCAACTTGTCGTTTTCCCTCTGGCTTTCCTACAAGAAGCTAGCCTGTAACCCATACTTTTTTTCAGCCCTAGCGATTACCAACTTTACAATTTTTTTTCCAAGTGAATGCTATCAGAAGAACTCTATTCTTCTTCTTCTTCTTCTTCTTCTTCTTCACGGTTTAGGCTTATTTACTAGCCTGTTCGGGCTCCAAATTGCTGCTCTTTCCATCTTTTCCTTTGTCTTCCCAAACTTCTTCTTCCTCGTGATTAATAGTTGTATGCTGCTTTTGGTATTCTATTTTCAGTCATCCTTGCCAAGTGTTCTTTCCAGTTTGTTCTGTATTTCTCTATTGTTGTGTTTAATTCCTCTACTTACAAGCTTCACAGAGATAGCCGGACTGCCCAACCGATAACGACAAACGCAAAGCATACGGATAAACGTTTTGGAATTCAACACCAAATTAAAGTAGCAACATGGAATGTCAGAGGAATACATCATAAAGAAACCGAACTGGAAAGAGAATTAAAAGAATGAGGTATAGATATAGCAGTGATAACAGAAACAAACAGGAAGTCAAGATCTAAGTAATTATATAATGTTTTATAGTGGAGTTGAAATAACAGAAAGAGCTCAAGCAGGAGTAGCAATAATAATAATAATAATAATAATAATAATAATAATAATAATAATAATAATGTTTTATTTATTCTGGCAGAGGTAAGGCCATAAGGCCTTCTCTTCCACTCAACCAGCACAAATAAAAAAAAAAGTAAAGTAAAGTAATCCCACAACAGGCCTCGGGAGGCCCTTGGGGTAGTAGGAGGTTAAGGCTCCCACTTTTTCTAGACAATCGGCACTTGATGTCAGCCGGGTTGTCAGCCCTGCGTGACGGCCGCCTTTACCCCAGAACAAGCGTCTGGTACTCATTTCCGTTAGAGGCTGAGTCGACCCCAGGGCCATAGTGCCGCCAGAAGGTTTTGGTCAGTTTAAAAACCCTGACCCCACCGAGACTTGAACCCTCGACCTTCCGACTTGTAGCGCAGTGCCTTAACACTACGGCGTGCCCCAACCAACACAAATACAAATAAATATTTGACAAATATAGATATACACTATACTAATTATAAACAGTTAAAGATACATTAAATGTAGCAATGTAAATTTTATTGTACAAACAACAATTTATACGATAATAACAACAATAATACTTACGATAATAATAATAACAATAATAATAATAATAATATAATAATAATAATATAATAGTACAAATATGATAAATTATACGAGAAACACCAATTAATATATATACACCTTACACTGGATAATAATGAAGTCGAGTTTAGAGCAAATATAAATTTAGATTTCTTTTAAAAGATGCCAATGTGCGGCAGCCCCTTATTTCTTGTGGTAGGCAATTCCAGTTGCGAGAAGTGAAGATGGTATAGAATAGAATAGAATAGAATATGGAATTTATTGCCTTTTTTTTCAGAATAAAGAAAATACATATGCATTTACATTGCTCACGGGCCTGCTTGGCCGTACGTGCATTATTTTTCCATGAATAAAAAAAAATAAAACTAATAATATAAACAAATACCTACAAATACACCTGTATCAAAAAACAATAACAGGCTACATATAAGTAAAATCTATGTCTGCACTAAATCAAAATAATACATATCTACATTCATCCACATTCCGTACATTAATATTAAAAAAAAATGCTAGAAAACAAATTAGAAAAAAAAAAGCACACACACATACACCCACACACCCCCACACATATACACACCGCACGCTCATATGACATGGAGTGATGTGATGTCATATGTTGCGGTATATTAAGAAAGAGACTATATTAGTAAGTCCAAGATTAAGGAAAACAATAACCGCATACGAATGGATAAATCAGACTATTTAACTCATGCCCCAAATGGGAGTCAATGACCAATCACGTTTCAATGATTTCTGTATTACAACCAATCAGAGTCGTGTTTCACCAAATATTTATCAGTGTTATGATTACCATATTAAAGAAAGCTCCTCCTTACAATATTGCGTTCCTTTGGCAATAAATAGTATGATCTGGTTGCAGTGATAAACAAAAGAAGCAGTAGAAGCGTACCTATCGTTTCTCATTTGTTTTCAAACATCGCCGTTTACATTAAATATATAAATATTTAAAATAACTATAGTTAAGTAATGATTTGTGAGTAAACAGCTTAATTTTATTCGTTAAATAGTCCTAACAAATGCCACTCTTGATTTCCAAATTCTCTAGATAAATTCACTCCTCACTTCGTGAGTCGCTGAATTTATCGATAATTTGGAAATCACTGTGCCAGGCATTACTTATGATACTAACGAACATAAGATGCCAACTACCCAAAAGGCAAGGAATCTTCCGCAACAGAGGAAAACTTCTAGTTCAAAATTCAAAATAAGCTAACCACGATTGCGTTCTATTTTACGAACACATACGTTCGTTCAGAAATAAAATCTCAATCTAGTAACTTGCTATGAACGAAAATTAATTTTTCAGACATGCATTTTCCGTTAACGTAGAGTCTCCCATGAGAGTAATTTTTTATTCATTCAATCTCGTGCAGTTTTCAACTTTAGCATTCATCACACACGTAAAGGATAGGTGCTTCAACGAGTCTCCCCCACCTCTCTAACAAAATACAAGTGGTGTACGCTTCTCGTTGAACCAAAGGGGTTCGTGACCCTTAGGATCAGCGAACTTTTTAACCCTCTTGCAGTATTTTTAGCGATGAGAATTTCCCTTGCTTCGCAGTCACAAGAAGTGGCACTTCACTTTTGAATGATAGATGTGCTGACAGTAGTTCTTACATTTTCGTTTCTTCAAATAAATTCTGTGATTGATTAGCGACCACTTGTATTTCATCTTCGTATAATTTCGTCAAACTCTTCATTAAGACGAAATATTTTTCCACTTTTTGGATTTGATTAATGATATATTTAAACAGGCTTTACATTATACAGTTTAAGCTCGTATTTAATTTATAGCTAACTTTGATTTTTTTATTATGACTAGAAAATACCCTACGTGGGCTGCTATGCCTAAATAAATTAACTATTAAGGGTTAATTATATGGTATTCACTCCACCGATGTGGTCTCGAGGTAGTGTGCTGTCTTGTCACTCAGCGGGCCCGGATTTGATTCCCGGCCGGGACAGACTCCTGGGTGATATACATATATATATATATATATATATATATATTTCTTTTTCGGGGTTTTTCCTCACCAATAAGACAAATGGGGGCACGCCGTAGCGTAGTGCTTAAGACACTGAGCTACAAGCCAGAGGGTCGAGGGTTCAAGTCCCGTTGGGGTCAGGATTTTTAAACTGACCCAAACCCTCTGGCGGCACTATGGCCCTGGGGTCGACTCAGCCACTAACGGAAATGAGTACCAGACGCTTGTTCTGGGGGTAAAGGCGGCCGTCACGCAGGGCTGATAATCCGGCTGACATCAAGTGCCGATTGTCTAGAAAAAGTGGGAACCTTAACCTCCTACTACCCCAAGGGCCTCCGGGCCTGATGTGGGATCACTTTACTTTACAGGGGCACGCCGTAGCGTAGTGGTTAAGGCACTGAGATACAAGTCGGAGGGTCGAGGGTTCAAGTCCGTTGGGGTCAGGATTTTTAAACTGACCCAAACCCTCTGGCGGCACTATGGCCCTGGGATCGACTCAGCCTCTAACGAAAAAGAGTACCAGACGCTTGTTCTGGGGGTAAAGGCGGCCGTCACGCAGGGCTGACAACCCGGCTGACATAAAGTGCCGATTGTCTAGAAATAGTGGGAGCCTTTACCTCCTACTACCCCAAGGGCCTCCTGAGGCCTGTAGTGGGATCACTTTACTTTTACTTTACTTTTAATAAGACAAATATCAGGAGGTTTAGGGCCCAAAGGTTCCATCACCGGTATGGAAAGCAACGGGAAGCTACCAGACCTATAATTCCTTAGTAAAACTGCAAGCATAGCATGAAAATGTTATCATTGCAATGAAAGACTAGCCCTCGGGCCGAATTACTCTAGAATAGATAGATATGGTATACATGGCGGTTGTAAGTAAATTTTTCATTTCAGATTTTAGGTAAATCCCACACTTCTAATTGTTCAGGGACCGTTTGGACCTTAACGTTTCCTGAGATTTGTTTTACAGGTGAGGAAAAACCCGAAAAAAACCATTATCCAGAAATTGTTCCAACCGGGGATCAAACCCAAGCCCGCTTCATTACGAGGCCACTGCAGTCGAGTTCTTGTCACATAACTAACTAACTCATTGGCACTGTAGAACCGTAGGTCCACGCCCGCTCGGATACAAACTCTCCACACACCCGTATCCTGAATCAATGTTTTCCAATCGTCTCCTGTACAATATAGCCTCAAATCATGGTTAGTATTATTTCTCAATTTCATTCTTGGTCTACCGACTGGGCGTTTTTCCTCTGGTTTTCCGACAACGAGCTGTCATTCCCCATTCGTGGCACATGTCCGCCCATCGAATTCTACGAGACTTAACTGTTCTTATTATATCTGGTTTCATATAAAGATCATGTAGTTCATTGTTATGTACTCTTCTCCATTCACCTGTCTGTTCATCTCTCTTTGGTCCAAAAATGTTCCTAAGAACTTTATTCTCAAATACTTGTAATCTCCTTTCCTCCCTTAAAGTAAGAGTCCATGTTTCGCACCCATATAATATAACTGGTAGAATAATAGTTTTATATATTTTCAGTTTAACGTTTTTTAAAAGGATTTGGGACATCAAGAGTCTCTGCAATGCATAATAGCACGCATTTCCAGAATTGAGCCTATGTTTAATTTCCTTGTGCATTTCATTCCTGTTTGTGATCATTGTTCCTAGGTATTTGAATTCAGCCACCTCCTCAAAATTTCCCTCATTTGTCATTAGCTGTCCATTTCCATTATGTAACGTATTTCTACGTGTGACCATATATTTAGTTTTATTGATACTTCCAGTCCCAATTTCTTAGTGTTACTCAATAGAGTGTGCGTGTTGGTCTTTAGTATCTCCTCGCTATCGCCCAATAGTACTACATCATCATCATAAAGCCCTGCCTTAAACCTTTTGTAATAGTAAATCCCTCTGTTATATGATTTCCAAAGTTTGTTTTCGAAACGGAACATTTGTATAATCATTTTATAGCTTCTATTAATATTTTGGTAATGTTAGAATTGTCTAACGTTTCCCTTAACATTTCATAAAATTTCATAGACTGTTTAACTCATGCCCCAAATGGGAGTCAATGCCCAATCACGTTTCAATGATTTCTGTTTTACAACCAATCAGAGTCGTGTTTCACGAAATATTTATCAGTGTTAAATTTACCATATTAAAGAAAGCTCCTCCTTTTTAATATTCTGAACAGGTTTGACCATTATTTTGCAGTGACTGAGCTTGTAAAGAAATACGGCTACCAGATTGTATATATAGTGCATAGATAAGCAGATTCTGCTTGCGAGATGTAATATATGAAAAACATTCGTAGCAATTGATTATACCACCAAAAAAAGAAACCACTGTTTGCACTTCCTTAAACGTATTATTTCCCAGGAATTAACGTTGGAGAAAAATATAATTGACATATTTACATCATAGGACGTAAGAAATTAATTAATAACCTGTTTGATGATGTTTCATCTTTTTCTCCACTAGAGATGTTACTTACAATATTGCGATTCTATTTGACAATAAATAATACGATCTGGTTGCAGTGATGAGAACAAATGAAGCAGACGAAGCTTACCTATCGTTTCTCATTTGTTTTCAAACATCGCCGTTTACATTAAATATATAAATATTTTAAAATAACTATATTTAAATAATGATTTGTGAGTAAACAGCTTAATTTTATTCGTTAAATAGTCCTAACAAATGCCACTCTTGATTTCCAAATTCTCTAGATAAATTCACTCCTCACTTCGTAAGTCGTGAATTTATCCATAATTTGGAAATCACTCGTGGCATTACTTATGAGAAATATTAAAAAATAATAATTTAGCGTACATTAACTGAGGAAGTTGGTACTTTAAACAACATACGAATAGAATTATAGGTGTTTCGCTGTAATATGTTACTCTGGCAATAAAGGTTACGCTACCTCAGTCATATATATCAGAGTCTCAGTCTAGTAATATATTACCTTTGTAAACTGAAATTCGGAAGGGGCTCGACACCGTGCATGACAAGGAAGAGCTTCTCGCGGTTTCAAACTTGCGATTAATAACAACCTGAAAATGCTTACAAATTTACGACTTGCACATACAGCACAAGTTATGAATAATATTACACTTTCACATAGGCTACTACAGAGTGTTCCGATATTTCAATTCATTTTTCTCTCCTCTTCGTGTATTAATATGCACTGACTGGCGCTCCAGAAGTCCCCGATTCGATTCATCAACAACATCAATACTACAGCTCTTAGGATCGAATTAATAAACGCATTAGACCGTAACATAACAGATACGATCAAAACAAATACTGGATTACGACAAGGATGTAGTTTATCACCCACTTTGTTTAATATTATAGACGATATTTTAAATAAATGGAAAGTTTTAGTGAATCCAGGAATAAGAATAGATAATAAAGTGTGCATAAATAATCTTCTATTTGCTGACGATGTAATCATAATACAGAAAAATGAAGACGACTTACAGAAATCAATGCATGCATTAAATGAAATATGTAAATTATATGATCTAACGATTTCTGTAAGGAAAACGAAGACCATGGCTTTTAGAGGAAGAGATCCAGTGAGATCCAAAATTATTTTAGAAAATCAAAGTATAGAACAGGTGTCTAGTTTCAAATATTTGGGCTGTGATGTTGGCTACAATGTGGAAAGAGATATTGACTCCAAAATAAATAAATTTCAGACGGTGTGTGGAACAATACAGAGAACATTAAAAAATAAAATTAAAAAAGAAACCAAGATAAAAATATATAATGTTATGGCGGTTCCCACAATATTGTATGGATGTGAAACTTGGGCTCCAGTGAAAAAACAGAAGGGATAGAATACAGACGGCGGAGATGAGGTTCCTAAGACAAATAAAAGGATGTACAAGACTTGATAGAATAAGAAATGAGGATATAAGAGAAGAATTGAAAGTACAGCCTTTATTGGATAAGGTCACGAATTACAGACAGAAATGGATTGGTCACATGGATGGAATGGGTAAGGAGAGATATCCATTGTTAGCAAGAAATTATCAAGCAAGAGGAATACGTGATGTTGGAAGACCTAGAAGACGTTGGGCTGATGCATTATGAAGTCGGAACGGGCAATTGCCTAGTCCCTGGAGTGATGATGATGATGATGATGATGATGATGATGATGATGATGATGACCGTAAAAGGCGTTCTCTGCTGAGAAACTTTTATCCTAATACATCTTGCTTACTCAGAAATCTATTCATGCGATAATAATTGTAAGCTACCTGACGAGGTAACTTAAGATCATAGCTTAAGATAGAAACTTATCGTGAGAATCCCGAAGGGAACCGATGGTAACCGATGTAGTTTGAAACCTTTGCAGCTTTATCCAAGAAGTCGAACCTTGAAGACTTCGATCATGTTTTCGGTATACGCGGAGAAGAGGAATTTGATAGAGTCTACCAAAGAATTCAACTGGAAGAACAGGAGAATCGGCGTAATATCGCGCGACGCAGACGTCGTCGTATACGGTATTATTTGCGGGACGCAAGTGTAAATGCGTTCCTCTAGACGAAAATAACGGAAGTGGTTTTATCGCTGAGAATTCTGGGTAATTTCTTGCCATTATTACGAAAAACTACTTTCATGCATGACCAGTCTCCGACTCGGTAATTCGAATTTTGCACGTGCTCACGGAAAACTCAACTCACCAGAGACTAATGTATTTGCATGCGGCCCTTAGAGTTTAGCCTTGATCTCCCAAATAACATCTCGCCATTCTGTTCCGTCCTTTACTTTCAGTCTCTAATTAAATTTTCCAGTTTTTCTCCACGTCTTTAATTCATCTAATCCTGGGTTTCTCATGTTTTCTTTCACAGTCTAGTTTCGCATCCAGTAGTATCTTGGAGTTTCGGTTTGTGTCCATTCTACATACCAGTCGACACTTCGTCTTTAACATCTGCTATTATATACTCGGACCAACGTGATCTGAGCCCCTATAGCGCTGGTATCGTACTCACAATATTTCACCGCACTCCCCTCCCACTACGTCATACGGCAGTCATCGAGTAGGGATATTGCCAAACTTCCCCCATTGTCGTGGATTTTTAATACTGAATAATGCAAAGTTGGAGTCGAGTTAACAACACTGGAGCGCAAGTGAAAAAGAGAGATAGGAATGCAGCGAGGAAAATTATTTGCTGAGGCAGAAAAGAAAGTAGGCTTTAGTTCGCGATATCTTACACGAGGAGGGGTTCACGCGTATCCGTTGTACCTATAATACCGCTGTTACATTATTTGGATGGGAAACATGAACTCTTATTTCAAGGGAAGAAAGGAGAATACGAGTATTTGAGAATAAAGTTTTTAGGAAAGTTTTTGGCCAAAGAGAGATGAACAGGCAGGTGAAGTGGAGATGACTACAAACAGTGGCGGTACATGGTCTTTATAAGAAACCAGATATAATACGAACCAGTTAAGTCTCGTAGACTGCGATGGGAGGACATGTGGCACGAATTGGGAATGAAAGATGTGCATGGAAGCTTCTTGTAGGAAAACCAGATGGAAAATGCCCAGTTGGTAGACCAATAATTGAGGTGAGTGAATAACATTAACTATGATTTTAGGTAAGTAGATTATGCAGGTGACGATTGAAAAAACGGCTCGGGATAGGGATGTATGGACAGCTTATGTCCACGCAGTCATGAACCTACGGGTCCGATAGTGTCAGAGAGTTAGTTACTTAGTTGTTTTTTTTTGTTTTTTTGGAAATTAAAAAATGCACAAATTATTTTCTAAACCGTAAATAATAGCCAAGATTACGTATTGGAATTTTGGTTGTCCGACATGTATTGTATATTAAATAAATATGAAATGATTGTATTGTCACGGGTCCTCTACAAGTATACAAAGTTTCAAGTCGATCCAATGATTTTAAGTGGGTGAAAATCGCGTTGATAGATTCCGTTACATAGATAGATAGATAGATAGATAGATAGATAGATAGATAGATAGATAGATAGATAGATAGATAGATACAGGTCAAGCTAATATAAAGCGTGCAAAAAAACAGGTAAATAAAGGAAGATTTCCAAAATTATTGCTAAATTATAAACCGCCCGGAAGGAGAAATTTTGGTCGCCCACACAGAAGATGGTCTGAACAATTTTAACAATTCCAGCTTTCATGAAACCGGAACGAGCCAACAGGCTTAATCCCTGGATGATGATGATGATGATGATGATAAAGAAAATATCATATCACGTATTCTGAAAATTTTTATAAAAATATTAGTAGGGAAATAAAAAAATATTACATTTTAATGAAATAAAGGAATGTCTAGATCCGTGACATATTTCCGTTAACTGTGATGGAACAATTATATTTTTGAAACGCACAGAGATTAGTGTGTGTGTATAATTTAATTAATTCACTATCGCGGATGTAAAAACATTTTTAGTTCAATGTCGAGGCAAATCACTCAGATCTCATATTATTTTCATTTTGAATATAAAATCTGATGTTAAGAAGATACTCGTGTAAAATTAATTATATATTCATTGTTAATTACAACATCATGGAATTAAAGCCCTTCTTATGACATAAAAATGTATACTTATTTTATTGCAGGGAGAGAGTGATAATAATAATAATAATAATAATAATAATAATAATAATAATAATAACAACATAATAACAATAACAACAATAACAACAATTACAACAATAACAACAATTACAACAATAACAACAATAACAACAACAATAACAACAACAATAACAACAATTACAACAATAACAACAATTACAACAATAACAATTACAACAATAACAATAACAACAATAACAACGATAACAATAATAACAATAACAACAATAACAACAACAATAATAACAATAACAACAATAATAACAATAACAACAATAACAAAAATAACAAAAATAACAACAATTACAACAATAATAACAATAACAACAATAACAAAAATAACAACAAACAACAATTACAACAATATCAACAATAATAACAACAATAACAATAACAACAATTACAACAATAATAAAAATAATCACAATAATAACAATAAGAACAACAATAACAACAATAATAACAAAAATAACAACGATAATAATAACAATAATAATAACAATAATAATAATAACAATAATAATAAAAAATGATAACATTTTAGAGCAGGTGAAGAGTTTTAAATATCTAGGTTTCAATTTATCATATGTTAAAATCGTAGATATTAATGACAAAATATATATATTTAATCTAATATGTGGCACTGTTAAAAGGACCCTTAAAAACACAAGAAAAGAAACAAAAATTAAATTTTATAAAATAATGGTTGTTCCTGTATTGATGTATGGATCAGAATGTTGGACGATCACTAAAAGACAAGAACAAAGATTGGAAGCAGCTGAGATGCGATTTTTAAGAAATATAGCAGGATGTACTCTGCTGGATAAGAAAAGAAATCAAGATATAAGAAAGGAACTAACTATTTTCAAACTTACAGACCGAATAATTAAATATAGGAACGACTGGAAAGAACATAATGATAGAATGCCAGAAGGAAGATTTCCAAAATTATTGCTAAATTATGAACCGCACGGAAGGAGAAATGTTGGTCGCTCACACAGAAGATGGTCTGAACAATTTTAACAATTCTAGCTTTCATGAAACTGGAACGAGCCAACAGGCTTAATTCCTGGATGATGATGAAGATGATGAAGAAGGCCTACAACTCAAAAAGATTAATAACTATGAATAGCTTAATTGCCAACAATTCCGTTAGTTTGAATTCAAGAATCAATACTTGACAATACTGTCACAGTCACATCGCGTTTTCAAAATATCCACCTCCCATCTCATTGCAGAGCGCACATCTGCGGTGTAGTAATTGGCGCACACGTTCAAATACGCCTGGCCTCGTTCGAATTATTTCTGTAGCAGCTTAGATTCGGGCTATAAGATCCATACGTGGTTCTACTGGAGTCTGATAGACTGTTTCATGTCGCCCCACAAAAAATAATCGAGAGGGTTATGATCGGGTGATCTTGGAGGCCATGCGAGTGGTTCCCCTCTGCCAATCCATCGACCTCAATACGTGGTATCCAAATGTCTCCTCACATTTACATCGAAGTGAGCTGGAGCTCCGTCATGTTGCAGCCACATTCCGTTGCGAAGCCACGTATCATAGGTTCCGTACCTGTGAGGTGTTGTCAAGTAATGAGTCTTCAAATCCTTGGAACTAACACTGATCTTGAGACATAATTAACTAGTCAGGGTGTGAAAATGCATCATTTCCGGACATTGGTACCTTATTAACCCTTAAATTAGCAAAACACAAATTTCTTGTGTTAGTTATTTGAATGTGGCGGACCGCAGTGAAAACGGAATCTTGTGTAACTGTTATTATTATGTATATTGTATAATTAGACACACATTTAAGTGTTTTTTTTTGTTCGTTTTCTTCTGATTTATTGAAAATATTAAATTAATTAAATCAACTGATGTATCCAAAAGGATACATTGTGAATTTAAGGGTTAAAAAAATGATCAACATATCTCAATACAGTATCTCACCTCCGTTGTCGGTGTTTTTTGAACACTCTGTATAGAGGTCTGTGAATTACAAGGTTATCGGCCGACCACGCCTGACGCACCATCACAGCGGCAGAGGAAAGAAATGGATGAGACGAGTGTGGAGAAATGGTGGAATGAAAATGTGGCAGGGAAAAGGGGAAAAAAACTCGTCCAAGCTCCGTTTCGTCCACTACGAAACCCATATTAAGTGACACATACTCGATTACGGGATCCCAGCTGTGAGAGGCGAGCGTCTAACCGTTTGAGACACATTAATTAATATATTTTTTGTTAAACAATTCTATCACAATAGAGGATTACTGTAATATTATAGAACAGAATCACTGAAGGTATTAAATAGACTTATCCTCCCTAGATTTCTTCACAAGAGTTTATTTCATTACAAAGCTACTGTTTACCGACGTCACTGGTACATTATGAAACGGAAGCAAAACATCCAAACTTTGTTTCATTTCCTGAATTTCGTTTCAAGCCGGATAATGGTTTTATTTTGCAGATCAATACACTATTGTTACAGCTATGACGTAAGCAGATTCGCATGCATGTACGAATAATCCTTACCTATTAATGGGTTTAAGTTTGTTATGAGCTTAGATCGAGGCACAGTAGACCTCGCAAATCATAGGCCTTTACTCAAAATATACCTGATACCTACTTACTCTATGATACATTTTTTGTTCCTCTCATCAGCTCGCTTCTGAAACTATTTGATTTTGTTATCAAGCGGTAATAGTCCATGTAGTTTCACATAAAATAATAATAATAATAATAATAATAATAATAATCTATCTATCTACCTTCGGGTTTTTACAGCTGCTACCGTCTTCCCGTGCCAAACCTCCAAAGCCTACGATCTTGGGCATCTTCAATGCTTAGCCCTCTTGTTTGCATTAATGTCTTCATGTTTTCCTTCCTTGTTAACTTTGGTCTCCCTCTTTTCTTCTTTCTGTTCGGATGCCATTGATATGGTTGCTTCGGCCATCGCTCATCTTCCATTCTTAAAACATGTCCTAACCACTTTAATCTCTTCCCCTCAATTTTTTCAATTATGCTTTCTTCTGCTTCCATTATGTTTCTAATTTTCTTATTTGTAACATATTCTAATTTAGACTTTCTGGCACTTCTGCGTAAATAATCAATTTCTAGAGCTATTAGTCTATTCTTGTAGTACTTATTGATTGTCCATACCTCACTTCCATACATTGCAACAGATTCCACCAATGTTTTACCAATATCTTTTTTTGTGTCTTTCCAAATATGCTTATCCCGCCTTATGGAATTTAACGATGATATTATTTTGCTAATAATAATAATAATAATAATAATAATAATAATAATAATATTATTAATAATAATTTTTATTAGGAGTATTCCACAATACAGTGTTTCTTCTTCAACCCAAAGTGATTTGTCGCCAGAGGTTCCTGTCTAAAGCATCTTCTTTCCTCAAATCTCTAGTTTCCACACTTCTCCTAACTCCATCCATCCAACTTTCTCTACTTCTTCCATTACCTTTCCAATTATGGATCTTCTTTGGTAACAAAATCATTATTATTATTAATTTTATTATTATTGTGTATATATTAATAATAATAATAATAATAATAATAATAATAATACTTCTTTAGTTTGTTTTTGAGGGATGTTATAGTTTGACAGTCTCTGACATAGGGCGGAAGGGAATTACATGTTTTGGTAAGTGAGACCGTAAAAGATAATGAATAATATACAGTGTGATGAGGAGGGATATAAAGGACAATGTGCTGATGGGATCGAGTGTCAAGATTATGTGTGTCGGATAGTCTGATGAGCGGCCGTGTGTGATCGTGCGTGATGCGTTGATAAATAATTAGGCGATGATGTGTGAAGTATTTTGTAGAGAAGGGATAGGGAATGGACAGTTCTACGATCTCTTAGACGAAGCCACGATAATTGTTCCAGGGACGGTGTAACATCGTCAAATTTGCGTATACCACAAATAAAACGTGCGCAAGAATTATGAACACGTCGAAGTCTTTGAGTGGAAATAATATTTAAGTCTGTAAAATGAGCGAATAAAAAGCTTCATGGAATGGTCACAGCAATACCAGCAATATTTGTTGATCTCATCATCATCATCATCATCACTCCAGGGATTAGGCAATTGCCCGTTCCGACTTCATAATGCATCAGCCCAACGTCTTCTAGGTCTTCCAACATCACGTCTTCCTCTTGCTTGATAATTTCTTGCTAACAATGGATATCTCTCCTTATTCATTCCATACATGTGATCAATCCATTTCTGTCTGTAATTCGTGACTTTATCCAATAAAGGCTGTACTTTCAATTCTTCTCTTATATCCTCATTTCTTATTCTATCAAGTCTTGTACATCCTTTTACTTGTCTTAGGAACCTCATCTCCGCCGTCTGTATTCTATCCTTCTGTTTTTCCACTGGAGCCCAAGTTTCACATCCATACAATATTGTGGGAACCGCCATAACATTATACATTTTTATCTTTGTTTCTTTTCTAATTTTATTTTTTAATGTTCTCTGTATTGTTCCACACACAGTCTGAAATTTATTTATTTTGGAGTCAATATCTCTTTCCACATTATAGCCAACATCACAGCCCAAATATTTGAAACTAGACACCTGTTCCATACTTCGATTTTCTAAAATAATTTTGGATCTCACTGGATCTCTTCCTCTAAAAGCCATGGTCTTCGTTTTCCTTACAGAAATCTTTAGATCGTATAATTTACATATTTCATTTAATGCATGCATTGATTTCTGTAAGTCGTCTTCATTTTTCTGTATTATGATTACATCGCCAGCAAATAGAAGATTATTTATGCACACTTTATTATCCAATTTATTATTTGTTGATCTAAAATGGATATTTTGCTGGCTGTAGCATCCAGTTTGAAGTGGAAACTAAATAAATAAAATATATTTATTAGCTATGCAGTTATTCAGTAAACACAACTGAGAGTCATTGGTATAATGTTTACTGCTAATGTCCAATTTCAATGTGTGTACCTAATTGCATTTTTATAAGCTATCTGTGAACTTGGAAAGCTCTGTCAGGGGATTATAAATACACGAATTCATGGACACGAATATCATGCAAAGTGCATCGTGTTATCATCCTGACACGGAAATGTCATTAACACAAATTGTACTCGACATGATTCGTAAAATTCAGCTCGTTACAGAAACCAGAAAAATGTCATATTGTAATTGTTTCCAAAAACGAGTTGCAAAAGTTGTTAAACCCTTCACAATGATTTGTTTTATACATTATACTATGAATAATATGTAATTAATTATGATTTTAATTGTAATTTATAATCGTGTTTTAAAATTTGCAGCCAATTAATGTATATTTGAAGCAGATTAAAATAATTTATTATTTTTACGACGTTATGCATCAACAGTTAACCGCCGTTGTATAAGTTTCGAGGAAAATACGTTTTTGCGCATTAGTGAGTTTTGTCGTACTTACAGCAATGGAGACCTAGATTAAAAGTTGAACTTCCTACATTTCGGGTTTGCACACTTAAATAATTATCCATCCATCTATAGTTATTCTGCCCGAAGGCAGGTCCTTCACTACAATCATAGCATTTTCATGTTATGCTTGCAGCTTTACTAGGGAATTGTAGGTGTGGTAGCTTCCTGTTGCTTTCCACACCGGTGAAGGATGATGATGATAATGATAAGGATGATGATGATGGCCATATGATTTTGGGGACCGTTTGGGCCTTAAAGTTTTCCTGACATTTGCCTTACAGGTGAGCAAAAACCCCGATAAAAACCTCACCCAGAAAAACTGCCCCGACCGGGGATCGAACCCGGGCCCGCTGCGTGACAAGGCATCACGCTACCTCGAGACCACAGCGGTGGACTTAAATAACTATATTGTAATAAAATAACTATACTGTAATATTACATATTGCAATCACGCGTGTGGGAAGAAAAACCACTGCCCTCTATGTAACATATACTACATACAATGTATATACAAAAAAATATAAAAAGGTAGTGTTAATATACATTATACGAAACAAATCATTGCATTTTAAATGAACTGAACTTTATTTGAAACAATATAAAACAATTAATACGTACTTGCCGCCATTTTATCACTAATATTGGTCTCATGTCCTGCTAACGTCAGTCAGTTGTTATAATGAACGAAAATATTTCAACAAAGATGCTATTATTTTACTATTATTTATTATTTTGAAAACACCATAGCGCAAAATATTATGTACAACACACGTTTGTGAAGTGTTTTACAGAATATCGGAAATTAGAAACCTCGCTATCGCTCGGTTTTTAAACATTTTTCCTCGATTCTGTAAAAACCATTTCCCAACCTCGCATCGTAATGCAGTTAGGTTAGCTTTTAGATTGATCTTTCACAGGTTAGAGTACTTAAATTACTTAAGTTAGCTTTTAGGTTCGTTAAATATCGTGTATATGTTGGCTGCATCCCATGATTCCATACTGTAAACCGCTTCGCTTTGTTGGCGCATGCGCATGGTGTATGATCAGAACTTAAAACAATTTCGCGCCACATGTTATAAAGTATTTTCAAAAATTCCAGTCACAAAAGGCAATGAATTCATACAAACATCTATAAAACAAAGTGTAAAAAATTAAATTTTTTAACTAATGCAGATTTCTAAATTTTTCATTTTTCTAACTATTTAACTCATGCCCCAAATTGTAGTCAATGACCAATCACGTTTCAATAAATTTTGTTCTACAACCAATGACAGTCGTGTTTCACCTCGCATCTTTATCGATTTCTCTTTATCACTCCTACTTTTATGATAAATAAAGCTCCTCCTTTTTAATATTCTGAACAGCTCAGAGCATTATTTTTCTCCAACAAGTACATTGAATATAGCAAATAATGAACAGATTCCTTGATTTTACTGAGTTGTTTACTAAAGAAATTAATTAATAACCTATAATGTTGATTATAATATACAGTTTTGTGTGTTCCATTATTTCTCCACTAGGGTGCATTTTTACAATATTGCGATCCTATTTGGCAATAAATAATATGATCAAGTTGCAGTGATTAACAAATTAAACATAACCAAACATTTATAATTTGTTTTCAAACATCACTGTTGACATTAAATATATAAATATTTTAAAATAATTCTATTTAAATAGTCCACCGCTGTGGTCTCGAGGTAGCTTGCTGGCTTGTCACGCAGCGGGCCCATGTTCGATCCCCGCTCGGGACAGTATTTCTGGGTGAGGTTTTTATCAGGGTTTTTCCTCACCTGTAAGGCAAATGTCAGGAAAACTTTAAGGCCCAAACGGTCCCCGAAATCATAAGGTCATCATCATCCTTCGCCGGTGTGGAAAGCAACGGGAAACTACCACACCTACAATTCCCTTATAAAGCTGCAAAGCATAGCATCAAAATGCTATGATTGCAGTGAAAGACCTGCCCTCGGGCAGAATTACTATGGATAGATGGTTATTTAAACAATGATTTGTGAGAACAGCTTAATTTTATTCGTTAAATAGTCCTAACAAATGCTACTCTAGATTTCCAAATCGTCTAGATAAATTGGAAATCACTCCTTGCATTACTTATGGTAAATTTTTCTTTTGCTTTATCAAATATTTAGGACGAAGGATCTATGTAAGACTGAATTTCCATTGAAACTGTAGAATTAGATTGAAGGGGTTTTCCCATTATTTAGAGCAGGGGTGGAATGTACTTGAGGAAACTGAGCGACATGTCAAAGCAGCCTGCCAACACTTTGCATGGGTTAGAATTCCAATTCAGGCAGTACAAGTGTGTGGCGAAAGGAGAAATGCGGAAAAGGCGGGAAGATGTTGATGAACTGGGGGGAGACGAATTGATAAGCACGTTCAATAGAAAAAAACTGGATCAAATGTTTCAAGTACATCCACTTTACATATAAGCTTAATACATGTGCATTCTAACGAATCCAATGAATATAGTGAAAGGGATAATTAACACACCGTGGGTAATTGTTAAGTCTATTTAACTCGTGCCCCAAATGGGAGTCAATGACCAATCACGTTACAATGATTTTTTTATTTACAACCAATCACCTCGTGTTTCGCCTAGAATGTACCAACTAAAGTTTATCATAATAGAGAAAGCACCTCCTTTTTAACATTCTGAATAGGTCATAGCATTATTTTGCAGTGACTGACTCTCTAAAAAATACGGCTACCAGATTTTATAAATAGTGCATGAATGTCAATACATACCGCATGTGGGAGTTAATATAAAAACATTTGTAGCAATTGATTATACCAAAAAAACACTGTTTGCACTTTCTTAAATGTATTTTTTTCGCAGAAAAATATAATTGTCATATTTAAATCATAGGACATCAGAAATGGATTAATATACAGTTTGATGTGTACCGTTTTTTCTCCACTAGAGAGCATTCTTACAATATTGCGTTCCTTTGGCAATAAATAATATGATCTGGTTGCAGTGACGAACAAAAGAAGCAAATGAAGCGTACCAATCGTTTTTCATTTGATTTCAAACATCGCCGTTAAATTAAATTTATAAATATTTTAAAATAACTATTGTTAAACAATGATTTGTGAGTAAACAGCTTAATTTTATTCGTTAAATAGTCCTAACAAATGCCACTCTTGATTTCCAAATTCTCTAAATAAATTCACTCCTCACTTCGTGTGTCGTGAATTTATCGATAATAGGAAATCACTCGTGGCATTACTTATCATAATTTTTCTTCCTCTTCCATTTTAGGAACTTCTAAATGCCCCACATCTTCCGGCATTATAGGGCCACAACCTCTCGTGAAATTATTTTAAACAATGACTAAAAAACATGAAGGTATTATCGCCTCACTATGATGGTTGTCCAGCGGCTCGCTTTGTTTCCACGCAGCTGTTATATATAATTAAATACAACGATGCCGACTACCGCTATGTGAATGTAAATCATTGTGAAGCATTGTCGCGGCACCCGCTTCTATATAAACGAACAAACATCTTAGTGAGTCAATAATATAGCATATCACTCACATACATTAAGGGGGGTGATGGGTGGAATTTCTAGTTTCTACATTTTTTGAGCTAGAGACGTAATGTTTTGTATAAACATTCACTGCATGATACATAATGATGTGTTTAAGTTTCATTCTTGTGAGACATTTATTTTATGAGTTATTAAATATTATATTTAAAAAAATATATTTTTGTAATTAAATGGGTTCCACAATTTTTTAGTAAAATGTCTGATTTTTTACAAGACCCCTAAAATATTTAGAAAAACATCATGCATTAGAATTCTTATAATGTGAATACAAAGGCAGAAAAAAAATAATATTGTACCTCATGCGTGGAATTACAAAATAAAAATTAATATTTGCATGCATTTTATTTTTTATCTCTTAAAATACTACCTCAATCATGAAACCCATGCATTACATTGTTACCCATTGTTTTTAGGACATGCAGTAAACATTTGAACCTTCTAGGACAAAATTTCTGAATTTCATTCAATTTTGAATGTACAATTCCTGACATTTGTCTCACAGGTGAGGAAAAACCCCGAAAAATGCATCACCCAGGAGCCTGTCCCGACCGGGAATCGAACTCGGGCCCGCTGCGTGACAAGGCAGCATGCTACCTCGAGACCACAGCGGTGGACAGATACAATATATGCACTGTTATCTGGAGATGACCAGGTAATAATTGCGAAAGAATATGGAAATATAAAGTTTGTTCGGAAAATTATTCGACGAATATGATAACTGATATTTGAAAATAAATTTAGAAAAAATGGGATGTGGAACAGAAACCGAAGATTTAACACTAGAAGATCAGAAGGGGTATTTTAGTGGTTGTGAAGAACTAGAATATATCTAGATTCAGGCATATATCTATTATTCAGAAATATGGATATACGTTTGATGGCATTTTGTGACGAAAATATTATTATTAAAGGAAATATGATGTTATCATTGGAAAGCGATTCCTTCAAATTACACCAATAGAACAAAACAATGCAAATCACTGCTCACGTGCACCTTGGCGGGTTGATTTTTGTGGGCTAGCGTCAAACGCCTCCACAATTCTCTTCGTTGTTTCTGCATCCGTGCTAATGCGAGGCCTTCCAGGAGGTTTGATTTTCTGCATCCTTCCCGTTTCCAGCAGTCGTTTTCTCCACTTCCCCACAGTCGACGACTTCAATGCTACGTTAAACTCACGTCTTGCCCGTCTTGCGGCCTCACTATCATTAGCATACGTTATTGCCCATGCAGCAATTGTAATTTGCTGTTGCATATCCAACGCCATTTTGACTAATGACGTAAGTTCTACACTGTTTTGTTTTATTCAATTGTTGTAATTTGAATAATTGCCTTTCAAACGGTAATTTCATATTTGTTGTAATGGTAATATTTTCATCACACAACGCGATCAAACATATAGCCATATTTATGATTCACCCCGTACATAGACAACAGACGAACGTATTTCTAGGCTAATAGAATTTAGAATAGATTTATTTAGCCTGGTGGAGTTAAGGCCATGTGGCCTTCTCTTCCACTCATCAGAACAAACATATGTTACATATGAATACAAAAAAAATTACAATAATAGTCATATTAAACAGGACAAATATATGTTACATATGAATACAAAAAATATACAATAATAGTCATATTAAACAGGACAAACATATGTTACATATGAATACAAAAAAAATACAATAATAATAATTGAATAATTAATTATCTGTCATATTGAATAATAATGAAAATAATGTCTAATAATACAATGAAACTAAATACAATTAAAATTAAATTAATGATAGATTGAATACAAAAAGGAATAACAGCTCGAATCTACTATACATAAAAAGAAAATTTAAAAAAATACAAAGAAAGTAATAAACTACAATGAATTAATCTACGCTTTTTATACAAGGCATTAGGTAAATATATTAACAAATCCTAAGTCTATTTTTATTAAATAATGCAAAAGGGCATTATTAATTCTTAAAAAGTAATATTAGTGAGTTGTTTGTGTTAGTAATTTTATTTTCAATTTGTTTCTGAAAGATGGTAAAGTTTGGCAGTCTCTGACATAGGGTGGAAGTGAATTCCATGTTCTAGCATGGGGCACTTTAACAATACTGTGTGTTGTACAGTAGATTATCCACAATGCGGTGTTCTTTGTAATATTAACATTATGAGGTGCACGCGTAAATATCAATTTTGTTTCGATAATTAATATAAATCATTCACCGACTGCACTAGCGCAGTAATTACAACAACAAACGATCAACAAATATCAACTTACATTGAATGCATTTTATCATAAAAACTTCAACACAATTTGAACATTATTATAGATTCATTTTTTAATTAAACTGTGTCATATATTCTCATTAATTCTAATGAATAATTTTAGCTGAATTATTGAAACATTTCCAATATTTTAACGTGAAACGAAACTTGTGTTTATGTTTGGTGAAAAATTCCCTTTTTAATTACTTTGAACTATGTAAATTTATATATTTATGTTCGATTTCATCAGACAATAAATTAAAGTCCAAAATTCAATATTAGATTTTGTAAGATACAGACTAGAATAGTATGGTCGTATACGTAGAATGTCAGAGACAAGATTACCCAGACAAGCTTTGGAATGGTTTCAACCTGGGAAAAGGAAAGATTAATTGGATGGATGATATGAGAAGAGGTATGAGGGAGATAGGTCTGGAAGAATTGGAATGGGAAGATAGAGAAGAATGGAGAAAGAAGATAAAAATGTTTAACGTTTTGAGTATAAGAAGATGTTTTATTACATTGTAAACCTGTTTATATATATATATATATATATGTCCACTGCTGTGGTCTCGAGGCAGCGTGCTGCCTTGTCACGCAGCGGGCCCGGGTTCGATCCCCGGTCGGGGCAGTTTTTCTGGGTGAGGTTTTTATCGGGGTTTTTCCTCACCTGTAACATAAATGTTAGGAAAACGTTAAGGCCCAAACTGTCCCCGAAATCATATGGCCATCATCATCCTTATCATTATCATCACCGGTGCGGAAAGCAACGGGAAGCTACCACACCTACAATTCCCTAGCAAAGCTGCAAGCATAGCATGAAAATGCTATGATTGCAGTGAAAGACCTGCCTTCGGGCAGAATTACTATGGATGGATATATATATATATATATATATATATATATAAAGGGCAGTAGTTTTACTTCCCGCACATAGGTCGTAATATGTAATATTACAATATAGTTATTTAGGTTGGCAATCCCAACTTTCAATCATGGTTGCCACTGCTGTAAGTAGTACTACTACTGCTGTAAGTATAACAAAACGCACTATCGCCCAAATAAATAAATACACAAATCCTTTATGACATTTTATTAATCTTGTTCTTTAGGTGGCATGAAACATCTAGTCTCCACATACTGGAACTATAAGCGGCAGGTTATAAACAATGTATCAGCCGATGATAAAGGAATGGTAATAAAAGAGAGAGAAGTATTAACGAATGAAACCACAAGAGTACTTCACCGTAATTGTATTGCCGGTGCTCGGCTGGAAGAACAGAACGAGATTTCTTACCATTTGGATATTAAGTATCTCAGATAAAGGGAATTCCTTCAGCCAAACCAATTTTCTTAGATCGAATTGAAGCCAAAGCTTTAGAAAAAACCTATATGCATAGTGTTCCTCGAAGAAAGCTTAGCTCGGTAACAAGCTTGTGACATTTCCTGGATGCACGTTCAAGAATCTGCACGATAGAAATAAACTCGATAAAAATAATATTTGGAGGTTAAAGTAAAAACGTTATATGTAGGAGTTTGAACGTTGAGATAAGTGTGTACATAATCTTACTCACTCATTATTGAACCCGTAGGTTCATGGCCGCGCGGACATAAGCTCCCCATATATCCCTATCCTGAGATAATTTACTGTACAATCTACTTCCCTCAAATCATGGTTTAAGTTATTGTCCCACTTCATCCTTGGTCTACCAACTGGGCGTTTTCCTTTTGGTTTTCCTACAAGAAGTTTCCATGCACGTCTTTTATTTCCCATTCGTGTTACATGTCCTGCCCATCGCAGTCTACGAGACTTAACTGTTCTTATTATATCTGGCTTCTTATAAAGACCATGTAGTTTACTGTTATGTAGTCTTCTCCATTCACCTGTCTGTTCATCTCTCTTTCGTCCAAAAATATTTTCCTAAGAACTTTATTCCCAAATACTTGTAATCTCCTTTCCTCCCTTAAAGTAAGAGTCCATGTTTCACATCCATATAATATAACTGGTAGAATAATAGTTTTTATATATTTTCAGTTTAACGTCCTTCGAAAGGAGGATAAGTGTGTACATAGGTACTTAAATTTAGTTAATTAAATTAAATTAATAATGGAAAATAAAAGATGGCCAAAAAATATATACCAATGGTTACCACCTGGAAGAAATAAACGTGGCTGAGCAAGATGGAAATGAAAACCTACGTCAGAATCATAATGGATGATAGGAATTTTGAAGAGGGAGATTGGGATAATAGAGATAAATGGAAACTGAAGACGGCAAACCTATAAGTGGGGGAAAACGGAAGAAGAAGAAGAAGAAATTAAAAATATTTCTAATTTAATTAATAATAATGAGATGGACTCCATAATATCATTGGAAGAATTGAAAAGTAGTTAAAATAAATTGAAAAATGGGAAGGAAATTGGCACAGATGATTTGAATTCTGAATTGTACACATATGCAGGCAAACATTTCCATGAAAGAACACCCAGGACGTCCACTCAAAAGACTTTTGGATGATGTTTCTCATGAGGCTGAAACAGGTCAACGAATGACGTAAATACTTAAATGTACTATGATAATGATGATAATTTAATTAACGTTTATAGACGTTTTACTATTTTTATTCCATGTTCTTAAAAATATGTCCGTATGTTTGAGTCTTTGCCATGGATTCCTTGAAGGATTCCTCGCCCGGAAAATCTAATGGATAACTATCTTACCTCCAGAAAATTTTACCCTAGTGGAACCCATGTCCGCGTTTCTTGACGATTGTATTCTCCTACAGTTCTATCTTTACAAATTTCCCTTCTATTTATGTATATATTCATCTATTATTTTCATGTATTGCAAATATATTTAATTTATTTCTTCTAATTTCTTGATTTTGATTTTATATAATTTTGTATATAATAATGATCTAAAAAATCTCATTTCTGACGCCTGAATACAGCTATAATCATTTTTTCCTTATTGTCCAAGACTCGCTGCCATTAGTCAAAATCGACACTGCCATTACTTTATAGAACATCACTTCAATGTCTATTCGTGTTGTTCCACAAATCATTTGATCCCTAATTTATTTATCTGTTATATCTATGACCGGCGTTTATATGTGTCATAGAATGAACTCGATAGAAGACACCCTTACAATAGTATACAAAGGGGGAAATCCAATTAAAATCAACATATTGGAAGACCTGGAAAATATCAAGGAAATATACAACAAGCTTTTAATAAATGAAAGCACTCCCAGACTAAACAACCCACTATACGATATCGTCAGGAAGAAGCTTTAGTCACGACAACACCACATTAGGACCAGCAGCATACTGAATGTTGTAGCGAAGAGGGACCTGCCTAAGATGGAACGGATGTTTTCAAAGGCCTACAGGCATAGAGGATACATATTTTATAAGTTGAGGACGACGGACCTTACCTAAGAAGGTATATTTTAACTTATTTTATGAGTCTCCACCTCAACGGTTTTAACAATAAATGTTTTTAGTATTAGGAACATGTAGAAAGAATGGAAGAATTACCAAATAAAATCTTACATTTCTTTCCGAGAGGAAGAAGAGATGTCGGACGTCCACGGAAGAGATGGTCTTAGATCTATTAGTGAAGACGGAACAGTCAACTCTTGCCTAAACCAGGAAGTGAAGAAGAAGAAGAAGATATTTTTAAGTTTATCCTCTGAATTAAAAAGTCGTCTGCATCTGCTGGAACTACAGATATATCGATATTGGTTATTAGTCACTATTTAACTCATGCCACAAATGGGACTCAATGGCCAATCACCTTTCAATGATTTCTGTTTTACAACCAATCAGAGTCGTGTTTCACGAAATATTTATCAGTGTTATATTTACCATATTAAAGAAAGCTCCTCCTTTTTAATATTCTGAACAGGTCTGACCATTATTTTGCAGTGACTCAGCCTGTAAAGAAATACGGCTACCAGATTGTATATATAGTGCATAGATGTGAACACATGGCGCTTACAGGAATTAATATAAAAACATTTGTAGCAATTTATTATACCACCAAAAAGAGAAACCACTGTTTGCACTTTCGTAAGTGTATTTATTCCCAGGTAACAATCTAGAAAAATATAATTGTCATATTTACATGATACGACATCAGAAATGAATTAATATACAGTTGATGTGTTTCATTTTTTCTCCACTAGAGAGCATTCTTACAATATTGCGTTCCTTTTGCAATAAATAGTATGATCTGGTTGCAGTGATAAACAAAACAAGCAGATTAAGCGTACCTATCATTTCTTATTTGTTTTCAAACATCGCCGTTTACATTAAATATATAAATATTTTAAAATAACTATAGTTAAATAATGATTTGTGAGTAAACAGCTTAATTTTATTAGTTAAATAGTCCTAACAAATGCCACTCTTGATTTCCAAATTCTCTAGATAAATTCACTCCTCACTTCGTGAGTTGTGAATTTATCGATAATTTGGAAATCACTCGTGGCATTACTTATGATTATTATTGCCATTATGTCCCTTGGAATATCATGCCACTGTACGCATATTAAATTCATACCACACCAGCTCCCAGAGTCTAGCCAGTTATTCCCAAAGCGCTCTATATCAAAACCCAAGGGTTACTCTTACCTGTAATTGGTTCATATCAGCGAAAACAAATATATCTCTGGGTCAGCTGTAAAAAACTCAGTTGATGGATGTGTAAAAATCAATATTTGAAAGGCAAATCCAAAATAGAAAAAAATTGGTGCGTGGTCTACAAGACAAAGTTTGGAGACGTCTGGATTAGACAATATACAGTACAGCACTATTTTGTGCACGTTTTAAGAATTTTGTTAGATTTCCCCATTAAAATTTTCGTAATTGAAGATCTGATATAAAAAAGGATGTAAGTACAAACAAGTAAAATTAACTATCATAGAGAGGGGAAAAAATATATCGCAAAAAATATTTTATATTTGTATTTTTCATGAATAATCAGTAATTTTTCTGATTGGAACAAGATCACAAATAACAATAACATATCAATAATTTGTATTAAACATAATAAAGATAATAAAATATTGTTGTTCTTTAACAATACAATATTAGAAGTATAGAAATTCGTGTAGATTTCTCGAAATTTTGGATCGATAATCCATAATTAAATATTAGCTCAGGATAAGGGTATGTGGAAAGTAGCTTATATCTGTGCAGCCATAAACCTGTGGTATCGACAGTGCCAGTGCGTTATTTAGTTATAATCCATATTACCTGAAAACAAAACGTTGATAGGCATTTTTAAAAATACAGTGAAAATTTTGAAGACGATTTTCGGGCTATTGTCTGTGGTCTTGAGGCTTCAAGTTCCCCGACGTTTCACCAGAGACTGCATCCGGCATCCTCAAGGGTTGCCTTGAAGATTTCCGGGCTGTTGGCCGTGGTCTTCAGGGTTGAAGTTCCCCGAAGTTTCACCAGAGACTACGTCCGGCATCCTTAAGGGTTGTCTTGAAGATTTCCGGGCTGTTGGCCGTGGTCTTCAGGGTTGAAGTTCCCTGATGTTTCACCAGAGACTGCGTCCGGCATTCTTAAGGGTTGCCTTGAAGATTTCTGGGCTGTTGGCTGTGATCTGGATGGTTGAAGTTCCCCAATGTTTCACCAGAGACTACGTCCGGCATCCTTAAAGGTTGCCTTGAAGATTTCCGGGCTGTTGGCCGTGGTCTTGAGGGATGAAGTTCCCCAATGTTTCGCCAGAGACTACGTCCGGCATCCTCAAGGGTTGTCTTGAAGATTTCCGGGCTATTGGCCGTGGTCTTGAGACTTCACCACGTTCCTCGACGTTTTGCCCGAGACTGCGTCCGGCATCCTTAAAGGTTCCCTTGAAGATTTCCGGGCTGTTGGCCGTGGTCGTGAGGCTTGACGTTCCCCGCGTTTCGCCAGAGACTGTGTCCTGCAACCTCAAGGGTTGTCTTTAATATTTCCGGGCTGTTGGCCGTGGTCTTGATGCTTGACGTTCCCCGACGTTTCGCCAAGGACTGCGTTCGGAATCCTCAAGGGTTGTCTTGAAGATTTCCAGGCTGTTGGCCGTGGTTTTGAAGCTTGAAGTTCCCCGACGTTTCGCCAGATACTGAGTCCGTCATCCTCAAGGGTTGAAACTCAAGACAACCCTTGAGGATGCCGAACGCAGTCTCTGGCGAAACGTCTGGGAACTTGAAGCCTCAAGCCCACAGCCAACAGCCCGGAAATCTTCTTCAAAATATTCATACCAACTCCGGCCGTGAAAGCTGACGTCAATAGTCAGTATAATAGTAAAAATTGTTTATATGCATCCGATGTTGTATGATTTTCGAGCAGGATGTACCTAGGGATGCGATAACGAGTTATAAATTAACTATCCTATGAATGCAACTCACAGAAATTGTTATGAAAACTTTATTTCTCCATTTTATTTGCTGTGATAACTGCATTACTAAACTGATGAGATAGATGCGAACAACTGCAATTCTGCAGGCTTTTAATACGAAGATGGCCGTCATATTGATCACATTCGGTCCGGGAAATGGACATCGCAGTTCGTTGCATTAATAAAAAACTGTATGTTATCACAATAGCAGCAGAAATTGAATTCCAGTCAAATTTGTTGTTTACTGTCTGACAATTTAAAATAGGAAATTACTATTGTACAGTACGATGGACAATGCTATGGCATTTTAAAACTAAAAATATCCATAAAATCAAGCTTAAAATTGAAAATCAAATAAATATTAACAGAACCTTCTCTCAATATTATCAAATATCAGCTTTCCGATATTTTCAAGCAAACTTAAAAAAATCTTCTTCTTCTTTTCTTCTTCTAATAGGTGACTACAACTTCAGTGAAGATTTGGCCTTCTCAAATATTTTCTCCATTCAGATCTATTCTGGATACAGACTGGCCAATTTTAATTTTCATTTCTGTTATTTTTTATGATGTTATCCTACCATCTGTTGTTAAGGCGTCCAGCTGTTCTGGTGTAGATTGTTTTCTATTTGTATAGAAGAAGTTCGGGTGATGTGGTCTCTTCGGTTTGAGTGGACCCTGTATATATATATATATATATATATTTCCGGCTTTAACAATGTTATACATTTTTCCGGCACCAATGATTTGTCTTCAATTTCACTTTATAATGTTCCTCCATTCGTCTCTATTATAAGACATTTCCTCCTCTATTTCCCAGTCCTTCAAAGTTTCTCTGATCCTTTGGATCCAACCATCAAACTGACAACCATCATAGTGAGGCGATAATTGTTTGTAGAACAATGATGATGTAATTTGTCGACCGTGGTATTCCTATAACATCCAACACAGGATGTCTTCATTTTTGTTTCACCAAATTTCCTCATTGAATTTTGAATGTTGTTCTTCCAGGTTGATTATTAAAAACTATCATAGAATCAACGTGGAAGAACAACATTCAAAATTCAATGAGGAAATTTGGTGAAACAAATGAAGACACAGAGGACAGAGAACGATGGAGAACATTAATTAAGGGAAATTTGTGAATGTTTGTTGCAAACTGTTAGCCTGTAAGTCCGTAGTCATTTATATTTGTCTTTTTTTTTTGCACGATAGTGCGTTTTGTAGTACTTACCAGCAATGGCGACCATTATTGAAAGTTCAACTTCCTACATTTCGGGGTTTCCAACCTAAATAACTGAACTGTAATATTACATTTACACTCACGTGCGGGAAGTAAAACCACTGCCCTCTATGTATACTACGTACAATGTATATACAGAAAATATCCAAAAGGTAGTGTTAATATACATTATACGAAACAAATCACTGCATTTTAAATGAACTGAACTTTATTTGAAACAATATAAAACAATAAATACGTACTTGCGGCCATGTTATCAATAATTGTTCTCAAGGCCTCCTGTTGTTTCAACTAATAAACATTGCCCACACTGTTAACGTTAGTCAATTGTTTATAATGAACGGTTGGAGGAAACCCTCAATGATGAGGAAAATTCTCAAAATGAGGATATAATTTACAGACGCTTAAATATCTATCATATTGTTTATAGAAACTTTAACGCCTATCATATAATGTATAGACCCTGTAACCGTCTATTTTATCATTTGTATACGCTTTAACGTCTATTATATAATTTATAGACGCTTTAACATATATTATAATTCACAGACGCATTAGCATCAATCATATAATTTGCAGACGCTTTAACATTTATAAGATAATTTATAGACGCTTTGAAATCCTACATAATTTATAGCGCTTTAATATCTATCACTGTAATATATTTATAGAAGTTTTAACGACTTTTATACAATTTATTGACGCTTTAATGTCTATCATAAAATTAACAATACTTTTAAATCTATCGTCTCACGCCGTAGCCGAATGGTTAAGGCAGAAAGCCTTGGCGCAGAGCTACGGGACATGCGCTAGTTCGAGTCTCCATGGGGGAAGACATTTTCTCATGGTATTTCGGCCAGTATAGGACCGGTGCCCACCCAGCATCGTGAGGCATTTGGGTAGCTACAATAAGTTGTGACTCCAGGTTGAGAAAACCAGCTATAACGGCTGGGGGACTCGACATGCTGACCATATGTCACCCCTACACTGGCTGTATGATAATCTACCTCTGTGGTTAACACATCTGGATGCAGTTGGAATGATATCCCGCTACCTCTCGTGTAAATTAAGAATACTATGTTTACAAGAAAAATAAATGTTTCTATTTGGATTCCTGAGTAGCGCAGATGGTTAGAGCGCTAAACGTACACAGTATAGAAACTCGGGTTCAAATCCCGACTTAGGCATTTATTTTTCTTTTCATGTCATATTTGCCTTCATTGCTAAATATCAAAAAAATATAGTTGTAACATGACTTGTCGCAGAGACTGCAGCGTGTTCATAATGCTTGTGTTCGATTCATTTTCAATATCCACCGTTATGACCATATTTCCGAACACTTTAATAACCTCTCTTGGCTCCGTCTTACTGACAGACGTAAATTGCACTCTCTTTCACTACTTTTCAAGCTTCTGAATTCCTACATCCCTACTTACCTGGCGTCCAGATTTGAGAAGTTATCCTCTTACCACAATATTGACACTAGATCACAAGATAGCAGTCTGCTAACAATTCCTCTTCATAGCACTTCCTCCTATTCTACTTCCTTCACAGTAGCCTCTGCCCGCTCCTGGAATCTCCTTCCTCAAGATATCAGGGGTTGCCGCACACTTGGAAACTTTAAGTCACGCTTATACAGTTACCTGTTGTCTAATAATTAATTTTTCTCTATTTATATAATTTTATACTATGTCATTAATCTTTTCCTCGTTTTTTTATATATATTGTACATATTATATATTTAATTCGTTAAATTTAGAGTAAATCAAAATACATTATAAATATTAATTGTATTGTATTCATAACTTGTAATCGTTTATATATATATATATATTGTAATTTAGATTTAAGACTATTTTTTTTTGTTTGTATTTTTTTTAAACCTGGTTGAGTGGTAGACAAGGCCTTAACTCTGCCAGGTAAAATAAAGCTATTATTATTATTATTATTATTATTATTATTATTATATATATGGGGTCATCGTATCTCATCCCTCGACCCGACCCTGAGTTGGACAATAGTTGAGGATAATTTATAGACGCTTTAATATCAATCGTATAGGCGATTAGACATATACCATGTAATCCATAGACGCTTCTACATAATCAGTGTATTGTTGCTTAGATCAGTTGGAACACAATTCATAATTTGTTAACATGTCTGAAGAAGGTACAGTGTACCGAAACAGCTGTCACTGAATTATATCTTAATAAATATGAAAATCAAATAAAACTACGTTTTATTTTTATTTAATTAATAACATTATAAAATTTATAGAATATGATAAAATTTTTAAATGTTTTACATCTATCATTTAATTTATAGCTGCTTTAACATATATAAATCATAGACGCATTAACATCTATTATATAATTTCTGCCTTCGGGCAGAATTACTATGGATGGATATAATTTATAAGTCCACCGCTGTGGTCTCGAGGTAGCGTGCTGCCTTGTCACGCAGCGGGCCCGAGTTCGATCGCCGGTCGGGACAGTTTTTCTGGGTGAGGTTTCTATCGGGGTTTTTCCTCACCTGTAAGACAAATGTCAGTAAAACTTTAAGGCCCAAACGGTCCCCGAAATCATATGGCCATCATTATCATCATCATCCTTCACCGGTGTGGAAAGCAACGGGAAGCTACCACGCCTATAATTCCCTAGTAAAGCTGCAAGCATAGCATGCAAATGCTATGATTGCAGTGAAGGACCTGCCCTCGGGCAGAATTACTATGAATGGATGGATATATATAAGAACAATAACTGTTTGTATTTGGATTCCTGAGTAGCTCAGATGGTTAGAGCGATAAACATGCACAGTTTAGAAACTCGGTATTTAGTTTTCTTTTCGTGTCATTTTTACCCTCATTGCTAAATGTCAAAAATATAGTTATAACATCTAAATATATATAGAGGGGTTCATCTCATCTCATCCCTCGACCCGACCCATAGTTGAAGATATATATATTTATATGTTATAATTAAATGTTTAACATTGAGCAATGCAAGCTTAATATGGTATGATAAGAAAAATAAGCTTGCATTGCTCAATGTTAAACATTTAATTATAACATCTATAAAGCGTCACTGCTATAAAGTAAAAATATTCTCTTTAATTTGCTTACTTGTTATAGTCACCTACTAGATGGCGGTGAAGACCGAGTTCTCGCGACATCTAGTAATAATGGAGAATATAATACATATATAAGAAAAATAAGTGTTTGAATTGGATTCGCCTGGTGGTGTAATGGATATCACGCTGAGGTACAGACTCAGAGATCCGGGTTCGAATCCCGTCCAGGCATTTATTTTTCTTACCATATATATATAGCCTATATATATATATATATATATATAATTTATAGACGCTTCAATATCAATCATACAGGCGATTAGATATCTATCATGTAATCCATAGACGCTTTTACATATATCAGTATAGTTTTAGATGCTTTAACACCTATTATAAAATATATTATAGAATATGGTACAATTTTTAAACGTTTTAGTCTAATATTTAATTTATAGACGCATTATTTATAGATGCTTTAACATATATCATATAAATCATAGACGCATTAACATCTATCAAATAATTTATACACGTTTAAAACCAGTTTCCCTGTATTATGAGGCACATTAAATAAACTTGGATATGAAAAGAATTCCCTGAAATATGAACTCAATTTATGGAATCACGATTATGCTTCCCGGATAAAATAGGCGACAATAAACCTACCAACCGAACAAACAAATGTGTAATTTAGATCGGAGTGAAACAGAGGGGGGAATGGAGAGAGTGATTACGTACAATAGTGCATTTCCAAGTACACTTGAATAATACTGCACAGAATCAAGTTTAGATTCTGAACTGGTTAATAGGATTTGTCTGAGTACAGACACCATATCATTTTCTCGCACTAAATTTGTTCCTCCAGACAAGGATGTGCTTTTAATGCAAATTTCCGAGAAATTCTCAGCTATTAATAACATTTCTGAGACTTTCTTGTTCGCACAAATACCAGCTGTACTTCTTTACTAAATAGATAATAGTGCTTTTTATGGTTTTTACATTTTCTTCTTAGAGCCTGTTTCACCAACAGAGGTAATTGTATCGCGTGGGGTGCTCTATATCAATTAATATATTTGATAATAAACAGATATTGGTAAAATTAAAGTCTCTAAGAAGAAAATGTAAAAATCATAAAAAGCACCCCACGCTATTGATGCTAAAATGATGTTATTTTTGTTGACTATTTAACTCATGCCCCAAATGGGAGTCAATGACCAATCAGGTTATATTGATTTCTTGATTTACAACCAATCACAGTTGTGTTTCACCTCGCTCTTTATCAGCTCCTGCTTTCGTGATAAAGAAAGCTCCTTTTTTTTAATGTTCTGAACGGGTCAAAACATTATTTTTCTCCAACAAATACATTGAATATAGCAAATAATGAAAAGATTCCTTGATTTTACTGAGTTGTTTACTAAAAAAATAAATGAATAACCCGTAATGTTGATTATGATATATAGTTTGATGTGTTTCATTATTTCTCCACTTGGGTGCACTCTTACAATATTGCGATCTTATTTGGCAATAAATAATATTATCAGCAGTGAATGAACATAACCTCACATTTCTGATTTGTTTTCAAACATCGCCGTTTACATTAAATATATAAATATTTTAAATAACTATATTTAAACAATGATTTGTGAGTAAACAGCTTAATTTTATTCGTTAAATAGTCCTAACAAATGCCACTTTTGATTTCCAAATGCTCTAGATAAATTCACTCCTCACTTCGTGAGTCGTGAATTTATCGATAATTTGGAAATCACTCGTGGCATTACTTATGATAATGATGGTCAGATGATGTTCGGGGACCTTTCGAGCCTTAAAGTTTCCTGACATTTGTCTTACAGGTGAGGAAAAACCGCGAAAAAACCTCCACCCAAGAAGCTGGTTCCAACCGTGGATCGAACCCGGGCTCGCTGCATGAGAAGGCATTACGCTACCTCGAGACCACAGCGGTGGATGTTAGAGCAAATATAAATGAAGGTTTCTTTTAAAATATGTTAACGTCCAGTAGCATTATTATTATCAGCATCAAGGATTAGACCTGCTGGTCTGTTCCGATCTCATGCTAGCAATGGTCTGTCCATCTTTTATAGGTCGCGCAAGGGATTTTGAAGAATGTCCTTGGCCGTAAATCCAATGGGAGAGCCTATCAAGACTGCTGAGCTGTGAATTCCCTGTCTGCCACGCGTATAAACAAAACAGTTGCTCTACAAAAACATGTACAGTCCATAGAGAATTATAGTGAGACGCGGATGTGTTGATTTTAGATTTTAAACCATAGACTTTAATTATAATATTTTGAACACTTGCTGCCTGAAGTCTTAAAATTATAGTGCAATGTGAATGTCGGGTCCCCCAGCCATTATAGCTGGTCTTCTCAACCTGGAGCCGCTACTTATTGTAGCTACCCAAATGCCTCACGATGCTGGGTGGGCATCGGTCCCATACTGGCAGAAATTCCTTGAAAACATTTCTTCCCCCGTGGATACTCGAACCAGCGCAAGTCCCGTAGCTCTGCGCCAAGACATCTTGCCTTAATCACGTGGCTATGGCGCGAGGAAGACTATAGATGGTTTAAATTAAAGTGACATTTAGTGGTTATTTAAAACATTAAGAGCGTGATATAAACCAAATACAGTGTGTGGGTGTATGTATGTATATATATAGAATATACTTCCTCCACGGATAAAGATGTCCTAACTCACTGGCACTATCGAACCCGCAGGTTCATGGGCGCGCGGACATAAGCTCTCCATACATCCCTATCCTGAGCTAATGTTTTCCAATCATTCCCCGTATAAAATATTTCCCTCAAATCATAGCTAATGTAATTCTCCCACCTCATTCTTGGTCTACCAACTGGACGTTTTCCCTCTGGTTTTCCTACAAAAAGCTTCCATGCACGTCTTTCATTCTCCATTCGTGCCACATGTCCTGCTCATCGCAGTCTACGATAAAGATTACCTAGATTATTTAATTTTTGTAGTGAGATTTTAAAAATGTATTTGAGGGAGTTAGCAATGACGTGTGGTCATACTTCCTATTGGCTGAGACCTACATCTGGTTAGTACAGGACTCGCATCTAAGCTCCCATTACAAATTTCATTCGTCAGGAATCATTGCTAGGGTTATACTGGGTCTTCCAATATTTTCTTCGTCCTAGTGGTTTGTAATAAAGAATATGTTTCGGAATTCTATTATTGTCCATTCTATTGATCTGGTCCATACATTCATCTCTGTATTGTGCAATTTTATCTAATAGTTTGAATATATTCAGTTCTCTTCGTATATCCTCACTTCGTTTTCGATCTGTTATTGTGCAGCCAGTTACACTCCTGAGAAACCTCATTTCTGACGTTTCTATTCTTCGTTTCCGGTTTTTGGTTAAGACCCAGTGTTCCGATCCATACAGTAGTGTTGGAACCGCCATTGTTTCATAAAATTTTAAAAGTTTCTCCTTTCTAGTTCCTTTGAGACTTCGTTTTACGGCGCCACACATGTAATTATATTTATTTATTTTATTTTCAATGTCTTCACTTTTTCTATATGATAGGCTACATTGTATCACTGGTAATTACAACAGCTCACCTGTTCTGTAAAATTCACAGGTCAACATGATTTTTGCCTCATGAGTATCACTAGTCGTACTTAATACAGTTTTTATCGTTTTTCAAACATGAATTAAAATTTTCTCCATCACCCACAATTTTTTTTTATTTCAATTTCAATTAAAGAATTTAAATAATTATTTTTTAATAAACGTTTTCTCCTCCATTTGTCCAATTTAAAATAAAACCAAATGAGCTAACTTAAATGATTTCAGCTATGGAAAAGAGATATCAAGGCAATTGGAATCCTAATATGCTGGCCGATTATTGTTGGACCATCAAGAGGGATGCTCCACAGGCGAAATATAGCAGAAAATCGTCATTTCTTACTTTCTAGGCGAGTCCGAATGTTCGAATATTGTGTAGTTACGAATGTAGAAAATATTAAAGTGTTTGAAATTATAAATTCCTGTCTCTCGGAAACCTTGCGTGATTGAGAAACCCCGATATCATATTTGAATTCAGGAGAAAAAATACTATCAGAATCACATATTTTTTCTTTCTTAGACAAAAAAAAAGTTTCTTTTTTGTTGCTCATTTTTATTTTATTCTCTAATGGGATTTTTACTGTTAGTGGCTCATGCCCTCAAAAAGCTAAACCTTTTTTTTTTTTTTTGAGTAGATACCTGGTATCTTGTGATAGGGAATTTAATTGCGAGAAGTGGAAATATTGTATATTATCTCTCTATCTGGGATGAAAAGGATATCCCTGAAAAAATTACTAGTTATAATAAAAGTTTGGGAATTATTAATCAAGTTATGAAACCATCCCTTGTACAAAGAAAAACACCAGATTATGTTTATATAACACTTTGGCTAGACCAGTGTTGACCTATGGTAGTGAAGCATGGACACTAAAAAGACAACATGAAAGCAGAATAACGGCTTGTGAAATGAGATTCATGCGCAGAACAGCGGGTTACACCAGATGAGATCGGAAAAGGAACACCGATATCTTAAAAGAATTGAAGACTACGCCAATTTTGGAATATTTAAACAGTACCAACTAAATTGGAAACACCATCTTGAAAGAATGAGTTCAAATCGGATCCCAAAAGCTGTTTATAATTATATACCAAGAGGATGAAGATCACTGGGCCGTTCTATGAAACGCTGTTGGGAAAATTTTCTATAGGATCGTAAGAGGCCTTAGCCTAATACTAGGAAGGAAGAAGAAGAAGAAGAAGAGGTGGAAATGGTAAATTACGTGGAATGCTGTGATGTCCTATGTTCGGCTATATTAAGCCTATATTTACAAAAAATATATATATATAAGTTGCTCTTTATGTTATTCAGTAATTTGTTACACCCCTGACTCGATAGGATGAAAGTAACGACTGAACACCCCTGCCAAACATAACGCCTCATCCACGCACGTAGTAGGTGTCTATGTCACCCTCCACCTCGAGTGGGATCTCATCGGTCCCAGGGGGTGGACCAGAAACCGTGTTCTGACTGCAGAATCCCTTTGACCTACGCCTCCCGGCAAAACAGTTATATGATGTAACCCCTCTCACCTACCCATGGGACAGTAGCAAGAAACACCACGGGTCACCGCAATCCTCGAGGACTTATTAAAATCAACTATAAAACGCTAAACCTCCCCAGCGTCTAAAGTATTTCAATATATCACCTGTCTAGTTCAGTGATGCCTCACTATTTCAGTGGCATGTCTTTATTACTTATTTGTAATATTATTGTGTTTTCTTTATGTAATTGTAATGTTAATGTTTTTAGTGTATAATGCTATTGTGTTATTATTTAATTGTAATATTATTATTGTGTTTTCTTTATGTAATTGTAATGTTAATGTTTTTAGTGTATAATGCTATTGTGTTATTATTTAATTGTAATATTATTATTGTGTTTTCTTTATGTAATTGTAATGTTAATGTTTTTAGTGTATAATGCTATTGTGTTATTATTTAATTGTAATATTATTATTGTGTTTTCTTTATGTAATTGTAATGTTATTGATGTTTTTGTTGTTTATTTTTCTTTACACTAGTAGCAATTATTGCTTTATTGTAACGGACTGTCAACAGCACGTACCGCTTACTGCCCGTGCGACCCATATTTGTAAATAATATTGTAAATATCTTACTTTTTGTCTAATAAAGTCCTACTACTACTATTAAAATTATCATCAGAGGATCCAACGCACTAAACGCTTAATTTTTTAAAATATTACAATAAATACCTGATATAGACTACCAGTTGTTCTCATTTAACCCATTCGCTTCAGATTTAACGCTGAATGCATTTCCCTAGAAACTGAATTTCATCATCATCATCTGCATTCATGGATTAGGTCTGTTGACCCGTTCCGACTTCAGCCCATCTCTTTCTCGGTCTGCCCACATCTCGGGTGCCTTTAGGTTTGTATTTTGTTATTTGTTTTGGATATCTATCTTCATTCATTCTGTCTATGTGTTGCTTCCATTTTTGTCTATATGTATCTATTTTGTCAGTTATTGCAAATATTTCAAGTTCCTGTCTTATTTCTGTGTTCTTGATTCTGTCTTCCTTAGTGCACCCTTTAACAGATCTCAAAAATTTCATTTCTGCCGCCGTTATCCTACTTAGATCTTGTTTTTTATGTATCCAGGCTTCTGATCCATAGAGCAGTACCGGTACTGCCAAAGTTTTATAAAATTTCAATTGGGTCTCTCTTGTTGTTTTGTTATTTAGTGATCGTTTTATCGTACCACATATTCCCTGGAATTTTGCTATTTTATTAGTTATATCATTATCATAATTAAATGAAATGTCACATCCTAGATAATTGAAATGGTTCACCTGTTCTATGATTTTGTTTCCTATTACTATTTTCGATCTGATTTGATTTTTCCCTTGGAATGCCATTACCTTGGTTTTTTCTATGGGTATTTTGAGATTATATAGAAACTGAATTTTAATCTCCATAAACTATATTGTCCGTTTTCAAACATTCAAAACGAACAAAAGGAAACGACACTTGAGATCTCGATTAGGATGAAGTTCAAAATACGTCCCTCTACTATTCATAAATTTTGACAAAACATTTCCCAGCCAAGGGATGTACAAAATATTGCGAAATATATAACAAGCAGAGTTAAGCGAGTGTAGCTCGTCAAGGCTACTTAACATCCGGCGAGTGTAGCTCGTCTTCTGAGACGAATGGGTTAATATAGATTTCTGTGTAAAAACTTCCTCAATTAGCTTAAATCATGTAGGCCTTTAAGAACAAATTACGTGCCGAAGATGGAACATGTTCTGAAAGGCCTGTATGTTTCTAACTAATTGAAGTTTTTAAACGGAAATCCATTTTAATTGAGGACGACTGATGTATCAGGTGCTTATTTTAAATGTTTTTAAATTTAACTTTACTATCTAACCTCTCTTGGTTAACTCTTGTTTTTTTCGACCACGACGCTATTAGGGCATCCGAGGGCTAGGGAGTTCTTCCTTTCTTCCATTTCTTCTTTCCTTTATTTCTTTTCTTCTCCAGAAAGCCTGACCAGAGGCTATAAGATGGCAGCCCCATCACTGGTCTTGCCTTCCTTTGGCCAGCAACCAATCGAAGGGACTATTATTATGCTTTCAAGTCTTATATGAGAATTTCCCATAAGGGAAAATTTTCTATAGGATCGTAACAGGCCTTGGCCTAATACTTGGAAGGAAGAAGAAGAAGAAGACAACATAACCTTAACATAGGTTCAATTCTGGAAATGCGTGCTATTATGCATTGCAGAGACTTTTGATGCCTCAACTCCTTTCAAAAAAAAGTTAAACTGATAATATATAAAACTATTATTCTACCAGTTATATTATATGGGTGCGAAACATGGACTCTTACTTTAAGGGACGAAATGAGATTACGAGTTTTTGAGAATAAAGTTCTTAGGAAAATTAATAATATAATTAATATGTAAAAATAATAATCATCATTATTATTATCATCATCATATCATCGTCATCATCATCATCATCATCATCATTAATATTATTATTATTATTATTATCATTATTATCATTATCATCATTAACATTATCATTTTATTATTATTATTATTATTATTATTATTATTATTATTATTTTATTATTATTATTATTATTATTATTATTATTAGTGGAATGCAGGCTTTCACGGCCGGTAATCATGGTAATAAAAGATTCCGGGCTATGTGGCCGTGGTCTATAACTGGCGTTTCTTCCAGACGTTTCTCCCTCAACTGCGGAGGGCAGCTTCAGTGGCGAGCGCTTCCAGCTGTTGTTTCTCTGTCGTAGACTCGACCTCATTCGCAGTCGAGTCTACGACAGAGAAAACAACAGCTGGCAAGCGCTCGCCACTGAAGATGCCCTCCGCAGTTGAGGGAGAAACCTCTGGAAGAAACGCCAGTTATAGACCACGGCTACATAGCCCGGAATCTTTTATTACTATTATTATTATTATTATTATTATTATTATTATTATTATTATTATTATTATTATTGCAAATTCATTATACTACCTATTAATATTACCGTAATTAATGCTTCACTGAGAAACAAATTAACAATTGGTCTTTCATATTATTATTTTTCAACAGATCGCTTTTAAGTTATAAATGAATAAAAAAGGAATGTATGGTTACAAAATATACGAGTTAGCAAACAATTTATTTTTAAATAATAAAGCTGTAGTTAAAGAAAAAAAAAGAAAGGATGAAACATAAAAGAAATAACTTGTAACAACCAGTGAAAGGAATGTGCATGCTTTATACAAAATATTTAAAAACTATAAAACAACCAACTTAATTAAAGTTCATACTGATATTATAAAACTTTGTACGCAAATTAATGAGTTTATCCAATTTTATTCGTATCCTCAAATGCTTGCTCTAACTAGAAGGATGTTATTTGTAAAAAAGCACTTCTACATCAAGCATAAAGTTTTAATTATTTAATTCATAATGAAACATAGAACAAAGAAGCAGAATGACACAAGTACAAAATCTATAAGAAACTACAAGCATTATACAGGGTGTCTCTAAAGTCACTATCAATTTCAATGAAGGAAGGCAATGACTGTAAAATCAATGTTACTGTGAAATTTTACACATATTCAACTGTCTTTCTACGTGACTGCCATCTGGTGGAAAACACATGCTCCATCTTTCAGCTGTGAAACGAAATGAGACCTTAATATTTAAATCGTAAAAATGCCTGCTCCTTCTGTGACACGATTCTGTGAATCAAGCAGTCGTGATAAGGACGTATTCGTAGAGTGAAACGTAGAATTTTCCAGACTGTGTCGCGAGGAACATATAACTGCAGACTGAGGCGTCGAGTTGATGAGTACGGACTATTACTGGTAATTAATGCTATATGTTTATTAGGTCTAGTTACATTTAGTAACATATATTTTTCATACTTCCTCCAATAGATGGAGTCGGCGGAGTAATATCTTACACAAGTTTTTTTTTTATTATCTACAACTTTCCTCATTAGAGGATTGCCTCAAGGACAAAGTGATATAGACAATTATTTTCTAAATTAATGAAATACATTTTGTAAATACGTTAAAAATGTTCGAATCTTAATTGAGGTATTAAACTATAAAGTAGAAATTTTGTAAAGATGGTTTCTTAAAATTGAAATTCATCCTCTAATGGTAGGGATGGAAATTTTAGAAAGATACACTCTATCCAAATCTAAGAAATTCCTAAATTTAGCTAAGAATCCTGGTATTGTACCTCTTGCCCCGATCATCAATCCTGTGACAGTTATACTAACTAATTGGTTTTAGCTTGGTCATAGTCAATTGTTGACTCTCTTTCAGAAACAAATCATCATCATCATCATAGTACATTCACGAATTTAGGCCATTTGTTGACCTGTTTCGGCCTCAAGAGAAATACCATCCAGAAGTCTTTTGAGTGGACGTCCTGGTCTTCTTCTTCCTGCAGGTTGATATCTTAACATTTGTTTGGGTATTCTGTGATCTTCCATTCGATGAACATGTTGTATCCATCTTGACTTATAATCAGAAATTTTGTTTTCTAAAGATTCCATGTGTAATTCTTCTAAGATGTCTTCATTTGTTTTGTGATCTAGTAGTGTGTATCCTGCAGTCCTCCGAAGGTATCTCATTTCAGCAGATCTAAGTCTGTGTATATCCTTCTGTTTCAACGTCCATACTTCGCTACCATACAAAAGAGTTGGAAGAGCCAGTGTTTTATACACTTTCAGTCTTGAATGCTTTTGGACTAACTGTGGCTTGAAGATAGAATTTATTAACCCTAAAATTCTTAAAAATTTAGATATTTTTGCATTTACATCCTTTTCTTCTTCATATTAAAAATAAAATTATTAACAGAAACAATTCATTAATATTACTTTTTAAAATTAATAATTTGTTTTTTCATTATTTAATAAAAATAGTTTTAAGATTTGTTAATATATTTACCTAATGCCTTGTATAAAAATCGATAGATTAATTCATTATAGTTTATTACTTTCTTTGTATTTTTTCTATCTTTTCTTTTTATGTATTGTAGATTCGAGCTGTTATTCCTTTCTGTATTCATTCTATAATTAATTTAATTTTAATTGTATTTAATTTTATTGTATTATTAGACATTATTTTCATTATTATTCAATTTTACAGTTAATTAATTGTTTATTATGACTATTATTTTAATTTTTTGTATTTATATGTAACATATCTTTGTCCTGGTTAAGTGGAAGAGAAGGCCACATAGCCTTAACTCCACCAAGCTAAATAAATTTATTAAATCTATATGGCTTTCTTTTCACAGTCAACGTCCTCAGGTTAGCCACTATGAGTCTCAAAACGGATTGCGGGATCAAATATAATACCAAATTTAGAAGATGGTCTAAATGGAATAACATCTATTCGTCTGTTACTTCCATTGGTGGCCACACCATGAACTTCCTCATAAACTGTGTATCCATAATCTCGCAAGGCTTCAGCCATCATATTTCGAATAGTGTGGTGCCGAATGTCTCTGTGAGAAGAGTACAACATGAACTTAGCTCGGATATAGTATAATATAGCATTTAGAAAGTAAACTCCAATTCTATTTGCATAAAATAGTCGGATTATACGATTAATGTAAGAATATGGTTATAGTTGACATAAAGAATACATCTGTGAGCTGTTTAAATATTAATGCATTATATAATCGATGTGGGTGCTCACGTCCGAACGTTGTCTCGCCGCCGGTCGTATCTCACCGGCACGTAACGTGCCCAGAAAACTGGCAGAGCAATCCACTAAATATTTTACTACTTATCCTCCCTGTTTGAGGGAACATCCTCCCAAAATGATTGCATTCTATTATTAAAAATGTACAACCACATCGACAGTGAACTGTGGCGAATTTATTAACGTACCAGTCAGAAATAACCGGTACCACAACCCCATGGCTATATATTGATTGCATCATTATTTGTCTTGAGCGAGTAGTAAGAATGAAAACATTTCTACATTTGTGTACAATATTTTATAATTCGTTTCCAACTATGATATTTAATATTCTAATTTTTTTATTATTTTAATAACCCTTGCCTTTGCTCTCGAGGGTCGCTGATTCAAACCCGGCCGAGGTAGATGGATTTTTATGATGGAAAAATCCAAGGAGCAAGTCCTCCGGGAGGGACTTTAAGCCGTGGGTATCGAGTCTGAAGATTTTCAGGCTCGTAAAAGATCCTAAAGCCTGAATAAAAAAGGCCTCTAAGCAAAATTTACCGATTTTCCCGTTCCTAGTACTACCCTGGTTTCCTAGATGTCAGTACGAGGCGGAAAACTGACCACGGGCCACTCCAATGACATCTATACGAAAAGAAGCGTAAGTAAATCTCGTTGAGGGAAACAAGGACTTACAAGAAGATTTTAATCACCTGTTCCGTAACCGAGTGAAAACGCAGTGCTATTAGATTTGCGATGATTCGAGTCCCCGTGGGGGGAAGTACTTTTATGATTCTAAACCGCCATGACACCTACATAAATTAAAATAAAAAACGGAAAAGCACATAATTTATTCTTCCAGTACGTGAATAATTATATATATATATATATATATATATATATTTATTTATTTATTTATTTATTTATTCATTTATTATTCCGGCTTTTACAATGAATGCACATTTTTCCGGTACCCATGTTCACAGTTAACTACACATTTGTTTCAACACATTTTTCCATTCTTGTCTGTTCATCCATATATCTTCTTCTATTTCCCATTCCCTCTTAGTTCCATTGATTCCCTGATTCCACGTAATATTTGGTCTACCCTTCTTTTTCCTTCCCTGTGGTTCCCAATCCATGATTATCTTAGGTAGTCTTCCTTCTTCCATCCTTCTAATGTGTCCGTACCAATTTAATTGTTTCTTCTTTATAAAATCTAATATTGAATATTGTACCTGCATTTTTTCTTTTATATATGAATTTCTGATTTTATCCTTCCTGGATATTCTTGCAGCACTTCTCCAGTAGTCCATTTCAGTGGCGAGTAATTTTTTTTTTAATTTGTGCATTTAAAGCCCACACATCAGCTCCATAGGTAATAATGCTTCTGATTATTGTATTAAAAATAGTTTTTTTTTTTTGTTTCTTTGAAGATATGTTTGTCCCATACTATTCCATTTAGGGCAGATATAGCATACTTTTCTATATTAATCCTGTTTCTTATCTCTGTTTCTTGTTTTCCATCTTTAGTAATTTTAATTCCCAAATACTTATATTCTTCAGTGTATTTAATTGTCCCTAAATTTTCTTCCAGTATTAAATCTTGATATATATATATTAGTGTAGGCAAGTTAGGTGAGAAAATGAGCGTGTTAGTATATAGGGAAGTTCGGGCAATGTGGACCCTTCTGTTTGAGTGGACTCTGTTAATATCTTCTTTAATTGGTGCTGCCCTCGAACAGAAAATATTTTAACTTCTTCTCCTCATCAACTTTGACGGGTTCAAGGCCAGTTTCTTTTATTCTGCGAAGAAGGGTTTATTTGTGATATTTATGAAAATTACAAGCAAAGAATCAATTCTTAATTTCTGCTGTTGAATATTACAAATGTTGAAAAAACTCCTCGATATATTTTTTGATACTGTTTTAATATACTGATCGGTTTGGTTTGATATTATGTAACATGATTGCTGTAAAAAATAATTAAAGATAACAAAGGAATTCGGGTAATGTAGACATTCCACGTGACGGTTAAAGTGGACCGATTAATTTGCTCATCACTGCAACCTGATCATATTCATTGTCAAAGGATCGCAATATTGTAAGAATGGACCCTAGTGGAGAAATTTATAACCAACATTATAGATTATTAATTAATTTCTGATGCCTTTTGATGTAAATATGTCAATTATATTTTTCTGGAATGTAAATTCCTGGGATATAACATGTTTAAGAAAGTACAAACTGTGGTTTCTTTTTTTTTTTTTTGTCGTATAATCAATTGCTACAAATGTTTTTTATATTATATCCCACAAGCAGTATCAGGTAGCATTCGTGCACTATATATATATATATAATCTGGTAGCCACATGCAGTCACTGCAAAATAATACTATGGCCTATTCAGAATGTTAAAAAGGAGGAGCTTGATTTTAAAGTGATAAAATTAAATCGATAAAATCGAGATGAAAAACGACTGTGATTGGTTGTAAGTAAAAAATAATTAAGATGTGATTGATCATTGATTCCCATTTGGGGCATGAGTTAAATAGTCATTGGAATGTATTTTACGTTTTGTTGAACCTGTATTTTTTGTTTTTATAGCGTATTTTATGTTTTTTAGAAAATAAGATATATATTTTATTACCTAGTAACTACGAACCAAAGCGTCACTGATTGTTGTAATAGTACAGTGTGATTCAGAAATATGACTATACATTTGATCGCATTTTGTGACGAAAATATGATTATTAAAGGAAATATGATGTTACCATTGGAAAGGGAATCCTTCAAATTACAACAATAGAACAAAACAAATCACTTACAACAACACTAAGCAAGTCACTTAATTGCTTCAAACTGTTCGCCGTTTACATCCAAGCATAATTGGCAACGCTTTGGGAAGTCATTCATTGCGTTATGACACATGTTTAGAGGAATAGCTCTAATTTCTTCATCAATCACTAATTTCGTCATGTCTACGTCTGGAGGTTTCCGGGCATAAACCTTCTCCTTCAAAAAACCCCACAACCAATAGTCACATGCTGTGAGGTCAGGGGAACGGGCTGGCCATTCAATGGGGCCTCTAATTCCCACCCACCTGTTTTGCAAATGATCATCCTTCCCGTTTCCAGCAGTCGTTTTCTCCACTTCCCCAAAGTCGACGGCTGCAATGCTACGTTAAACTCACGTCTTGCCCGTCTTGCGGCCTCACAATCACTAGCATACGTTATCGCCCATGCAGCAATTGTAATTTGCTGTTGCATATTCAACGCCATTTTGACTAATGGCGTAAGTTCTACACTGTTTTGTTTTATTCCATTGTTGTAATTTGAATTACTTTCCAACGGTAATTTCATATTTCCTGTAATGGTAATATTTTAAGCACACAACGTGATCAAACGTATAGCCATATTTATGATTCACCCTGTAGATAAAGAATTAAATTTTTATTTATTCAATTTGTCTTATAATTAATGAACATGAAAGCAAACATGAAAAAGTTAACTAATTATTTCTTGCAATTAAATTTAAGGGAATGTTTATCATTAATAACGTATCGTATACCGTATACTAAAATTGAAATCTAATGAACTTTTTTCTAAAGCAAAAACCTAAATGAAACTTACTTTTGAAAGCTACATTTTTTATATATTACTAAATTAATGTACTAGTCTCATTATATCAACTTCTAACAAGTTTTTTATCTTGTTTGCTTGCTTTACGGACAAGCTATGTCATGTAGTCCTACAAGCAACTTCGCCTCCAGTTTTATGAAGTTATGTGTCCCTCAACACAGGGATCTCTTGCCTCGGGTAACGTGTGCTTCATTAGTGTTCACTACAGACATCTCTTTTTATAACAGCAAGGAAAGGAAAAATAAGGAAAAAACAGAACCTGGCTTAATGATTTATAAACTCTTTACTGAATAAAAAGTAGTTTTAAAATTCTTTTATTTCAAATATCTGACGTATAAATCATACGAAGTTTGTTTTGTCCTGTTGAACAAATGAATAATAACTATACAGTTTCTTTAAGAGTCTCAGAAACTTCATTTATTTTTATTCATTACATTTTATTCGTATCTTCTTTTTACACGCTTTATATTAGCTTGACCTGTCTATGTAACTGAATCTTTCAACGCGATTTTCATCTAATTAAAATCATTCGATCAACTTGAAACTTTGTATACTTGTAAAGGACCAATGACAATACAATAATTTCATATTGTGTTTCTAAAATCCTGGCCAGAATCATCAGAAAATCAAAAAAAGTGTCTTTGTATCTATGTAACGGAATTTTGAACACGATTTTCACCCACTTAGAACCATTGGATCGACTTCAAACTTTGTATATTTGTAAAGGACCCGTGACAATGCAATAATTTCATATTTTGTTTCTAAAATCCTGGCCAGAATCATCAAAAATCAAAAAATGAAAACTGGTACAATAGGTTGCGGACTTGTCGACTTTTTAGTCAATCGTTGTAAGAGCTTAGTTGGTAGAGCGGTGAATTTCAGTAATCCATACGTCGCTGGTTCAAATCCGGCTGGGAGGATTTTTTTTAGAAGACTATTACTTTTAGCTCATACTACAATAGTATCGAATTTAAATATATTTACATTTTTATTTTATTCTGTAAAATATTAAAACTAAAAAATAAAAAATAAATAATAGTTTAAAAAACTAAAACAACACGCTTTATTAGAAAACCGAACTAAAAAAATGAAAAATAATCTTAATTTCCAACACGCTTGGGATAAAATTAAAGTGGTCAACAAATAGAATAAAACTAGAGTTTTCAACAAAAATAAAATAATTTTACCATCAAAAGCGTGGGGTGCTTTTTATGATTTTTACATTTACTTCTTAGAGACTTAACTTTTACCAATATCTGTTTATTATTAAATACATTAATTCATATAGAGCTCCCCACGCTTTTTATGGTAAAATTATTTTCTTTTTGTTGATAACTCTAATTTTATTCTATATGTGTTGGAGATGATTTTTTTGTTGACCTCTTAAATTTTATACCAAGCGTGTTGGAAATTAAAATTATTTTTCATTTTTTAGTTTTCTAATAAAGCGTGTTCTTTTAGTTTTATAAAACTATTATTTATTGTTGATAACTCTAGTTTTATTCTATATGTGTTGGAGATGATTTTTTTGTTGACCTCTTAAATTTTATACCAAGCGTGTTGGAAATTAAAATTATTTTTCATTTTTTAGTTCGGTTTTCTAATAAAACGTGTTGTTTTTTTAAAACTATTATTTATTTTATAATCAACTAGATAATACCCAGCGCGTGATCTTACGTCAAAATAAACAAAAGAATTAAAAAGAAAACTGAATGAAGATATATATCGTAATTATTTTAGATGCATCGTTCATCTGATAATTTTCTACAGTGTTCAGCACGAGAGCTGATTTATCATAAGTAATGTCACGAGTGATTTCCAAATTATCGATAAATTCACGACTCACGAAGTGGGGAGTTAACTTATCTAGGGAATTTGGAAATCAAGAGTGGCATTTGTTAGGACTATTTAACGAATAAAATTAAGCTGTTTACTCACAAATCATTATTTAAATATAGTTATTTTAAAATATTTATATATTTAATGTAAACAGCAATGTTTGAAAACAAATGAGAAACGATTGGTACGCTTCATTTGCGTCTTTTGTTCATCACTGCAACCAGATCATATTATTTATTGCCAAAGAAACGCAATATTGTAAGAATGCACTCTAGTGGAGAAAAAATGAAACTCATCAAACTGTATATTAATTCATTTCTGATGTCCTATGACAATTATATTGTTCTACAATGTTATTACCTGGGAATAAATACATTTAAGAAAGTGCAAACAGACGTTTCTTTTTTTGGTGATATAATCAATTGCTACAAATGTTTTTATATTAACTCCCACATGCGCTATGTGTTGGCATTCATGCACTATATATACAGTCTGGTAGCCGTATTTCTTGGGGAGTCAGTCACTGCAAAATAATGCTATGACCTATTCAGAATGTTAAAAAGGAGGTGATTTCTTTATCATGATAAACTTTATTTGGTAAATTCTAGGCGAAACACGACTGGCATTGGTTCTAAATAAAAAATCATTGAAATGTGATTGGTCATTGACTCCCATTTGGGGCATGAGTTAAATAGTCACTGTAATCATAGCATTTTCATGCTTTGCTTTGTAGCTTTACTAGAGAATTATAGGTGTGGTATCTTCCCTTTGCTTTCCACACCGGTGGAGGATGATGATGATGATGGGCAGATGATGTTCCGGGACCTTTTAGGTCTCAAAGCTACCTGACATTTGTCTTACAAGTGAGGAAAAACCCCGAGAAAAAAAAACTTACCCTAGAAGCTTGTCCCGACCGGGAATCGAACTAGAGACAGTAAGTATGAAATAAGTAAATATGAATATTTTTGTTAAAATGCCACAGTCCATAATTTGTCTCGATGTTTATAAAGTTTTATTCTTGAGTTATTTACTTTGGAAAATTTTGATATTTCTCTGTGCCAAGTAATATTGATATAAAATGCAACGAGTGCTGGTAATTATTTAGAGTACTTGCAATTTCAAGCCCTTTAATCATTAAAAACACTTCAAAATTGTGAACTCATTAAAATTACTCAAAGTAAATTAAATCGTACGTACGGGCCGAAATGCTTTCCAATTTAAACTAATTTGTGATCATTTTCACGTGTTCTTTTAAACAAATTGGATGAATATATACTCGAACCAACGGATCTGTACCCCTACAGCGCTGATATCGTTCTTAGAAAAGTACACGTCTATACTCACATCAATTCACCGCACTCCCCTCCCCTATGTCAAACAGCAGCTACCGAGTAGGGATGTTACCAAACTTCCACCAGTGTCATGTCTCTTGAATATTGAATAATGCAAGGTTGGAGTTGAATTGACAACACTGGAGTGCAAGTGCAAGAGAGAGATAGAAAAGATATATTACGAGTATTTAAGAATAAAGTTCTTAGGAAAATTTTGGACCAAAGAGAGATGAACAGACAGGTGAATGGAGAAGACTACTAACAATGAACTACATGGTCTTTATAGGAAGCCATATATTATAAGAACAGTTAAGTCTCGTAGACTGCGATGGGCAGGACATGTTGCGCGTATGGGGAATGAAAGACGTGCATGGAAACTTCTTGTAGGGAAGCCAGAAGGAAAACGCCCAGTTGGTAGATCAAGAATGAGGTGGGAGAACAACATTAACTATGATTTGAGGGAAGTAGATTATACAGGGAATGATTGGAAAGCATTAGCTCCGGATAGGGATGTATAGAGAGCTTATGTCCGCGCGGCCATGAACCTACGGGTTCGATAGTGCCAGTGAGTAAGTAAGTAAATACATATAGAAAAGAGAGACAGAGATAAGAATGCAGGGAGGGAAATGATTTGCTGAGGCAGAAAATGAACTAGGCTTTATTTTGGAATGCAGGCTTTCACGGCCGGTAATCTTGGTATTTAAACGATTCCGGGCTATGTGGCCGTGGTCTATAACTGGCGTTTCTTCCAGACGTTTCCCTCAACTGCGGAGGGCATCTTCAGTGGTGAGCGCTTCCAGCTGTTGTTTCCTGTCGTAGACTCGCAGTCGAGTCTACAAAAATGTCCGGGACAGCATATGTTTATATTTTACAGATAACACACAATAGCCATTTTTGTTTTTCATTGATGCCAAGGAGATCGGGATAAGTAGATTCCCGGGCAAGCATGTGCTGCCACACCATTCATCCGATTGTCATGGGGCTTTTTGCAAAATGTACAGGATTTTCCTGGGAAGGTTATAGGTTATAAGAGAGTATTAATGCTCAAGCCCTTCACCCTTAAAAATCACCTTCTGTAGTGGAAAAAAAAAACGTGAAAATGTCGCTTTTTATGAGCTTAAATGGCTTACGCTGCCTAAACCATTCAAATACACAAAATTAATGTACACAGAATTCAATATCTCAAAAAACTCTACAGAAAAGACCGCGACAGCATATGTTTATCTTTTAAGGATAACTCACAATAACCATTTTTGTCTTTCATTGGTGCGGACAAGATCGGGATAAATAGATTCCCTGCCAAGCATAGCAGCGCACGGCGGGAATTCTTTTATGGATAGCTCAAAATAACGAATTTTGTCCTTCAGCTCATTTATGCCAAGTACATCGGGATGCGTAGATTCCCGGACAACGCCGGGTAATCAGCACGAGGTATCTAAAAATAATAACGATATAAATTTATATTTATTTTTCCTTCTACTTATTCAACTAAATGCAAAAACACATTATCATTTATTTAGGCGTAGCAGCACACAACCG